>JAPFQT010000080.1:0-600000 GCA_027627225.1 Congeria kusceri
ATAAATCGTACGACACTAATTAAAACGTAATCAGGTGTAAAAACTAGATAAAGTTACTTTCAGCAGCTTAAAACTCTGTACGAGTACACTTAATTTAAAGCCTTTCAAAAAAATCAATTCAAAATGAAAAAACAATGTCGGGCTAGAAACCTAATGAGACAAATTATTTGTCCGATTTTCAATTGCATGCTCTTTCTTTGGGCTACAAACATATATTAATTTAATGACATTCCTATTTGACATTCTGACATTAAGTATTCATTACTAACACACATAATCTGGAAATACATGTATAATTATAGTGAAAAACACAATTATGAGTTTCATAACCGGACACTCTCTGTGGAACACAGATGATAACGCTATTGAAGAGCAAAAGCTGTGGAGTTGAACAAAACTCAATATTAACCTTAAAAACAAACAAGGTGATGAATATTACAAATATTTAACAGTATATGAATGGAAAGACTGTGCTACAAGCTTTTCAACCGTATTGAGTGTTTTAAGTTCTTTAAAGGGAGTTACTATCAAAATAGTGTTGGTTTCTTTTGGAAATGTCTTAAAATGTATTCCCTTTCAATAAATTAAGCATCAGGAGTAGCAAAACTGTTTAAAAGTATGTGAACAAAATTCTCAACCTCTGACGGGAATCGAACCCGGGTCCTTCAGAATGCGACTCCGACATGATATCCACTAGGCTATTGCCGCTACAACTTGCCGAAGTAAAAAATTCTGCATATATTAGTTACTGATATGATTAGTGCATCCGACTTCAATCGTGATGCATTGACTATTTCCGGAATGTTCCGTAAAAGTCAACCGCTACTGAGTAATAATCGCTAAACTTTATCGTTAAAATGATGGCCACTTAAATAATAAAATGAGTAATAAACATTCACTACTAAACAAATTCACTACTCAACAAATTATCTTTACATGAGTCGGCGATAAAGAGATGAATAGGTAAGGGTTAGATTTTGTCTATTCGGCTCGCCTCATGGCCCAAGACTTTCATTCATTAATGTATTAGGACGTTGCATAACGTACTATTTTATTGTTCTTCCGCGAAAAATAATTAAGAAAATAATACAAAATTTGAAAGTCATACGTACTGTTCAGAATATTTTTACAACACCGGACCACTTCGAAAGTCACCACCGGACAATTTCTTAACACCTCGAAATGAGGTTGTCCGGTGAGTCTCCTAACCGTGTTAAATGTTAAAGTAAAAAAATCCTGTACATTAACCGAAATGCGATAAACAAGCTAAAGGGCATTCACATACGCAATGTAATACTATTTGTTCATACAGTATAAACATGTATTATCACCAGTAACAACCAGATCAACAATTTGATAACAATCACAAGCATATATTGATAAATTCACAATCGAAGAATAATATAAGATTAACAAAAAAACGTAATGATAGTATAAGATGACATGAGATAAGATACATAAGACATAGCACCGTTCCAATGGTAACATCAATAATCTGAATAATATACAGTACAGGAAATAATGATATGTCAAATGTAAACATAAAGCTGAATGGTACCTTAGACTAATATGTGAAGGGCACTAGATCATTGTATACAAAAGTATAAAAAAACATTCTACATATGAATCTCTCAGTCACTGCTTTTATTGAAAAGACTGTATATAAAACAATCTGGCAGAGTTGGAATACAAATAATATACACATATACTATATCTTGCATACATTGATCAACTGTAATGATATAAATCAGGCCTTTTTCTATAGGTATCACGGGTCCAAATATCTGACCCATTCCCAAAGCAAATCAGGCCTTTTTCTATAGGTATCACGGGTCCAAATATCTGACCCATTCCCAAAGCAAAGGATGGCTGTTTTTTTCACAATTCTAAAATAAATTCTCCTCTGCTACAAAATTTGTTTTGACATTTGTAACAATCTTGAAGAAAATTACATCAACCGGAACAAAAATGTGAAAAAAATCGATGAGATTCGAACATATATTGCAAATTTATCAACTATTCAATGAAATTTGCCACTCACATCAAGATTTATGTATGAATTCTTTTCCCAATTTTGCTAATTTTACGTTGAGAAATTCCAATTTCAAACCAGATACTTTTTCCCAAAACCGTCAGAAAAAGGCCTGTTAATGAAACCAACTATATCTGAAAACATTAAACATTGAAGGGTCTTGTTGCTACGCTCCATGGCTGACACCAGTAGTCAGTCTGAAATACCACGTACAAACAGTATAAATTATATTTATTGACTAATTGATACCATAAATGTGCCCATTTACCGGACCTTTTCCATGTTTTATCGCGATGAATAAACCGTACCCTAGTTTCTGCAAGTTTGCAATGTATTACTCATAAAACCCCGTTTCGGTTCATTGCTCAGCTTACAGAGTTGAAACTTTGGTGTTTACTGCAAATGTATTGCTTTTCAATTATTTTCAGAACCATTAATCTTAAAGTGACCCGGAACTACCAGTGATTGGGTAATCCTTCCATGACTGTACTAAATTTTTCTATGGGAGTACTCTGTTGGATATGGTATATATCGATTTGAAGATATCAGTAAATAAACCTTTGGCAAATATAAAAGATTTTAGGAATAATGTTCAAAGAACATAATTGCACAGACAAAGGTGTCATATTTGAAATAAAACTATGTAGGTATGAATGAATTGATAAATTTACAAGCCACTGTTGCTGTTAAGTCATTTTAAATTTAAGTTGAAAAAAGGCTGAACACTATCAACACTATAACAACATTCAACATACAAACGAATTTAAATATATCGTAGATACGAGTAATAGTCGTATATATTCAGTTTTATCTACAATTTCAGAGTCCGCCGTTAACCAGACATTGCAAACATGTCCTTATCGGAACTGCTATGCCTCGAGTGACAAGAAAATTTCTGATGAAGCCTCAGCAGTAATCTTCGAAATTCGGCATGGCGGATATGTTACAATATCACCTCCAGTGTCAGCAGACAAAAGAAACCCCGACCAATCGTGGTTATTTTTTTTGCCGTCGAGCCACCGGCATACAACGCTGACCCAACAGAGCCGTACTTTCAGCCAGGTTGGTCGTTTGCTATGAACTGGTCGATGACCTACATGCGCGATGCCGATATTTTCTTCCCGTATGGGACACTGGAGAGGCGCTCTGAGCTTCCAAGTCGTAATTACAGCGCCATCTTTGATCAGAAGACAAAGTTCGCTGCCTGGTTTGTAGGAAATTGTCATACACAGAGTAACAGGAAAAATTATGTCCGCGATCTGCAAAGCGCGGGCGTGGCAGTCGATATCTATGGGGGCTACAGTACACACGGGCTAAACCTCCCAAGATTCCAAACCGAGGCAACGAACAAAATTCTAAGCCAATACAAGTTCTATTTGTCATTTGAAAATTCAATCTGCGAAAATTACGTCACAGATTATTTTCAAACTACTATTATGACATCATCCAACTTGTCATGGGTGGTGCTGACTACAAGAGTTTGCTTCCAGAGAATTCCTACATAGACACCGCAGACTTTAAAAAAAACCTCCAAACTGGCTGAATATCTTGTCTTCCTGGGAAATAACAGAGAGAAATATATTGACATGTTGAAAAATAAGCAGCGGTTTTACTGGAATGGTTACAATACGTATGATGCAGCTAGTTACAGTAAATCGTTTTGCACTTTGTGTGAAAAGTTGAATAATTTGGAATCGCACAGAAGAGTGTACCCGTCAATGAACGATCACTATCGACTCAATCGCTGCCCCTCAATGCTGAAAACAGTACCTTATGGTTGACTGTGTTAATATCCTTTAACATCCAATATACAATAAAATGTAAACCAGATAGTTGTTTTACATCGGTTAACATTCATGTATTATAAAAGAAGGTGTTAAACATATAAAAACATAGAGAATAGATTCGTATCAAGTTTTATACTGTTGGCAAACTTAAGTATGGTGTAACAACGTTCGCACAAAATAGAATCTTTTATATACGAGCAGTACTGTTAAAGTTATTGTACATGTAATGTACATGCTTACATGCTATTGAATATTAAATGTGCCGTTTTGCAAAGATGCACATGCATACATATCGACTTCCCGCGTCTAGAGTCATACACGCTTTTTAGCACTCTTTAAATAACACTAGTGTGTAAGACATTAAGACAATTCTACAACCAGTTTTACAATATATAAACTCGGGCAATCTGACCTGAACATACAACCATTGAATTGTTCATCATTTATCATTGATTTGAAGGTCAGAGTCAGGTCAATCTCTGCACTTTAAAGTTTGCACTAGGCAAGAGACTGGGTAGCATCGTGGTTTTTGATATATTCGTTAGGACTCGAGTAGATAACTAGCCAGAAATGTTTAAAATATATGTATGTATATCCATATGCATACTAAAGATATGTGCTAACAAATCAGCACACGCTGTTTGTAATGATTAAACATGTATGTATTCTTTTTAATTATTATTTTCTTCCAACTTTTGACCTTCCCGAGACCATAACGGCTCAGCATCCGATCAAATGTAATCAAAATTCTAATATTGCACCGGTTAATTTCAAAATATGCGCACTAAACATGTCAAAGTTGAACTAGCTCCAATCATAGATTTTGTATTAAATATTAACAAGTCATTTAACAATATTTAAACTAGAACTGTAACTGTCAATGATGAATGCACGCAATGGACTGAATTGTTTTATAAACAGGGTTGTAACTCATCAAACGGAATAACGGTCCGACAGCGACCTATGAAACACCAAAGATCAGCACAGTCCATTTGATATGGGTATCAATGCAATTGCTTTTTTAGTGTCAGTTTAATTTGTCATGCAATTCAAATATATAAATTGATAAACAGGAAACTATAAGCAAAAGAAGAAAGTTCGATTGGTATGCGCTAAGATTTAGTTGACAGCGAACTGGGCTCGAATCCGGTGTGAAAACAGCTTAGTTAAATTTTATTTTTAATTAAAATTTATGAAGTGATATTTGTATATTCAGTGTTCAAAGTTTGTTTTATTCGTGTATATATTTTGTTTGTTTATTATCAGTTATCAATTGCATGGCTATAATAATAATGATTAAATCAAAATTTAAATTTATAACTATACATGAACCGCATATTTACACTGAGCATGAAATACTCGTGCACTGTGTAAAAATATACTACCTTTATAACTTTGAAAAAAAAAAGTTTTACCAGCACGACTCGTACTCGTGTCCATTGGTTCGAAAATACCGCGCCGCACTTTTACCGCCTGAGCCATTTTTTAAATATATTTTTAGCTCGACTGTTCGGAGAATAGGTGAGCTATCTTACTAACCCCGGCGTCGGCGTCGGCGTCGGTGTCGGCGTCGCCGCGTCTGAATTTGGTTAAAGTTTTTTTATTCAAAAGTCTTGTAACTTCCAAACTACATAAGTTATTCACTTTAAACGTGGAATTTATCTGTGTCATCAACTCCAGTATCGCGGGCAGAATTCCCCATAACCTTCAAAAATGTATACAGGACATGTTGGGCATGGGATATACGCTAGATTTGAATTATGCTAACATATCATTTTGTAATATTCGAACTGTTACTAAAATGAATTCATACTACATTAACTTTATAATTGTGTTTGCAAAATTTTATATATTTAAATGTAAAAATGAGAACAGAGTGCCACAAATAAAAATATGTTTAAAAATGTCCTCAGAAAACGAATAAAATTAGAAGAAACAATTTCACACGTACAAAATAAGTATGAACATTTCCTGTCACGCTGGACTCTTTTTATTTCATTCTAATCTTTTTTACGAACCCATCCATGTTAAACTTAGCAAAAACTTTTCTTCTCTTCATTATACAAGGGCACATTATTCAAAGACAGTTTTTCTTTTCTTTTCTTTATGTTGTATAGATAGAAATTTCTGTGTAAAACACACTTTGTTCTGTAAACAGATTTGATGTAATATGTATATTGTGGTTTGAAAAGAAATATAATTGGAATGACAAAAAAAAGAATTCCCCATAACTCTGTTTTATATTGTGACAGAGTTATGCCCTATTTTCACTTAGTTTTTTGGTTAAAGTTTTTATTCAAAAGTTTTGTAACTTCAAAACTACAGAAGTTATTTACTTGAAACTTGGAATATACCTTTGTCATCAACTCCAGTGTCAGGGGCAAAATCCCCTACTCTGTTTTGTATTATGGCAGAGTTATGCCCCTTTTTTCACATAGATTTTCTGGTTAAAGTTTATCTTCAAAAGTTTTGTAACTGCAGATCTGCATAAGGTATTCACTTGAAACTTGGAATATACCTTTTTCATCAACTGCAGTGTCAGGGGCAACATTCCCTATAACTCTGTTTTGTACTTTGACAGAGTTCCGCCCCCTTTTCACATAGATTTTCTGGTTAAAGTTTATATTTAAAACTCTTATAACTTCAAAACTACACAAGTTATTAACTACATAAGGTTTTCACTTGAAGCTTGGAATAATTTTATGAAATAAGTGCCATAACTCTGTTTTTTATTTCAACAAATTCATGAACCTTCCATTTTCCAAAATATGTACCATATGGAAGAATAACCGTCACGAAATAATCGATATCCAGCCTACAGCGGTATATAGAAATATATGGGGAAAAAAACTCGTCATAACTTCATTATCGTTCAAATGAATCCTTAGGTGCAAATGGTTTGATTAAATTCAATCTTTTATCTATTCATTGGTATATTTTTTTAATATTGTGAAGTTAAAAATGTTTAGTCCTTTTAAAGTTTGAATTAGGTAACCATCTCAATTTACTATATATTTCTACAGAAAATCGGGATTTATTAGTTAGTTTTTACACTAAATTTTTGAAAGTTTTGCTTTGGTGTTAGAAAACTATTCTCCCAAAAGCTTATAGGTGCAAATGATTTCACAAAATATAGTATGTCTATTATACAATATATACATTTCATGAATTTAAACAAATTTTCTTTTAGTCCTTTTTGCGTTTAAAATTAGTTGGTGTTGTATCTTTTTGCTTTTTGTCAAACTTCGGGAGTTTCCGCGATTTTTCCCCGAGGATGACCAGATCAACTGATAAGATCTGTGTTCGTCTCGGGGATATTGGTGTAAGGGGTAATAAAATAAGGACCATATAAATGGAAACTGATGGTTACCCTAACAGAGTGTTTGAACTGTGGTTTCTTACCAGTTTCATTTATAGACGATCAGACCAACATTTACTGAAATCTAAACCGTTTTAAATAATTATTCAGTGTACTTTCAGACAGAAGGTTCACGTTGTTAAACAAAGAATCTATTCTAATTGTTTTTTACGAGGTTTTTGACACGTCTTAAACAAACATCAATAAATAAGAAATACATAAGTTCAATGGAACTAGCGAATATGAACATGTTTTCTTTGAACGTTGTTTATTGCATGAATGAAGATTTTGGTGCTTAGTCTTTCTTATACGTCGAAAACATAGCGTATTATAGTCAAACAATAAACCGACGGGTGAAAATCTAACTTTTACAAATGGAACAGATACTTCAGTATATGGGAGTGGAGAAATTGTCATTGGTATGTAAAATTGACTATGTTTATTTCATTTTGTCTATGTAAACATTATATTTATTACATTTATTTTTCCATTTTCCACTTATTTTCTTACAATTTCAAATAATAAGCATAATGACCATTTTTCAAGATTAAGATAAGATAATCTTGTCCGTTATGGAGGGATTACATTTACTAATTAAAAAAGAAAGTTACCTGATTGATTAATTTAAAGTTTATAATGCGAGGAAAATAAATGTGGTTATTTCATAGGGGATTAACAACTATTGATGATAAACAACTCAGCTTACTGGATGAACTTCTGTTTTATCAAACCTGGGCCCAGTTGCCCAAAACTTTAACGGCCCGTTAGCTTTAGATGAAAATAAAATTAATATTACTAGCAACGTGTTTATCAAATATTCTAAAATTACTTCAGCATAACAATTTATGCAAATAAACTCACATTTTACAATTGTAACGTTTACTTTTGCATCAATTATTTCAACTGAATAACACTTTAATCGGTTGTTGTAGCTTAATTTGCCATTAAAGATGTGAGCAACTCACCCCTACAATAATAATTTACAATTTTTTATATAACAAAATATAACCTCTCGAAATGTCAAACAGATAAATTAGGAAATTCGCATGTCTACATTTTTGAAGAATTTGATTTAAACATGATTGTTTTATTAAAAGTATATTATTTTGGTTTTGTAGTTTATTTCAATTAAATTGTAAACTATTTTTAAGATAAAAACTGAGCAATTTAATATAAAGTCCTATTAGTCTGCCTTGTTTTTGTTTCTGAGCATAAGGCACCATTTATATACAATTTAGAAAAACAACTTATTCAGCTGATAGCGGCTTCGTCATGCTGAAGTATGATTCCTTTATTTAATTAAATAACGTTCTAATCAATTGATTAATACACATATGTTACATATGTATTAATTTTCATTCTCACACATTAAATGAATTTAATTTTAACTATTTAACAACGATTCTTGCGGCTTGACATTGCAATTTAACTTACCAGTAATTTACTGTTTGCCTAGGAGCTACATGTTATCACCCCTATCGACTGAAAGCAATCAAACATCGGAAAACGACGCCGGGTTTCGGCAATGATCGGCTGCAATCGCCGATGCGGCTAAGTAGAATATTGTATTTCCAATAGCGCACCAGAGTGGCGGTTATTCTTCCATATGCAACTGAACAACTTCGAATAGTCCAGCGCGCTGTCTCTCTGCTCAGCTGACAACTCTGTCCACTATAATTGTAGGTTTAGTATAGATAAACATTGCGCATAGAGACGTGACCATGTTCTAGATTCATGTTGTTTCCCGAAAATAGGTCAAGCATATAAACGGGAGGTAACTGCAATGCAATGATAATATAGTTCACTGACAGTGAATGTTTGTATTCGTATATATACACAAATTATTAAAATCATCTCAAGTCTTACGCTACTATATTATCCGCTGACTGGATCTGATGACTTCGCATTAGGGGTCACGTTCAGATTACCTTTTCGGGAGCCAGTCAAAGTGTTGCCTTTAAAATGTTGTGCTATTACTTTATTTATAAACCACAAAAACTATTCACGAAATTAACGTAAACTTATGATGTTTAATCGCCTATGGTACACTAAACCCATTGGTAACCATGTGAACATTTAAATGTAAATGTTTTAATCCCGAGGATCAGTTGGAAACACATAACTTTTTCAAAAACTGTCGCCAAACTTTGCTGTGCAAATTGCAATTTCATTGCACGCAGCAGGGCCGGGATTGTTATTGTTCGGAAGGTCATCTGAACCTGACCTGCTATACGACGTCTTCTGATCCTAACAACGTTAGGATTAGATTTTAATGAGATTATATAATTATATACTCTACTATCAATAATCATATGAATTTATTTATATCGATAGTACTGTATATATTTGAATAGAAACATTTATTCATATCGATATTAGTACTTATACACAAATGCAAACATTCACTGCAATAGCCAACTCCAGTGTACATACTGTAAATAGTTTTGTTTTCACTCGTGTTTATTTTTGTCATATGTTTTGCTTATCATCTTAAAAGCCATTTTGTTTTGCATCATTAAACTAAATACTTGTATAGTGCGAAAACATTGACCTGATCCTGCTGACCTCTAGTTACATACATTTTCCGGTTAATTAACTATCTAGTATTAGAGTCGACACGTTCGGTAAACTTATCTACGAAAATGCACGTAGTCCACTATTGGTCCGAATTAGTAATATTTGATTTAAGGTGTTAAATTAAGCGCGGGTGTATCGATCAGTTCCACTGATGTAGTAAGTAAACCCGACAAGTTAGTTTATATAGGGTAATTTTTTGAAGTGATTATGTAGTTGGAAACTAAATCTAATTACAGAAATTGATATTTGTGATTTTGTGGCATTTTCTTCGTTTTGTTTTCTTCATCGTTTTTCATCGTTGTTATATTTATTTATTCAACCAAACAATATTACATAACCAAATAACAAACAAAATATCACAGATAATAATATTGTTGTTACAACTCGTCGGCACCATCATCAGCATCGGAGCTGTCGTCCGCAATATATTTAAGTCAGACATTTATGAAATTAAACAATAAAACATCTAATAGATAAGATTTAAATCGTCTTTATTTAGCATTTTTTAATTTACTATTAAAGTTTCTTCTTGTCTTAACGGGATGTCGTATTTCTACGACGAATGAAGTTTTTCACTTGGCTCCATATCAACTCTGGCATTAAAATCGGGATGGTATGGGTGGAGTCGCAGGACCTCATGCCCATGCTGACGTATGAGCTTATTAACAGTATATGTTGGTTCCGGTCTATGCAGACGCGCAAGATGTAGGAGCTGGGCTTTCAGCATGCCGTCTGTGACTGTGAAATCCACATTGTGTCGCAACAGCCGGGACTAAAAATAACATAACATTCAATCGTGTCATATTATGATCTGGAAGACTAGTTGACATTTGTTACTATCTCGTATCATAAACGCAACAATTAGCTGTATGTCTGCCTTCCTGGTGTTTGCAGAATGCGCCCGGTCCTCTTTCATCGAATGGTAGGAGGCTTGCCCATCACTATGACTCTCGGCTCCTGTAAATTTGGCAGCAACCCCTCTTCAAGCCATTTGGTGAAATTTGGACCGTCCATTTCACTGTGATAATCACCAGTTTTTTATGTGGCCTTGTATGTCAGAAGGGCGCCATGGACGAACCCAGAACGACGATGATACGTTGCCCCCGGTTGCATGGCGCCGTGATCCCGGGTGTGTCGTTGCCCTGCCAGCATTTAGTCGTAGTATATGCCGTATCAACCCAGGGCTCGTCAATATACACGAGTTTGAAGCCGATGTTCTCCAGTTCCGTCTTCCGCCGATAAAAGGACAGCCTGGTCGCAACACCGTTTGGCCTCTCAATTTTTACTTTCCGGTTGTCTTTGGTTTTCTTCCAGGTTCAACCCAGTAGGCGAATGATCTTTCCAAGAGTCTGAAGACTGCCTGTGAAGTCAATAACATCTGACAGCACTGCACGTAATACTTTGACAGTCGGCAGCTGCTTCCGGACTGTATAATTCCGTTATCCCGTTTCGTACAACGGCCTGATCGAAACTATCGATGCCCTAGTACGGCTCCCGTTTCGTTTTCATTGGAGATGTAAGACTTCCGATCTCCCTCTTCTCCTTCCGCACGCGCAGTATGTACTCCTGCTCATGCCTGTCGCAGCGGCTGCATTTTCAAAGAAAGAAGGCTGTGCTGTGTTATAAAACATAAACGGATGTGTTAAAGACATTTTTGTTTGCTTATTGCCTTGAAAGCCCAAACTGAAATAAGCTATATATAGATTTACATGTGTTAATTTCAAACACGAAAATCATTTCAATGATATTCTCGTGCTCCGTGAGTAATTCAGATTTTCTTCAATTTCGTTAAAAAAAGTAATGTAAAATGCTTACCACTAGGTTCGAACCCTAGTCGAATGGATGATGGCTAGACACGTATACCACTGCACCATCGGTCTTTGCTAAATGCTGGCGGTAACTTATATTATATTCAGTCGTATGTACATTTGAATGTCAAATTAGTGATACAAACATTTACGAATATACACGAACAGATTCCGAAATATAATTTTGAATTCGTATTCACCTCATAAATATTCGTGCATAAAGGTTAGGATCAGGTCAATGTTTTCGCACTATAGCTAATATAAAGCGATAAACTCAATACATACGGGTATTCACAAAGTTAGTGGTGCGTGTATTTAAAAAGACACAGAAATTCAGCATAACAATTGTTAGACCACAGCTATTACAAGCAGACCAATCAGAGGCAAAAACAAGTGCCGTATAAGGGCTCTTTTCCCTATGTCCGTATTTGCATCCGCATTGCGCAAATCCGCATCCTCAAAAAGTCGAACAAGTTGAAAACAGTTGGACCGTTAGAGCGCTTTTCCATATGTTCGTTTTCGCATCTGCATTGCGCAAATCCGCATCCGGAAAAAAAATGAACGAGTTGACAAACAGTTGGACCGTTTCCATATGTCCACAGTCCGTATCCGCAAAACGCATCAGCAAAAGCCGTCCGCAAGAAATCGCTCGGTGAGCGTTTTTATGCGGATGCGGACGACATGGTATGTAACTTAGCATGTTCAACAAAGGGCTGTTATACATAAAATAGTTGGAAAATAGAAGAAATAGTCAAGATACACCTGGATAACTCAGCCTAAGACTAACAGAGTACAATAACTTGGAAACAATGGTTAACATTTAAATTAGTCATGACTGACGCTGTAGATAAAATTGTTGGATTCTTTATTTATATTGTTTAAAATCCACCACATGTTAATGCTTTTACATACTGACATAAATATTTGCAGCCAACGTAATTAAAAATGTTTAAACGCGTCTTACTCAGAATATTCAACTATTTGAAAATAAGAAGAAAACTAAAATATTCGACGTTTATTTGCGGATTCATGAAGGCGTCGGTATAATATTTATGCGAATACGGATGCGGATACGGACATATGGAAAAGCGCTCTTAATCTCACACACTGAAGAAAATGTTGTATAGCCAGGTCCGGCTAGCTCAGTTGGTAGAGCGCTGGACTGTCAATCTGGGGATCGTGAATTCGAACCCCAGCCCGGCTACATAACTTGTGTGGGCATTGGTCATAAAATTATTTCTACGGCCATTCTCCCCCAACTTCTAATTGAAGTAGGCAAGTTGTCAGTTACTGGCATAGGTGTGTGCGCATAGTACTGATAAACCGCTTAGATCGGCTAAGCTTGCCCAGGAAAAGTGTGAGTAGGTTAACTGACCGCCGTGATATGAATGAAATACTGTTAAAAACGGCAAAAAAAAACCAACAAAACAAACAAGCAAACAAAGAAATGTTGTATATCTCCCGAATTCCACGTGCATAATATTCCGATGAAAAGACCAAACAAAGTAAATTATGCGTTCAAGAGTTAGAAAATATTGGTTTCGAAAAAAGTATGTTAAATGCTGTATTAAAAATAAAGCATTTTAAGAGAATACCAAGACATGCCATGAAAACACATTGTATTCGGTAAACAAAATAACACAACCCATCCATTCTAGCATACTATGTGTTTTCATAACGCAGTGTTTGTTTTATAAGGTACCAGAGGCTTTTCTGTCATTCCTGTTGATAGCAGTTGTGTACATGTCACTGTCATACCCCCCAAAACATAGCAAGAGCTTTCGGAAGAAAGAGCGCTAGACTTTTCTTGTGTATGTCAGAGTTACTGGCATTTTTTTCTAAAACAAACTGAATGGATAGTAGGGGCCAATTAACAGTTAATGTCGTTTTTCAATTACTGAGTGGAACACATTTTTCTAATTTTCAAAACAGTTACCCTGATCTGGACCGCACCCACCCCATATGCAATCTCATGCGATGTCTCGCTATACAACCCGTGGAATCATTGCGACCATGACGCGAGCGTTATGTGTAGAAACTGTCAAAATGCAGATTGTTTCAATGTTGACGGGGAAAAATTAGCATTTTTTTTGCAAATTTCAAAGAGTTTTGGTACATTTGCAAAAGTTTTAGACCTATAAACATCATTGTTGATAGAATTGTCATCATCTGCTACACGCAAATTGGCATCTTGGTTATGGAATTGGGATAAATATTCATTTTTTTAAATGTTATGGTCGCAAGGCACATGTTGTGGTGTCAATGCATGGTTGTGGTGCTGTGAAAACTCTGTAGGATTTATAGCAATAGATTTGGGGTCTAAAAATATAGGGCAAATTTTACTTTTGTATGTCAAATTATGTTGTTGATGTTTTTTTTGTTTCAGGTCAAGTTCTGAAGATGTCGCCAGTCTCAAACAAACGATTCACGTGTAACTTCTGTAAAAAGTCATTCCGCTTTAATTGGTATAACTCAACAGTGGAGAATACGTGGACAATTTCATTGTGCTGATATCACAGATCTCTTGTTTTAATTAACCTGTTAATTAACCTGTGTTATATCCCATATCAAGTTTGTTATTTACAAATTACAAATTTATTTATACATACATGTTTTCAATTGCTATTTGGAGCAATGGAAATAAAAAAAACACAAAGACGTAAATTTGTTTTGTCAATTTATTTGTTTACTTATATTTTGATATTATATTCATTAAACATAGTGCGTTGATGACACTTGTTACAATTTGACAATAGCATCTACATAAAAAGATCGTACCTGAGAAAGAATGCATTGAAAAGCAATACCTAATATATGGAGTTAAAATGGAATAAAATGCGCACATTTTCAGTACTGTAGCATAATTCATCAATTCATAATCAAATAAGTATCACCGTTGTGTGAAACCCACTTGTTATTAATATTTGGACAGTGAATAACAAATCGCTATAATGTGGCAAATAACTCAACTAGCATGTTCTGTTAAAAATATAAATACGTGTAGTTGCAATACAAAAAGCTCATAAGAAGAATTGTCATTGGTGCCCTTTGACTAAATCAAAGCAAAATAAAATTTTGACATCTGTGAGCATAACATAACGAATGTAATTTTTCACATCTTCATTATTTTAAATTAACCGAGAAAAATGTGTTAACAAATCAGATGTTAAATAGTTGAAGTGGGCACCAATAATTCTCATTACAAGGGCATTGCTAATAATTTACTGGTTATAGTGTAACGTTGTTTCAAACTCAATAATCAGTGTTAGTGTCAGAAACATAAAAATCGACTGTATGAATGGTCATGTCATATATAGCGAGCTACAGTTTCAACGGCATGATGTGAGTTTGGTGTCTAAACAGTTCTCAACAAGTGCATAGCTACAGACATGGCACTGATAACTACGTACACTTGTGTTTACAATTACAATGTCCGTTAAGATATGTATTCTATTTTGTATATTTCATCTTCAGCTAATCCGTGCTTGTTTTAGCTGCAATACTGAACTCATATTGATTGTTTTCTTGTAAAGATCCGAGGTTCACACTTGGCCTGTATAGCTGATCACTTTGTGACATACGGGCGCGTAGCAGGGTGGACGTTCGTAGTCATTATGTGTCTATTGCTGTAAATTATAGAAACAGAATGAATGCATTTAAACAAAACAAATTACTTATGCATGCAAAAGGACTTCTAAGTCATTACACGAACAAACGTAACATATCTTGGGGCTATATTAAATCCGGAAAATTTTTGTCTATCGACCTACCGACAGAAACATATACCACCGGACAAACATTTGCAAAGCAATATACTCCCTGTATACTTAGAGTGATAAGTAACAAAAGGTTAATATTCAAGACAGACTGAATTCATTTTCTTACTTCAAAATGTTATTATAAACTATATATTTCGATTGATGCCATTTAAAAAACACACTGAGGTACAATGTGAATTGATAATGAACTGGTTGTAGTTAAATTTTGGTTTTATAAAAAGTTTCTTCTTATTATTTAGCTTGACATCAGCACCACAACTATGCATTGACACCACAACTTGTGCACCCGAACATAACCTTTTCAAAAATGAACATTTAATCTAATACCTTACCGAAGGTGCCAATTTGTGTGTAGTTGTTGATGGAAATTCTTTTAACAATGATGTTCATAGGTCGAAATCTTGTTAAAATGTACCAAAATTGTTGAAATTTGCAAACATGTTTAAGATTTTTGTCAACATTTTAGCAGTCAACGTTTCGAAAGTTTTACAGGATACAATTTCGTAATTTTCCCTACGTTTTTGTAACTAGAGTAAAGCATATACATATTTGTGTCGAAGAGCATTCTCCGATTTTTCAAATTCTTGCTCACAAGTTTCTAATAAGCAAAAACACAGAGTCGTACTCACCGCTAACGTCCATTTTTGAATATTGACACCACAATGGAAGCTGTATTGCGACATTTTCTACACATAACGATCTCGTTATGACCGCAATGATTCCACGGGGTGTATACGGTATCTATTTAAGTTATTATTATTTCATTATTATTATTATTTAAACGTATTCTAGAGTAATTGAGCCGAAACTGTTTTTTTCTCTATTTTCATTAACAGTGACTTGACCTCACACACCCCACCCACCTCACCCCAAATGAAATGCCAAGTAAAGTATTACTGTAGGGTATCTGATATGTTTAAAGATTCATTCCCGAGTTAGATAGTGGAAAATTAAAAGTTGACACCGCCACCGCAACCGCAGCGATGTAAACTTTCTAGGTGTAAAAAGGCCCATAATTTGGACAAATTTCAAACTAGAGTTATCAAATCTGGCCTATGGGTTCATTTTGATATAGGAAACAGGTGTTTTATGTTTGAATGAAATCCCTCAAGCCATGCCTGAGAAACTAGCTTACCGAAAAGCTTAACATATCAAAATAGCGCTTGTATGTTAATTTCCAACTGTAAACTGGCCCATAATTTTGACAAATGTCAACCTGGAGTTACCAAACTTGGCCTATAGGTTTATTTTAATATCGGGAATCAGTGTTTAAAGTTTGAATGAAATCCCTCAAGCCATTCCTGAGAAAGTATAATAGCTTGCCATTTCTTCAAACAGTCGAGCTAAAATCAAAATCATCGACTACATCAGCGTAGTCGTCCATTGTTACCTGTTGCCACTCGAATATACATTTACAAGCACTGTTCCAACTGAACCACGGACACATTCATACCAATGAACCATGAAAGAAGCATTTTCCTCGAGCATTGCGAGCTGTGTTACGCACTGGCAACAAAAGTTGTTGTCTCGCCATATTACAAAGGTCTTCTCCATGTAGTTTATTGTCTCTCCCTATAACAAAGGTATTCTCTATGTAGTTATTTATACAGGAAACCAAACAATTAATTATCCGTGGTCTAAGTTGGATATACCCTCTAGTACAGCCACTACTCGGTGTTTATCCTACAACCTAAGGTCTATGATGTTATCCTATTTAAGTTAGTTATTTACTACATGGATATCTAATATATTGTGGTTTAAACGTTGCATAAAGTTGTTTTCAGTTTTGTGAAACTTTTTTAGTGCCGGTTTGCATTTTATGATAGCCACAGTCACGAAACATTGATTCATCCCCATAGCACCGTGTGATTCAAAAGTATAACGTGTTATCATGTGCATTTTATAATTATTATATGTGCTATTAGATTTAAAAATGGTTAGTGATGATAGTTTAATGACAGTTTCGGACTAATACAGCTTGAAGTTCATAGTGTATTGTGAAATCGTGCGGTGCGTTTTGGTCAGGGTAAAAATTCGACATTAACCAAGCTTTACACAACACGGCAGCATGGAAGCAAAAGCGCGTTTCTTTACGATGTGTTTGGTGTTCTGTGTTCTCGTTTTATTTATGATGCTGTCAAGGATTAAACACTTTCCCGACGTGACAAACTGGTTGAGTCGAGAACGAGTTGACCTCAACTTCCGGCCTATGTTCTCAAAGACCGGTAATCGTAGCTCGCCAAATGTGTTCACTTCCGGTAGAGATACCAACCTGACCGGATCTAGCAGAGTTGTTGCAGGAAATAACAGCGGTGACAAGATCATACTCTGGTACAACAAACCAGAGTGGGTAAACGGTATTCTAAAATGTTTATTTATTACCAAACAGTGCACTCAAATTGTTGGCCAGGTACAAAGATCACACACAAAATGTTTAACGCTTTCTATAAGCTCTAACATAGGTGTAAACTTCTTGTTGACACCAGGGGCGTATCCAGGATTTCGGGTTGGGGGTTGAGTAAACTTTTGATCGCGCAGTTATAAGCCCTTTATTTTGTATATGGGTCTGCAGTGATAAGATACAGATCCGTATCAAAGACATATGTAATAATTCTGTGCACATTAACATCATCATCATTATCAACATTACCATCGTCATCATCATCAAATGCACTTTGTTTCACTTAATAAATTACTACTTTACCGTATTATGGTTCATCTGTATGTCATGCACATGTTTTGGCAGTAAATTGCCCGTGTTTGATGTGTCTGTCCACTAAACGTATTTAACATTCATTGTTTTATACATGTTTATCTATCAGGAACATGTACAGTCCGTGGCTGACTAAATTCAGACACATACGCATCGATAATTATTTTCATTATTTATTTACCGAATTGTAATTGTCTCTTTTCGAAGTGAATGCCATTAAATAACTCACACGTTCAGTTCACAGTCAGGCTTAGACATTGTCTTCAAATGTGCTATGTACTGTTGCATCTTTTTTGATCGATAGAATTAACGGGCGTACAGACGAACATGTTTTTACACGATATATTGTGAAAGATACTCTCATGATTACGTTGTGAACTAATAAGGCATGGGATGCCAACTTTGTGTCCATTTCGCTGACATATGGTGCCAGAAAACAAATCAAATCGCTAGGAATTGGAGGCAACGTTGTGGACACCCCTCTTCTTTATCACTTTATACACAACAATAACAATGATTATTTATTTATATATGCACATATACAATTTTAAAGACCATCTACAAACTAACCACATATGCTAACAGTTATTAAAAGTACAATGCACATAAATATGCTAAAATAAATTTCGCTCGCTTCGCTCGCTCACTTTCGTCAAAGATACACATTAGCTTCAGTAAACAATACCCGACCTCGCCCGCCTCCTACGATTTACCGTAGTGCCGGCGCAAAAGTTCAGCAAACACGATAACTATAAACTAATTTGTGGATGATATTGTTTTATTTTATAAATTCGCATATTATATAAAGATGTCAGATGCAATACACCGTTTTACAGGATACCACAAAAAGCCATTTATGCTTTTCAAATAAATATGATTTAAAGTTGAAATTCAAGTCAAATCAATGACTACAAGTACTTTCGAGTTTAAATAATTTTGTCTCAATAAATAGTTTTATTCCCAAAAATCTAAATCGACAAACTTTATGTCAATAGTGTTTTCATCCACCAGTTGTTTATGCCATGTTGTAATTGCGGTTGGCTCCCAGCTCTAGAAGGAAAGGCAAACGGTTTCGCTCAAAAGCCGGTACAGCCAGATCGATGTAAAGTACAGTTTTGTCTTTGTTATTTCTTAAACTTCGACCAAATAATTACAAAACGTGGCCTATGTTGTACATTTCCTGAAAGGAAAGTCATTTTTGCGTTGAATAAGATCTAGTTCTATAAAATGTATGAAAACAAAACTGTTAGAGTAATGAATGTTCAAACCAATTCATCATATGATTCGGGCGTCTGCAGTGTGATACTTTGTTGAAATATACATTTTTCGGCGTAGCTGTCTAAGATCACTTTTGACCTATATTTCTTGCGATAATTATGCAGCGTGAAAATTGAATGCCAATAGAATTGGGCAAATTTTCTTATTTTAGGGAATGCAAACTTACAACAATGGTTTAATATATACCAACAACTGTTGCATACTTTAGGGGATTAAAATGTTATATAGGCGGTTAAAATAAAGTCATATACATATTATTGATATACACTCTAGAACTGAGCATAAGTATGAACATATTTTTTCTTTGTATGTCATGAACAGAATATTATACACTATTTTGTTTAGCCTAGCGGTACGCTCTATTTGATTCTAGCGAGTTCAACACACTCACGATCTTTCTATCAATAGCCCGCGTTTAGCTGCCGGTGTAAAGCTGTAATAATATACATGCATCAATAAGCGTCAAGAGAATCATCAGAGCGAATATTTCAATAAAGGGGTAATTTATGTTTATAAACTGACTGTGCATGTTAATTTGAAATTGAATTGCGGTTGCGTTCTGTTAATAATTAATTAGAATTGCACATTTCTATCAACTGCTCATGTAGATGTTAATCAACCAGTTATCCAGCCAGAATTTTAAAAGGGCAGGGTGCTAATTCCTAAAAAGGGCACTTTTGTACGCGTTCGTATTTGTTGCAAGTACCAGTTTGGCAATTTGGGGACCCATGTGAGCTTGCTCTTTTGTGACCCATATGGGCTTGTTTGTTGGGGACCCATATGAGCCTTCTTGCTGGGGCCCATATGGGCTTGAATCTTTCGAACCCCATGAGGGCTGTCTTGCTGTGACCTATATGGGCTGTCTGTTGTTGATCCATATGGACATATTGTTCGGGACCCATATAGGCTTTCTTGCTGGGACCCATATGGGCTTGCTTGCCTGTGGACCTATATGGGCTTTCTTTCTAGGACCCATATGGGCTTTCTTGTAGTGCGCCCATTTCGGGCTTTCTTTCTGGGACCCACATGGGCTTGCTTGCCTATGACCCAACTGGTTCTGATATGGGCAAGACCACACAAATGGGTCTCACATGCAGCCCATGTGGTACATTATACCAGATAAAGCCCTTTCCCGGTTCAAATGGGATGACTTACTAGGACCCATATGGGCATACTTGCTGGGAACCCATGTGGGCTTGTTGCTTGGGCCGATATTGGCGCGATATTGGCAGAAAAATATTACATGGGGCTCATATGGTATATTTGCCCAGGTATAGCCCATTTTGGGCCCATATGGCTTGCTTGCTGGGAAACTGTTCAATTACAATTTCAATGTCAATATCCATATATTAATGATGATATATTTATGTAAGTAGCAGTATAAAATTACTAAAATTATCTGACTTAAATATTAAGAGTAGATCTAAATATTAATATTATTTTCAAGGGTGTATCTAAGGCAAAATCGAATGTACGCTCGAATGAAAATACACATAAAACGCATCTGGAACGACAACATATATATAATTTCTTTTTAAATTTGCATCAGATAAATTGTTATTAGCACTTAGTAGTAGTTTTATATGTACTATACATTTGATTGAGCAATAAATCTGCCGGTTTCAAACGATGAATAGATTTCATTCCTTTTAAGTTTCCGCTTTCATATGCGTATACTACATTAAACGCAGATGTATGTAACTTAAGATTTACTTATTACGCAGAATTTTATGTTTTGCTGTACGCCCGAATGAAAAACAGATAAAAATATATCTGAAACATTTAGGCCTTGCTGGAGCACTGTCAACTTATAAAAAATATCTTTCAATAAATAAAATGTGGTAAAATAAGTCTCTGGATACGTCGAAATGTTATTCATGTTACTTTTTCTTCAGTTGCGTAGCATTAATACATGATTTGCAATACCAATTATACACAGAAACCCTTGATACATCATATTCCTACCGAATATAACTTTAAATCGCCATTGTCTTATGAAATTTTAAGTTTTATGCTATCAAACTGGAAGTCATCATTATTTCAAATGCGCTAAATGTTCTCTGAAGATCACTTTTCATTAGGATACACGGTATAAGGTTAAAAAAAAATTAATGATTTGTTTCTCAGGCACTTTTTCCAAAAAATCAGGGTGAGGGCGATTTTTTTTTTATTGAAGTATTTTTTTCTCCTACCCTTTTCTATTGGCACTATGTAATGGCTTAGTAAAACAAGTTATTAAGTACATATTAAAGATGTTTATATTACAAAGTATTGTTCAAAAATATTTAACAAAACCGGGAGGGAGATTTTACGTTTTATACGTTGACTTTAAGAAAGCTTACGATGGATTAGTACACCATGACCTATTTTTAAAACTTAACAATATTGGGGTAAAAGGGAAAATATTTAATGTGTTAGTGTCAATGTATTCCAATCTCCAGAGCCGTATTCGTGTTCAAGACCAAAATATAATTAACGCCTACGGATCGGAACGAAACAGTATTTAACAAAACCGGGAGGGAGATTTTACGTTTTATACGTTGACTTTAAGAAAGCTTACGATGGATTAGTGCACCATGACCTATTTTTAAAACTTAACAATATTGGGGTAAAATGGAAAATATTTAATGTGTTAGTGTCAATGTATTCCAATCTCCAGAGCCGTATTCGTGTTCAAGACCAAAATATAATTAACGCCTACGGATCGGAACGAAACAGTATTTAACAAAACCGGGAGGGAGATTTTACGTTTTATACGTTGACTTTAAGAAAGCTTACGATGGATTAGTGCACCATGACCTATTTTTAAAACTTAACAATATTGGGGTAAAAGGGAAAATATTTAATGTGTTAGTGTCTCCAGAGCCGTATTCGTGTTCAAGACCAAAATATAATTAACGCCTACGGATCGGAACGAAACAGTAATGTCTTCAATTTAGCAACCGAATCGTTTAGATGCAATTGTGGTACGCGACAAGGGGACGTAACTTGTACAATTCTCTTCTACCTCTATATCAATGAGTTACCCCGCTTTTTAAGAAAAGAGGGCAAAGAGGCATATTTGTAACTGAACACATCCCGGACTTAATATGTATACTGTTCGCGGACGATATTGCAAATTGTGCTGAACAGCGATTAATTTACAAAATCAGCTAAACAGCATCTCACAATTTTGCGAAAGTACGGGTATGTTCATAAATGAAAAAAAAGACAGAAATTATTGTTTTTAGAAATGGTGGCCCTCTACGTTCATATGAAAATTGGAATTATAACGGTGTCCGTCTGAATGTAACATCTGTTTTTAAATATATGGGGTTGCTATACACACCAAAATTAACGTGGACAAAGGCTAAGGTTAGACTAGCTGGCCAAGCAAACAAATCAATTAATGATTTTAAGTATTATCAGTGTACGTTTGGTAAATTCCAGCTAAAAGAATATTTTAATTATTTGACCCCATGGTTAAACCCATTCTGATGTACTGTGCAGATATATGGGACTTTGAATATTCAGATGTTATTGAAAAGATACATTTGCAATATTGTAGGCAATTGTTAGGTGTGAACTACTCTACGAATAATGCAATGACTTTAGGAGAGTGTGGTAGATTACCCCTGTGTATTGAATACCATACTAAATGCATAAAATATTGGTGTAAACTTCTACACATGCCTATTCATAGATACCCCAAACATTGTTATATTATGCTTAAACGTCACGATGATATAGAGAGAATAAACTGGGCTACTTCTGTAAAAAACAACCTTTTATATCGCTATGGCTTTGGTTTTGCTTGTCTTAGCCAAGAAATTGGAGACGTTAAGGTTTTTTTGAATGCGTTTAATCAGCATTTAATTGACTGTAAACATCAAGATTCGCATAATTCAATAACTGAATCAACACGATGTGATACATATAAATGCTTTAAATCTCAAATCACTCCAGAAAAATATTTATCTCTAGATTTACCATTTTGTTTTAAAAAATCATTTGCTAAATTTAGATGTTCAAATCATAAATTAGCAATCGAAACCGGTAGGCATATACATGCTGATAGAAACGATCGCATTTGTCAATTTGGTATTGAACATTACCACATATATGTCATTGAAAATGAATATCATGCTTTTTTCCAGTGTCCTAAAAATGTCTTACAAAGAAATAATTATTTGTTAAGTTGGTTTCATGGTAATGATAATATTGAAAATTGTTATAATCTCATGAAGACAACAAATGAACAAAAATTGAGAAAACTCGTGTTGTATTTGTACCATCTTAATATTTGTTAAATTTATAATAAATAATAATTGAAATACTTGTGAAATTTTGTATTTGTGTATGTAACACAACTCTTTTTCCAAATTTGCATGTATGTAAAATATTGTATTATGGGCCGGTTGCCTTTATTTACAATAAAAATGATGTTCTGTTCTGTTCTGTGTCTACTAATAATTTATCATAGCCACATATATGAGCAACAACTTCAACAAACCAGAACCGTCACCTTAGGGTCTCAGGCGAGATACACTCTTGCAAACTGCATTGAAAATTGAGCATGGCACATTGCATATTCACAAGATTTTAGCACAATGTTCGCATATAAAACCCGCAAGATGTTCGGACATTAAAGTAGTATACTGTTCGCTTATAATGGCCGCATAGTATTAGTAAATAAATAATAGCCGCATAATATTAGTAAATGAATAATAGCCGCATAATATTAGTAAATTAAAAATAGCCAGGTAATATTCTTAAATGAATAATAGCCGCATACTATTAGTACATGAACAATAGCCGCCTAATATTAGTAAATAAATAATAGCCGCATAATATTAGTCAATTAATGATAGCCGCATAATATTAGTCAATGAATAATAACTGCATAATATTAGTAAATGAATTATAACCGCATAATATTTGTAAATGAATAATAGTCGCATAAAATGTATTAGTAAATAAACAATAGCCGCATAATATTAGTAAATGAATAAAAACCGCATAATGTTTGCATATTATATTCGTATAAAGTTCGAATGTTATAACCATATATAATGGTCGCATTTGCTAACTTCATAATGTTGGCATATAATAAGTGCATATCATTCGCATCGTTTCCTCCAATGTTCTCATATATGTACGCATGAGTCCTGTTATGCCCCCATATTGTCATCGTAGTGTCGGCATAATGATCTCACAATTTTCTTTTTGTTTCAGAGTTCAGCATAGAACAGACCCTGCAAACATGTCCGTACCGAAACTGCCACACGGTGAGCAACAAAGAATCATTCATTAACGCCTCAGCAGTTATTTTCGCGATTCCCAACGGCATGTCGTCATCCCCTCCCGTGCCGCCTGACAAACGAAACCCCGATCAGGCCTGGGTGTTTTTCACCCTAGAAGCCCCCTCCTACTATGGTGGGCTAGAGCGGCCATATTTCCAACCTGGATGGACGTCAACGTTCAACTGGACCATGACATTTTTTCGCGATGCCGATATCTATTTTCCGTATGGATCTCTAGAAAAGCGTCCTGAACTTTTGGGTGTTAATTACAGTGAAATCTTTGATCAAAAGACTAAAATGGTCGCGTGGGCTGTGAGTAATTGTAACACCCCAGGAAAGAGAGAAAATTATGTGAGAGCTCTTCAAAATGCAGGTTTATCTGTCGACATTTATGGAGGTTGTAGTCAACAGGGATTAAGTCTTCCTAGATCGGAAAACGCCGTTAACATAACTTTGAGTCAGTACAAATTCTACTTGGCGTTCGAAAATTCCATCTGTGAAGACTATGTAACAGAAAAGTTATACGGCTATTACAAATATGACGTCATACAAGTAGTCCGTGGAGGTGGGGACTATAAAACGTTACTTCCGGAAAATTCCTACATCAATAGCGCCGATTTTGATAGTCCATCTAAATTGGTAGAGCACTTAAAGAGCATAGGAAGTAACAAAACGAAATATATTGAAATGTTAAAAACTAAACATCACTATAGATGGGATTGTATAACTGATCCATTTCGCAGTTGTTACAGAAAAATGTTTTGTACTTTGTGCGAAAAGTTAAATAACTTGAATGACAACAGGAAGATATATAAATCTGCAAACGAGCACTACAGACAGAATCGCTGCAGGTCTCTTCCATGAACAAGTCTTACTGTTTTTAAGCACAATGCTATGGTCCTTATGTACTTTTCCATTCTTCCTATGAACACAACAAAGTACATTATATATACGGTAATATTATTTCTTCTGTTTATTCATGTACTGTTACACATGCAGTGAATATTTTTCAGTTTTCAAGTTTTTGGGACGCAGAAATATCAAATCA
Source organism: Congeria kusceri (assembly GCA_027627225.1). Taxonomy (NCBI): domain Eukaryota; kingdom Metazoa; phylum Mollusca; class Bivalvia; order Myida; family Dreissenidae; genus Congeria; species Congeria kusceri. The sequence continues at coordinate 25,663 of JAPFQT010000080.1, forward strand.
ATGCTTTTGTGCATGTTAAATGGTACTCATTCCAAGTAACATACTAGCATTTCATTTGTCAAAGGTTTCTAAATAGCCCAGAATGAATATGTTGGCGCTACCATCAAAGAAACAGAAAAGTATATCATATTGGGACAAAGTGGATTCTGCCATTGTTTATGAAAGCACTTTGTAATTAACCTGCCACAAAAATGATTACATAAATTTACATTATTATCTGAGAAAGAATGAGTCTTAATGAAGCAAATAAATAAAAACTATGTTGTTTTATGCCCCCAAGGTGAACTTCGGGGGCATATAGTAATCGCATCGTCCGTCCGTCCGCCCGACTGTTTGTATGTCCGTCCGTCCGTCACGCTTCTTGTGCGGAGCATAACTCCATTAGTATTGAAGGGATTCAACTGAAACTTTATATAATGATAGAGGACAATAAGAGGAAGTGCAGAGCACAAGGACCACAAGTCTTTCTTCAATATTTACGGAGTTATTGCCCTTTGTTTTATTTTCTTGTGGGGAGCATTAATTTTCTTGTGCGGAGCATACTTCCATTAGTATTGAAGAATTGAAACTTCATAGAATGGTAGTGGACAATGAGAGGAAGTACAGAGACCTTAACTGTTTCTTCAATATTAAGGAGTTATTGCCCTTCGTTTAATTTTCTTATGCAGAGCATAACTCCATTGTAATTGAATGAATTCAATGAAACTTAATATAACGATAGAGGACAATGAGAAGAAGTGCACAGTACAAGAACCATAACTCTTTCTTCAATATTTAAGATATTGCCCTTTGTTGTTTTTTTGTGTATTTAGGGATTTTGAATAAAACACATATATTGATAGAGGACGTTGAGAGGACAATGAGAGGAAGTGCAGAGTACAAGAACCATAACTCTTTCTTCAATATTGATTTAGTAATTGCCCTTTGGGTTTTTTGTGTATCGAGGGATTTTAAATAAAACCACATATATTGATAGAGGACGTTGAGAGGAAGTGCGGAGTACAAGGACCATTACTCATTTTAAATATTTACCTAATTGTTGTCCTTTGTTTTCTTTTGTGCAGCTAATTTCTACCTTAGTATTGAAGGAATTTAAAATAACACCACATATATTGATAGAGGACATTGAGAGGAAGAGCGGAGTACAAGGACAATAACTCTTTCTTCAATATTTATGGAGTTATTGCCCTTTGTTTAATTTCTTGTGCAGTGCATGACTCCATTAGTATTGAAGTGATAAAAAAAAATAAAACCACATATATTGATAGAGGTTAAAAGGAAGTGCAGACTACATGGACCATTTTGTAGGAAGCATCATTTTGAGACTGTTGGCGGAAGCCAACGGTCTTTTGAGAGGGTAATTTCCAAAACAGGTATCGCGTAAAACTACTTCTTTTCTTTGCAGGCTACGAGCCAGTAAATCTAAAACCGAAGGTTCCTTCTTCAAAACAGCAAAATTAACGCCTGTTTTCTTACCTTTTCATTATTTAAGATAATGTATGTCATTTGTATTACTATGTGCACATCATGTGATTTATTACAATTACAGTTTCTTAAAAAAGTCAATTTATAAAAAATGTTACGGCAAACTAATGACGCCACTATTTTCGCTGTTTACTTGTATGTAACCGAAATATTCTCCTGTGTGTCCTGGAATAAGACCACTAAATTAATGCTCTACATCGGTTATTTTCGACTCGTTGCAAAAGTGTTATTTCTTGTTACCGATTCGTATTCTAAATATTACTGCAATGTACTAATTTTAAACTGTAGTATGAAAAATCGAGAGTTCTCATCGTATGACCTACTTTGACTCAGTAGGCTACAAATCACAATATCAATCGATGCTCCTGACTACCATGCTTCATCGGTTATTCTGCATGGCTCGTTGAAGATTGACTTGTTAACTGGCATAAATCCGTTTGCATTAGATAAATACCTTTAAAAATATTTGTTCGTTACTTACACATTAACATTTTATTTAGATGTCGTATACTGTTGAATAGGAAGCCATATTGTCAAGTTTAAATGTGGGAAATTGAACATCATTTAAACAAATGGTTCCTTTTTAGCAAAAAAGCACACATAAATCACCTGTTTTTAGTTTCTTTTGTTGCCACCAGTCTTTCTAGGCTGTCAGCGTTTTGATTGCCACTATATAATTGACATTGTGTTGCCTTCCTCTGACAAGCATTATGTTTCGGGGGCATACGTCACATCCTGCGACAAGCCTTGTTTTTTTTTTACAAATTTGTGCATGAAAAATGCGGGTTGCACATGAAAAATGCTGGATGCACATGAACTATTATCACTGCACATGCCATTCCATTAAACTAACAACGTAATAAGATTTCTATCATTTCCTTTATTTTATCCGTGATATGGAACCTTTTTAACATTTGCACGTTGCTTGTATGTAATTATCCGACACTTGTCGTTCAGCAAATATTCTAACGCATGCTTTGTCTGTTGTAAATGTTTTTATTGTATAAAATGTTCGGTTAAGGCTAAATATATTTTCTCGTATACTCATATTATCAAATAATAATAACTTCGCGTCGAATATAAAAAGTGGTACTTTAATGGTTCGGACATGATCTGGAATGGTAATCACATACGCCGGAAATTGCGTCAAACAGTAGTTGTTCCGGGCATGCGCGAACGTATAAATAGCCTTCCGAACACGAGGCGAAAAAATGGCAGCCTCCACAAGCTTGGAAATCTCCATTTCCGGTCTGATGACATTCACTCTTCAGTGTTACACAACCATCTGAAAAAAAGGATAAAATTGTGTCTGTTAAATATTATTCTAAGGCGATATATATTTACGAGTTTGGGGTTTTAAATTTTGCTAGATATAAAAATGTTTAGTAACTTATGTAGTTTTAAAGCTCGTAAGTTAATATGAATGCTTTGACTTTATTTTTGTAATCTGTTAAAGTTACAGAAGTGCTATGATAATGTATGGATTCTGGTGTCAATTTCATATTGTCTGAATATATCTATTTGTTGAAATTTGTTGAGATGTTGTTGTACTTGTTGTTGTCCTTGTTTTGTATTGTATATTCATGTGTACCAGGAATGTCTTTATAGCCTCTATAAATGTTCTACCAATGGTAAAGGACAAAACATGTAAAATCTTACATACTTCGGCCAAAACAAAATAAATTGCATAAAGAGATCCAGAGCGCTCAGTTAATAAAATTAAGCAACTTTGCGACACAGATTATCTAGTAACTCCCTTGGAAAATAAAAAATCTGACACATTCAGATTTCACGGAAAACGATCGTCTATACAAAAAAAAAAACTTTAGGGTCGGGGTCGGGGGGTGGTTCGCTTTTTAGGGTCGGGTTGCCCGAAACACAGAACTTTTTTGTTTTGGCCTTATTTACGTTGTATTTTAATGGAAATGTCGAGATGTGTTCTACATGCACTCACTCGTGTAGTTGTGGGTTGGAGGTAGAGGTGTGGGGGCGCTGTTGTCTGAAAAAGAATAGTTTTATACATAATTATGTAAACAAAATATGTTTCCTTTTTAATTGTTAATCAGAACGTATATATATCCGTATTTTGGAATAAAACTATTCGAGGTCGAAGCAATATTTCTTTATCATCTGAACAGACTTACGCACACTTTTTTCTTTATATTTCCCATCGGTTTCATTATTAGATATATTACGCTGTCTATCTAGGTTGTATCGATCAATTAATTAATAGCGTCACTACTTGAAAGGGACATGTTCACATACTGGCAAATTTGACAATTTTCGAAATTTTTGTCATGGATCCCAAGAAGAAGAATGCATTATATATAAACACGTAAAATAACGCTACTGACATAGAAATATGTTGGAAATATAGTGTTGTTTATATAAAATCGTCATTTGAAATGAATACAATTATAAATCATTTGTGACGCTTTTCATCGTTTGTTCGGAAAACACGTGTATCACTTACATAGCGTTAAAATTCACTGATTGTGGGTCAGAATGACCGAGAAGTTAGCGCGACAGTTGTTGATATTGGCGCTCCTAGGTTCGAGTCCTGACGAAGGCAAATTATTTATTATTTTTTCTTTATACAATATTTGTTTTTGTTAGTATAACTGCTTTCGTTTTTGCAGTTCAGACATTAAATAACATTTTCCAAACAATACGAAAATCTGCGAACACGTCCCATTGACCCCAATTGTACACTTGAATGTGTCGGTTGCTTTTACTGTTTATTCTTCGGACGACTTTGTTTGCTGAAAGCATTGTATTGGTTTCACATCACCTCGTAGTACTCACATATACACTTCGGGATGTCCTGGCCGCCAAACCAGACGCCCGTTGCCTGGTTACACACGCGCTTTATCACAAGGTCGTTGCTCTCGAATTTGTACTGCTCATCGCAGGTTGCAATGCAAACTCTGAAATATTAGAACGAAAAAACACATTACAGATAGAATTCGTCTCAGTCGGTTTTTAGACTGGTGGCGGAAGCCAACGGTCTTTTGAGAGGGTAATTTCCAAAACAGGTATCGCGGAAAAGTACTTCTTTTCTTTGCAGGATATTAGTCAGTAAATCGAAACCAGGAAGGGTCAAAACAGCAAAACAATCCACACCCGTTTTCTTACATTTTAATTATTTTAGATAATATATGTAATATGTATTATAGTGTGTATATCCTGTGATGTATAACAATTACAGTTTGTAAAAAGGTCAATTTAAACAAAAACAAAAAAAATTAAAACTAATGGAACCCCAACTTTTGCTGTTTACTTGTTTGTAACCGCAATATTTACCGGAGTGTCTTGGAGCAAACTAATGCGCTACATCAGTTATTTTTGAATCGTTGCGAAAGTGTTTTTTCTTGTTACCAATTCTCATTCTGAATATTTGGACAACAAATTACTGCAATTTATTAATTTTAAACTGTACTATGGACAATCGAGAGCTTGCATCGTATGAGATAGTTTGACTCAGTAGGCTACGAACATAGATCTATAAATAAACATGTTTATTTATAGGTCTTTGGCTCAGAAGCACTAACAATCGGTGCGCCTAACTACTACGCTTCATCGGTTATTCTGGTCCTTGCAGATCGACTTGTTAACTGGCATGTATATAATTCCGTTTGCATAAGATATAAACTCGAACAAAATATGTGTTCGTTAATTACAAATTAGTTGTCATTATGTTGTCGTATACTATTGAATAAGAAGCCAAATTATAAAGTTTAAAGGTGGAAAATTGAACTTCACTCGAACAAAGGTTTCCTTTTAGAAAACAATGCACTCATAATTCACATGCTTTTAGTTTCTTTTGTCGCCAACAGTCTTTCGACGTTGTCAGCTTTTTTATTTATTAATGTTTCTTTCAAATGGAACGACAGCAAATCGGATCTTGTGGTCATACATGGCGTCCGGTATACATTGTTGATGGAATAGCCATGCACTGAGTATACTTTTTAGAGTCTTTAGTACCGCAAATCGATTACAAGTATCGCATTTGACATGGCAATTGCACAGTGACCTCCCCTGTTTCTCTTCTTTCAATATCGTGGAACAGGGGAGATCACATATAGCACGCAAATCAGAACTGCGAAACAATTCCTTGCTATCAGTGGATTGGTCCACTAAATACTATCAATAAATTAATTCAGAGATTACTAAAGATAGAGGACAAGATATAGATCCGATTCAATTCATTGCGAACTATTAACATATCCTTGCATTCCAAATTTGGCAATTCGGTATGTTTCCTTGTGTGTTTACGAAATATAATTTATAACTTTTGTGACCTTTAACTTCATTTTGCTAGCCGCAGTCTTTTAGCGTTCAACGTTTTGATTAGACTGTTGGCGGAACCAGCGGTCTTTAGTAGGGCGATTTCGAGAGATTGAATCGCGTGACCTATTTTTTACTTTGCAAGCTACGAAGCACTAACAATCCATACCCCGAAATGTTTACGCTACATCGGCTATTTCGGCTCGTTTAGGATTAGTTGACACGTTGACTGTTATAAACGCATATTATTGCGTTTGCATTAACTAGTTTGCATACAAACCTTTATATCTACCAAGATGTTGATAGTAGGAAGAATAACAATGAGTAGTTTGATTTGTCATGTGTAAAAGTGGCATTGCAGAAATTCGATTTCATTCAAACAACTGTGTCTTTTCTGTTAAAAAATTATTGCCCTCAATTTCCCTTGAGTTTGGTTTCTTTCCTTTTCTCGCCAACAGTTTTTCTACGCTATCAGCGTTTTGTTTTATTGAACACGACTGTGCATTCGGTGATATATACATCGTATTTAATTATAAAAACGAATCAGTTACGAAAACTAATATCTTGTTTGGAAAGCCTGCATAAAAAGTATTCTTACACGAACAGTAGTACACCGATATATCCGGTGAACATGTTGGAGTAACACAGGGCACTTACAGGGAGCCGGGCTGCTGTTCGCACTGCATGATGCCGTTAGCTGGGGGTGGGAGGGCCGTGCACATGTTGGGGTGCCGTATCGTCGTGCTGGCGAGGGTGGTGGCTGCAACAGACGACATCGTTGTGTCAGCAGTTCAATATCGAAGTAGCTTCTGATATATTGTATATTTATTAATGAATTTGTATACAATAAATTAGGTGAAACGAACACTAAGTGGACCTTTCTAGCAGTGAACAAAGTGATCTCCATTTACGTATTCTCGGCATACCGGTAAGCAATAACAAATTAACCGTACTCAAATACATCGCACGCCATAGCAATAAAAAGGTGTGTTAAATGTGTTCGAACCTTTCAAATTGAACCATAATTATTAAACACTGAAATATTGTTGTGGCATATACATGTACTGTTAATACCGTGAGTTTAAATGTCGTCATATTGAACATTGAACGGGGATTTATAAAGTTATTTCTTAAAGTGAACGCTTACTGGTAGTTGTGTCAGTGTTGATCATGTTGGGGTCTTCAGTCACCGTGGTTGTTATCATTGGGGGCTTCGTCGTCGGAGTTACACCTAAATCAGAAAAACAACCGTATGCAGTATGTTACTTATGTTAAATGTCGTAAATAATGTAAGTAATTAATAAAATAATGACAGAATTTCACCCACGTTATGAATTGCACGAAGGTTCTAATTTTTACATTGTGTCTGTGTGTATACTAGTATGTAATTAATTTATAATACACTATTGTGTACACGTAAAATTAAAAAAGATTCAGTTTTTTAAACAATCAAATTGCCATTTTCGGCTTAATACTGTCTACCAGATATCAATATTTTTTACTTATTTTCAACAACATACTTTAATTTTGTAACCATCTTCATTAAAACAAATCCAGGTGTATGTTTCAAAAGCATAATCAGTATAATACAATGTCGTCTTGCATACATGCGATTTTTTTATCTTTGGTTTCGTTATATCAATGAATGTACACATACAGACAAATGTTTCCTTTTCATGATTGCATTCAGGGGCAATAACTCATTTTAGTCAAGGGCAATAACTCATGATTGCTTTCAGTGGCAACAACGCATTCTCTCAGTCAAACGTAATATTAGCTAATAACCCATGCTTGCAGTCAGTGAAAATAACTAATATTCTAAGTCAAGCGCTCAAATACTTATTCTATCAGTCAAGGGCAATAACTCATCCTAACATTCCATATGATAACTCACAGGCCGGCGCCTGGCCGTCGGACTCGCATCCCAGGAGGTCGAACCTGAGCGCTATGTGCTCGTTCCAGGCCAGGGGGTTGATGCGCACAAAACGGGCGTCGAACGGGCAGTCAAGCATGTTCACCTTTGGAGTGTCTCGGTCATGATTGCCCGACAGGAACTGGGCAAATTAACAATGGATGTAACACAATTAACTATCAAACATAATTAAACATAAATCTATCATAACTCTAAGTACCTGACAGTGGTTTCTCCCCTTGTTCCTCTGCCGCATGCGCGACTATACACGATCCCCGACTTTCAGTGCCATGTACGGCGCACATTATGGGATCGTAATTTAGTGAACTCTGGCTACCTTTCATTTAAGTCATTTATGATTTCCCAACTGGCAAGCGGCATAAATACCTGATCGCTGTTGATAATAGAGCTGTAAGGTGCATGCACGGAATTACCTGATCGCTGACTTTGAGTGAGCTGTACGGCTGCCACGCCTTGCCGTCATCACTGAAGAGCAGCCGGTACTGAGTGACGTACTCGTTCGCCCAGTCGCCTTCCAGCACCGCTCGGCCCTGCGTCACCACGCCGCGCACGCGCATAGTGCCGTTGAACTCGACCTATAATGTACACGCGCTGGTATTCATAACGCTCCTAAGGAATCTCGTTATACTTGCGGTATACTTTAGCAAATATCTCAGATTATTTGTTCTCTACTTGGTTATGAAACCCAAAAACTTATGCTCGAAATATGGTACAAATAAAACATTGTAATGCACAATGTTTTGTGATGCTTGTACACACGCTTTAAATAAAAAATAAAAGTGTATGTTTCACGGACACCAGTATTCGTGCTTTGTTTGTTTTATTTTTATTTTTATATTTTGCTTACACACAATAATTAAATGTCAAGATGGCGGCCGGTGAGTGAGGTCGCACAGTAGAATTATGCTTACTTGAACATATTGGTCGAGGGAGTTAGTGGCCGCCTTCCAGCCGCCGGTGTACACGAGAGTGCCGGCTGTCTCCACTTGAGCGTCCAGGCGCGCCCTTCCCGGTCCCGAGTGCATGATTCTGGAGCCCGCGAACTCCGAGGAGGCACTAAGGGCGCTGTCGTTTACCAGGGAGAGCAGGCGGGTCATGCACACCCCGGCTGAGGGCGATACCAAGAGTAAACCATTTATAACAAATAGGGCTGGGATATCTCGTTCTAACATGACACGCGCTTTCCTTTATAGATACATAACTTATAAAAATTTACTGTTGTTAAACCCGCAATAAACAACGCGCAAAAAAGTAGTCCAACACTGTAAAATGCATATAGTTCGCATTGTAATTGCAGAATTTACTAACGCTCTCTTGGTTCTGTTCATACGCAGTAGAACACCAAATCGTTGTTTATTAGCCGATAAACGACAATAAATCGAAAATTATTAAATAAACATTTCATGAACAACTTTCATCAACAGAAAGACACGCAGACGATCAACGTGTACACTTTCGTTCGCTTAGCTTAATAGTTATGTAATCTCATTGATTTTCGTTTATCTATTTAAGGTTACTGTCCACTACTTGTTTGTTTGTTTGTTTGTTTGGATTTTTCGCCGTATTCAACAGTATTTCAGTCATATAACGGCGGTCAGTTAACCTACTCACACTTTTCCTGGGTACGCTGGTTTACCAGTACTAAGTGCACATACTTATGCCAGTAACTGACAACTGCCCTAAATGAATCAAAGGTAGGGAGAGAATGGCCGTATAACTTATGGTTACATGGCCGGGCTGGGAATCGAACCCGCGATCCTCGGATTTGTAGTCCAGCGCTCTACCAACTGATCTAGCCGGCCCGGCTCCACTACTTGTGTTTTATTTCTGTTTATAACGTGCCAAACTCCTCGCAGCGGTTACGTCCCCTTTCAATATTAGTGCATGTACTAGGCTCGGAACCAGTCAGATCTCTGCGCGGAGGTTGATAATGTGCACAAAAAAGGATAACAATAATAAAGATGACGTAATTTGCAATGATGGTCGCATTGTGCATTGTAAATCATACTTTTTCAAGACCACAGCAAATTACTTTTAAACAAAATTCTAATCGTTCTGTTTAGGTTACAGTATACTAAATATTTCAGGTGTGCAATGCTATACTCTCTAAATAAATCAACACCATTTATTTGAAGACACAATTTTCTGTATAGTCACTTGCCATGACTTTATTTTTGAATAATTCTTTGTACGTGTGGTAGGAAAAACATTGTTGTGTACTAAAAATTCACTGTTTCGCTTGAAGGTTGGAGACTACATGACGAGACTTTGACAGTTGGCAGTATACCTTCAACTGGAGAGTAACCGGTAAAAAGATGGCCGTAAAAAAAACAGTGAACTTTGATTCGCGTCGAGTTCTTTCTTACATATCACATGACCTATCTTTTTTATTGTCTAAATCAATTCGGCTCGGAATGCTCTTTAAGAAAAGGTATGGTTATGAGGGTCTCTACGCGCAAAATGTTGAGTTTATTTTTTGTTGAATTTATTGCTTTTACATTGAATTTGTTAAGGAAATCTTTTAGTATATTGTGACCTAAACTGACTTTGGGTTAAAATAAAATATCGTCGGCAAGTGCAAAATATGGATGAGAAAGCAGATTTTTGGTCATTTCTGAGCAAAAGAGTAGAAAATAAGTGCATTAAATGCATCAATTCAGATTGTTTGATCTGGAATGTTTGTATTTCAAATAGTTCCTTACCCTATTATGGCCGAATGAGGGCTAAATTGCCTTCGGACATAAAATCAGAGACATACTTGGTTCACCGTGTAGCGTTAATGTGCTACATGAAGTCAGAATTGAACGCCAGGGACTCTGTGAGCCACTTATGCAACAATAGCTTGTGTGTTAAGCCTGAACATGTAAACATAGAGCCCCATTCCACCAACATGGAACGGCGGACATGTTTACAGTTCGGACAGTGCAGCGGGCATGGAACTGAGCCAGCCTGCATATTTGGTAAAAACATGAATACAACAAGCTTTATCACTGCCTTTTATTCATAGAAATACACTTAAAATACATAAATGCATGTTTTTTTTCATTTTATATCTATTTCTATTGGGTATTTTTGCCTTTTTCAGGTAGAGGAACGCCTGATGCTGACGCGAGGGCCACTTGTTAGAGGTCTCTTATGCCAAAACAGGTAATAATAACAATTTATTATCAGGTACACAATCAACTAAGCATATTTATGATGCTTAAGGTGTGGAAGACTGTCATAATCAGGTTTGGGTCACTCATGCCCTTGCCGTAGTGTAATTCCTCATGCAGTTTGTATCGATAATTCCGCGTCCTGGCACGTAAAGCTTGTGCTTTGTTGGTAGCGGATGTTTGCTTTCGGTTAAGGTCGTTGCGGTCCTCATATGCTATCTGCTTAATAATCTTTGACCCCTGGGTAAGGTTAGCATTTAGTTCAGTGGTTTTTGCAATTACAGAGTCAGCATAGCCATTGTTTAATTTGTGAACCTGCCCGTGAATTCGACCTACACAGTTGCGTGAGAAAGTCACAGTTTTAGGATTGACAGCTTGGTACGACCTGTTTACTGCTTCACTTTTTTGGGTTGTGGTTAAAAGTTTGGTAGCGTCAAGAGCAGCTGGACCTAAAACCATTTCAATGCATTTTTTAAGGACTTGTTGGTCACTGTCAACCATTTTAACCTTGACATTGTCTGGCATGAAATTCTTAGCTTGCCTATTTGTACCAGCACAGACATAACTGTACTTTGCACAATGAGTACCGCAGTAACCACTGAAGCATAGAACAATGGTTGCGATTACATCAACCATGACCTTCTTTAGAACCTTGATGTCACCCTGGTGTTTATTGTGGGCAGCTTTAAGCTCAGCCATACACCTAGCTTTGACCGAGAGAGCGAACCGACTCCTGATATTAGACTTGGAATGACCCTTGAGCATGCCCTTTGAGAAAGGCGCTTTGTTGAGCTCGCGCTTCAGCGAGTTGCCTAGGTGCCTCAGATCCTTAAGATGACCCACATTGTGGCCGTGAGAGTTACGAACACCTTGGAATGCCCTACTGTCCCCATCACAAGTGAAATTTGCTATTTTGATGTCCTTAGAGATCTGGTCACCTAACAACCTATTCCATTTGCCTTCATCACCTATTGGTTCCCTCTCTGAAACATTTGCAGAACAATGCCCCCTATGATTGGGGCACTGAACAGGTTTACCCTTATTCCTAAGCATTGATGCAGTCCTGCATAGTTTATTTGCTACTTGTGCCCCTACAATTTGCTTGTTTCTGGTATTGTTTTCACACATAGTGCTTATGGCAATAGTTCCGGCTTGAAAGGGTGTCGCGTCAGAGTTAAAAATTGGATTGTTGTAGCAAGTGTCCCCTTCAACATTTACCTTAGAGGGATCTTTTTGACCAATTTTGGCATTTTCAGCAACTAAGTTTTCTCTAATCTGGTACATGCTTCTCTCATTTAGGGATTTAAGGGCAGTATTGACCATATTTGCTTGTTTTTGCATAGCAAGTGGAGAGGGAGCAATGATATTGGTTGTGTTGAGAATTCTGCGGGAACCTGTGTTCCCAATAGAAGTACTTGCAACACCTATTTGGAGGCCTACATTGATCTGAGCTGCCTTTCTGCCCCTGGTACTTGATGGAACCTCATTGTAAAGCTTATAATGCTTGCCTACATATCTGCATCTTGTACATTTTAACCTTTCCTCCCAGCCTAAGCCCCACTTTATGGAAGCACTGCCGTCAATTACCAAGTCGCCCCTACATTTATCACTTCTTAACCTATGCTTTCTATTTTCAGAGGACATCATAGACTGGAGTAGGGCGGGGACATAGACCTTGTTCGTAAGTAAGTCGGGATGGACTTTTGATGGAGCAGGAACCCGTAACAGGTCTACATAGCGAATCTTGTTCGCTCTCGGACGCAAGGGCTTAGCTGGGGTTTGAGAGCCGTCTACATCCCGAAAAGTAAGAACCTTGTCATTGTAAGCTACCCGTGCTTCAAAGGATGACCTTTCTAACCTTACATAGGTTGTGTTGGAATTTGACCTTCTTTCATAATTATGTTTTTTCCCCTTCACCGGACTAGTTCCACCTCGTTTAAAACCAACATTGAGCAACTTGTTCTTTTGCTTGGTTGTGAACCCCATTTTGACCAGATTGCCACCTTAAAAAAAGTCAAAGTACTTATTTTGTGCCCAAAATATGCAATTTTGTATTCCCTTAAACCTCTAAATGTGAGCAGGCAATGCAAATTGACCACCTGCTGCAGTTTAAAGGCACCCATGACATTATATACTAGAATATATAATTGGTGGCCTGTAATTAAAGAGGCTGCGACAAACAAGGTGCTTTAAAGATTTTACACTTTATTGGTTTGAAACAAGCAATTACTGGAAGCTGATTGATTTCTACACTTCAAAGTATCTTTGATCTCCCATTTTGACTAATTTGTTAATTGTCTTGGATGAAATTGGAATTTTTTTTCTATTAAATTTACATTTTTGGGGTGATTTTTTAAAAAAAATACACAAAAAATACATTATCAAAATGGCTTAGAGTAAATATATCTAACAAAGTCATTCTCTCCTCACCCCACATAAGCCCCCCATACACGTTTGTTTGGTTTGTTTGGGTATTTTGTCACAAATATTGCAAATATCAGCTTTAATTGTTAGAGGGACATTTAAGCTTCAAGACGCTTGAAATCACCGGCTTCCGACCAAAATCACCTGTGTTTGAAAATATGAAATAAAATGGCCAAATGGACAGATATACAAGCCAAACTTAATATATTGGTGCAATATGCATGGGAAGATAATTATATGCAAGAAAAACTAATTTTAATGAGAACAAATTTCTCTTATAGGTTACAGTATACTAAATATTTCAGGTGTGCAATGCTATACTCTCTAAATAAATCAACACCATTTATTTGAAGACACAATTTTCTGTATAGTCACTTGCCATGACTTTATTTTTGAATAATTCTTTGTACGTGTGGTAGGAAAAACATTGTTGTGTACTAAAAATTCACTGTTTCGCTTGAAGGTTGGAGACTACATGACGAGACTTTGACAGTTGGCAGTATACCTTCAACTGGAGAGTAGCCGGTAAAAAGATGGCCGTAAAAAAAACAGTGAACTTTGATTCGCGTCGAGTTCTTTCTTACATATCACATGACCTATCTTTTTTATTGTCTAAATCAATTCGGCTCGGAATGCTCTTTAAGAAAAGGTATGGTTATGAGGGTCTCTACGCGCAAAATGTTGAGTTTATTTTTTGTTGAATTTATTGCTTTTACATTGAATTTGTTAAGGAAATCTTTTAGTATATTGTGACCTTTATAATGTGCCAAACTCCTCGCAGCGGTTACGTCCCCTTTCAATATTAGTGCATGTACTAGGCTCGGAACCAGTCAGATCTCTGCGCGGAGGTTGATAATGTGCACAAAAAAGATAATAATAATAAAGATGACGTAATTTGCAATGATGGTCGCATTGTGCATTGTAAAACATACTTGTTCAAGACCACAGCAAATTACTTTTAAACAAAATTCTAATCGTATTTGGCGCGAACAGGTTCAGTTCAATTATTGGGCAAGATCCCTATAGCGAAATAGACGGGTGCTTCACACTGCTCCTATTTGGTTCCCACCTTCTGACCCGCTTAGATAGTCAACACAGAATTAATTAAATATATTTTGAAATTATATATTCTTGCAAAAGCAATAAATGGAAATTAAAAATACATGTAAACTGACAAAAACTCTGCGTTTACGAACTTGAAAACTGTCAAAACACTGGTTCGGCTTTTCCCTGCTCCTTTGGAGCAACTCCATGTACGCGTGTTATCACATATCGTCCCTTTTGGTTAGTTGTTGTAGTTGTTTTTTGTTTTGTTTGTTTGTTGTTGCTGTTGTTCTTGTTGTGTTTTTTGTGTGATTTTGTTAAAAATAAGTATTTCAAGACTTAGTACCCGTGACTAAGTTCGTGACTAAGTACAAAGGCTTACAAATGCACATACTACTTACGGACACACGTTGGGGAGGCCCCGCTGAGCGACCAGGTGCCCGTGGTTTCGTCGCATGATTTCCGGATCTCGCGAGCTCCGGTCTCGAAAACGAAACCTTTCTCGCACACGACTATGCATGACCTGTAGCGTTCAGGAAAAGGCATCATGTATAAAGTATAGTAATACCATTCCCATTTAGACTCTAAGTATTGTTTGTCTTATTACACTGCTTCATTATACCATTATCCTAGTAATATTTGAATAAACAATAATTCTACGTTCGCATTTCAACTGACTTACATTAAAACGTGTGGGGTTTATAAAATTATCTGTCTCACATTGTCGCAATGTTCATTTCATTGTTCGTAAGATGACAAAATAATAACGCCCAATAATAACTTACAACACTTGTTTATTCCTGCTACATTGGACGAGTCCATTCTCCACGGTGGGGCTGGTGCAGTGATCCGCGGGTGGGGGTGTCGTGACAGCTGGATTACCACGAATGACAAACAGAGACTACAGTCAAATGTATCATCATTACCAGCATCAGCAGCAACAGCAACAACAGCAACAGAAGAAACAGCAGAGCCAGCTTCAGCAGCAGCTGGATTATTCTGAACAATAATATTTACTCAAGTCCACACACGTTATATGACCTTCTTTAAATGAATTAAATGAAACTGATCCTTATTCCCAACATAATAATCAGCGTTTTTGGATCAGTCTCGACATCATCGCCAGCCATCATTATCAACGACAACGACATCATTTTCATTGTGGTTGATATAATGATTTATGTTATTGTTTCTGATAATCTCTTTCTTATCGTTCATGATAATGATGGTGTTTGTACGATAATTGGAATTAGCATCACAGAAATGATAAACATTTATCTTACCTGCTTTTAAACCAGCTATTCCTGAAAATAAAAGAGGCATAAAAAAAAATTAAAACGAATTTCATCAAACAAAAGAGGAATTATAACACTGTAACATGTAATTCAAATTATATCAGTAAATACGCCAAAAATACCTAAATAAATGTACGTAAGTGTTAACAGGGACGCCATTTTCACAAATAAAATATTTCCCGTTCTCCACTACGCATGCGCAGCACACAAAACAATGAACCTCCGAAAATTTGTACCGGACGCTTTTATCAGAGTAAGTTTGTATAACTTCGAGCGTTATCCGTACATCTGTTTGCGTCCCAGCCTAGATATTAAGTTATTTTATATATACTGACCAAGACTAATGCTGTGTACATAGTTATCGCAAGTTTCCAACACGGCGCCTTTCACCCTTGATAACCGTAAACATGCGAGGTTAGGCCCAACTATAGACGCAAGCCCGATGACTAAATGAAATTGTTCTTCAAAAAGGAGAAAACTCTTAAAACGATCATCATTTTTCCGTGTTTTACTTCATTTTCTGCATGGTATCAATGATGTAGACGGAAAAAAAAGCGAAGAACATTGCATGACGCACGTGAATACAAAACAATTGCAGACAAAACAGTCCTCTTCGCGTGCAAAAGACGTAACCTCCCTGTAACCGTGGGGTAAATCAATTTGACCACTTTTGATTATTCCGAGTATCACTGGTTCACGCCCTGACACACCCTGTGGATACTCTGTCTCTAGAACCATCTTTATTGCAGTCCATATCCTATTTATTAAGCAATATAACACGTAATCTTAACAGGTTTTATAATTCTAGTGTATAATTTTATAATGTTTTCTGATCTTTTTACTATGTGTAAAACATCGTTTTAGTCTGTGTTTTGAGAACTCTAAATGTAATTTTATATAGCTGCCTTTAATTCTTGTACCCACTTAAGCATGAGCAATGCTATTTGTGTTTTGTTTCGTGACCGTTGTTTTGTGTGTACATACAAATAACACGAAATGAAGAGAATACATTTAAAGAGAGTATATCCATAACAAAGAGTATTTTATTTCATGCTTTAGTAATTTATAGGGAAATACCAGTGAAATAAATTGATAATTCACTGCTTAAGGTTAAGCATGCGCAAATAAATTCCTTCTTTGTTACATATAAAATATACAATGTTTGATCTCAGTTTTCACCGTGACCAAGCTACTTTCCAATATATCACCATATATTGTTGGAAAGATGAGCTCATAACCTTTTGAAAAAACAGCATGTCAAAAAATTCTATACGTTGTAACTCAAAATATTTACTTTTGAAAATACACACCGGTTTTTACAGGCATGGAAATTGCCATTTTGCGCATGAATACGCATGAATATCGACTTTTTATTCACTCCTACTCATAGAAGAAAATATATTTTTTCACTGGTGAAAATATAAATGTCTATGATCTCTCGTGAATTGAAATCAAATCTCCTTATGTCTTATTGTTACTGCTCCGCACGTCTCAGTGGGCCATTAATTAACCCATTAGCTTCCATTTCTTTCTAAATGAGTCAGAAATGAATCTGTTATACATTTTTAGTCTTGTGAAAGAAATACATTTGATATTTTCACCTATCGCTTTATGAGTCATATTTGAGCTTCGTCTTTTTTCCATTCAGATATTTAAAATTAAATTATAATAAAGAATATTATGTAGAGAATTACTTATAAAAGCAATTCCTGTTAAATGACAACGTCATGTATCCACATTCACGCCACGTGTCATTTGCGCTAAACAATGTGCGATGATGCGTTAATATCCTGTGTGTGTGTAGTACATTTTTATCGAGTGCACCGGGATTTTCTCCCATATGGCCATCGCCCCCAGAAGACTTGTTAGTTGGGTTATGGGGGATAGTGCAAGATACAGGTTTAACGTCTCATGCGAAAGACGAGTTAGTAGGTTAGGGTGTAGCGGGGGCTCGAACCTGCGACCCCTGGGTTGTGAAGCCAGTGCGTTACCACTAGACCACGGATCCTGTCAACATTAGGGGGAAAAATGTCAAACCAGGGATTACAAATTTCATCGATTAAATTAAATAAATATTTCGTTCCGGACTTGCGACTTGAGGTGTGTTAATGTAACAAACACGGTATGAGAGCCGGTGCACCTCAAAAGATACCGCAATGACACGCAGATTCGGTTGCGACAATAGAGAAATACCCTGACTGCAGCGGAATTAGGGAAAATATGGGCGACGGGATTACAAGTTACGTTTTAATAGGTGAGTCGTTTCGGTGTTCTTTGATCCATTAGTATACATGTTTGTATTGAATAATGCTCTTGTGGTCGATCACTAAAATTGTGTTATACGTTATAGCGACAAATCGATTCAATACAGTATTGCAAACAAACTAGTACATAATACAAACTTCATTTAGTGAAATTCGAGTTTCTTCTCAAGCAATCTTTAAATGAGGCGCGTCGTGAGGAAACCGGTCTTAATGCATGTGCGTAAAGTGTCGTCCCGGATTAGCATGTGCAGTCCGCACAGGGTAATCCGGGACGGCACTTTCCGCCTACAGTGGATTTATGTTCAGAAGAGACCTCCATGAAACAGAAAATACCATAAAAGCGGAAAGTGCCGCCCGGATTAGCCTGTGCGGACTGCACAGGCTAATCCGGGACGACCCTTTACGCACATGCATTAAGACCGGTTTTCCCACGATGCGCCTCATTAATGTATTTTAATCATCAATAAATGGTTCATTTCCAAAAACAACATTAAACAAATGGCGTCATATGTTTTATCAGATACACATGTGCATACATATAACTACTTCTATGTTTTATAATTCAGGCATGTATCAACAATATACAAGTTTACGTTTGTTTGTGATGTCAGAAACATTAATTCATTATTGCCACTTAACTGTTATTAGCATAAGGCCAAAAAAATGTTGGATTTCGCTTACTTTTCAAAAAATATTGAGGGTTGAAGGTAAAAAATAACTTGTTTTCTGTAACTTTTTATCTTCGAGGCATATTCACCACACAGTTACACAGATAAGGTATATTGGACTATGGCGTACCATTTGTGTCCAAAGTACATATACGCCTGCTAGCTAAATATATATATGTATTTCAATATCATAATTCGTGAAATAATGAATAAAAAAAAGTGTAACTTCAGTTATAATTTTATGACAACTGTCATACTTTTCACTTTTGGTATCAATTGTAACTGCAGTTATATCTGTAAATGTAACTGCTGTTACAAATGTATGACTGCAGTCATAAATTTGTAATTGCGGTTAATATTTTTTGACAACAGTTACATAATATTATATATTTAGCTGTCTTGCGTATATGTACTTTTGACCCAAATGGTACGTCATATTGGACTGCATGTACAATGTTTAAAACCTCCAATCAAAGAAACTCTACATTACAGTGTGTAATTACAAAGAAACTCTACACTACAGTGTGTAATTACAAAGAAACTCTACACTACAGTGTGTAATTACAAAGACACTCTACATTACAGTGTGTAATTACAAAGAAACTCTACATTACAGTGTGTAATTACCAAGAGCGCATGTCTCACGCAGAATAATTGGAAATGTTTGCTAATTACTAGTACCGGAAAAACCGCATACTATAAGTAAGCGAAAACTGCTCTTTTACCGAAAATCAGAAAAAGTTAGTGATCGATAAGCATGCCAAGAAAACGTGTAGAATCGGCGGGAAAAAATAGTTGAGGGGGTGGGGGGGGGGGGGTCGGGTAAGCGGAAACCAACAATTTATTTTACGCATAAAGATAAAATAACTAAGGTGCGTCATAATAAAGCGATGCATTATGTTTCAGCGTATACCGTTCTCATAGCAGTGAGAGGTAACTAACATTTATTAAATCGTCTTTTTCTAGAAAGGGATATTTACGTATAGGGTTTCTGTCGCTAAACGTTTTTTTTCCGACATGTTCTCTGTAAAATCGACCTCCTAAAATATACTGTGTAGCAAGTTGTATATTTGAGTCCGTGAGTCCACGATTCACGAAATATTAAATTTTGATCAATCCAAAGACCTGTTAACAAACAGACTTTGACCAATCGAACCTGCACCAAGGAATTCATTGTATGTCCAACTCCTCCTGGTTTGAGTTATTGTATATAATTATATAAAGTGAGGTTACGTACATATGATGCAAATGTCATAATACGCTCTGAAATAAAATGTATCATAGGATAATTATGCATTCGACCATTAAATTACTTGCGCATACGTTATACAATACAATGTGCAATGTCCAATGTTTTGTTTTTCTTCTGACAACCAGGTCAGGATATATTATGCAACGACAAGCTTCTCCCATCCGTACCAGACGCACATATTACAGCGTCCAGTTTCCGGGCCGACAGTCAGCTGATAGCTGCTCCTGCCGGGGCGCGCCTTAACACGACGGAAACTACTTTGACGAATGGATCTGTCGCCATGGGAGCATGGGCGCCGGCTTCGGACAGTCATGGGGAATATATTCAGGTTTTACAGTATACATTATGTATTTAGTCGGTCGCTTGGTGGGCCGGTTGGTCTGACGGCCAGACAACCAGCAAGTCACTCAATTGCTCAGTCATTAACACAGTCACTCAGCCATTCATTCACCTACCTACTCAGTCACCTATTCAGTCATTCAGACACCTACTAATTCAAAAACCTACTTACTCAGTCAAAAAATGACTAATTGCCTCACCTACCAATCACTCACTCCCCAAGCATTATTGAATTTTAATTCATGTTGTTCATTCAAGTGTAATCAAAATTATTCGTAACTCTTTTAGGCGATGTTTGACGAGATAACCATGGTAAATGGCGTGTTCACTCAAGGCCGTAACCAAGGCAGCGATCACGTGACGTTATTTAAGGTGGAGTACACGGAAGACGGTACCACGTGGCAGAATGTCAACGACGACATTGGTGTGGAAAAGGTAACCGTCTGTCGATGCGAATTCAAAAACGCATGTCCATTACGTTCTACGTCAACAACGTTAATTTTAGTTGTTTCTAACTTGAGATGCTGTGGTGTAATGGTCCTAGAGCCACCTTGCAATAGGGATGTTCGGGAATTCCATTCCTAACCATAAAGTGTTTAGGAAATCTCCACAGGAGACACGTAGATCTGTTCCTACCAAAGAAACGTTAAGTTTCCAAGACCGCATCGGAAACAGTCTTTCGTTTTTAATGGGTCAACCAAGGTTACTACCAAATCCTAAAATCAAATTATGATACATGTTAATACATATGAGGCGTGTCGTGGAAAACAGGCTAATCCAGGATGACACTTTCCGCTTTTATGGTAGTTTCTGTTTCAAGGATGTCTCTTCTAAACATAAACCACTGTCGGCCTAAAGTGTCGTCTCGGATTAGCCTGTGCGGACTGCACATGCTAATCCAGGAAGACACTTTACGCACATGCATTAAGCCCGTGTATCCCACGACACGAATCATATTTTTATGTTGTGCTCTTTCAATTTATCTATAGAAACAATAGTCTATGCTGCATGTTCAGATATTTAGTGGCAACTCTGACGGCGACTCGATACAGTTCAACGAGTTCATGTGTCCGTTGTTTGCCAAGGGGATCCGAATCGTTCCAATGGAATGGGACCAGCACGTGGCTCTGAGATTTGACGTCAGCGGCTGTTACCTTGACAACAGCGGTGTCGGTAGGTTTAAAGCTGGTGACCGCAACGAATACGGTTGTATATGTTAAGGAAATGTTGATGATGTTGTTGATGGTGGTAATGGTGGTGGCAATGATAGCGTAAGGATTTATGCGATGATAATGACGATGATGACGACAACGATGATACTGCTGCTGATGATAACGACAACGAATATGATGTAGGTGATGATGATGATGATGATGGTGGTGTCGGTGGTGGTGATGATGATGATGATGATTGTGCTGCTGCTATTGATGATGACGACGATCATGTTGATGATGATGACGATTCTGCTAGCATGCTGCTGCTGCTGCTGATGATGATGATAATGATGACGACGATGCTGATAGCATGCTGAATCTGCTGCTGCTGCTTCACCTGCTTCTACTGCTGCTGTAGATGATGATCATGATGATAATGATGATGGTTACTGATGACGATGACTATTTTCCTGCAAATTCCGCTGCTTCCACTGATGACGATCATCCAATATATTCCTTGTTCCAGTTCCAGCCAACACCACCCAGCCCTTTTTGCCCGGCATCGTGACCCCATTCGGCCCCACGTCCGGATCGACTGCTTCCGGTACAACCATTAATCTCTGTATGTGACTCGATTTTCTTCCCCCCTTGACATGCCTTACCAAGCGTACCTTGTAGGAGGACCCGGGACAGCGTTGTATTGTGGTTTCCCATGGTTTCACATACTCCCCGTGTTTGAGTTATTTAGCTTAGTTCTCCAATACTCACCGAATATGATTACCATACATACTACTTTCGTACTATTGTATTTATAATCGTAGTGTTCAATTATATACACTGCATGTATGGAGAAAGCGTTTGAATGCTAATTCACACATAACATGTATTCAGGACTGAGGTGACTCTTATATATTAGCTGAAGGGCTAGTCTTGTAATTTTGGAGCAAAATACGATTATGGTTGTTGGGATTTGTTGTAGTTGTTGCTGTTGTTGTAACTGTTATGGCAATATGATGCTATTATTGCCTATTCATCTTGTAGAATAATATCATAAATAATACTGTTATTGCGTATGCTAGAACGAAGAAAGACAGATGTGTAGATGTTAAATGTGTACATAAATTAATTACATAAATTATAGAAAAAAAACTGTGGAATGCTATATATATACTAAGATATGCGACAGAGAAGTATTATCAGCGTGGAAACGGAAAATTTCAAGAGTTCAATAATTTGATTTTATTGACGTTTATTTCCCAAATATAAATTCCATTTAATTTCTTCACAAGTCTGACCAATATTTATTATCTCTATGTATAATAACGCTCATCCACTGGTTTAAGACTCCTGTTTCTATTAATAGTAACGTTCATCCACTGATTTAAGACTCCTGTTTCTATATATAACGCTCATTCACTGGTTTATGACTCCAGTAACTATTTATAGTAACGTTCATCCACTGGTTTATGACTCCAGTTTCTATTTATAGTAACGCTTATCCAATGGTTTATGACTCATGTTTCTATTTATAGTAACGCTCATCCACTGGTTTATGCTTCCTGATTCTATTTATAGTGACGCTCATCCTCTGGTTTATGATAGTTGTTTCTATAGATAGTAATGCTTATCCACTGGTTTATTACTCATGTTTCTATTTATAGTAATACTGATCTACTGGTTTTTAACTTCTGTTTCAATTTATAGTAACGCTCCTCCACTGGTTTATGACTCATGTTTCTATTTATAGTAACGCTGATCCAATGTTTCTAATTATCGTAACGCTCATCCACTGGTTTATGACTGAATTCTATTTAAACTAACACCCGTCAACTGGTTTATGACTGAATTATATTTATAGTAACACACAGCCACTTGTTTATGACTCATGTTGCTATTTATAGTAACGCTTATCCACTGGTTTATGACGCACCTCAGCAACGCCAGCAGTACGACGACGCCTGTAACGGTAAACCACGTTGTATATTCCTGGTGTTATCTCCGCCAAGTTGGTTATGTTTCTCCGGCATTGTAGGATAGTTTTCACAAATGATATTTTTCACACACCTGTGAAGAATAGGATCTCATTTGTCACATTTTTAAGTGCGAAGAATGCGATTGGCCTAAAAAGGTGTATGCACGAGGATCACAGAAGAATATGATTTTTTTGGCATATCAAAAACTGGATGCAATCACAATCTTCATAGAAAATGTGAAGAATACGAATATGATGTGTAAATAAAAAAATTCAGTTTCGCTCCTGTGAAGAATGAGATCATATTTTCACAGATGTGAAAAATATTATTTGTGAAAAATATGTTCCTATACGGCATTAATTTGTATATTTGTCCGCTAGTCAGAAACTTATAACGGCTTTTTAGAAAACCTACTGGACAATTAAATTTCATCTCGAGTTCTTTATTAAGTTATATAATAAATTAATCTAAATTGACACCATAATACGATCAGACATATATATTACATCATCCATACATTCTTCAACATTTGTGTTACAGACTACAACAACTAGTCCACTTCCGGCGACCACTACTCCCTACGTGTTCTTCCCCGGCATTCCCGACCCGTTCGGGACCACAAAAGGGCTCCAATCAAGTGCAGGATAAGCCGAGATGCGACATCATATAGACTATTGTTTTGACTGGTCATATTACCACAGAGTTTTGTCAGTGATATCGGTGGAAATAAAATTCTTGTGCCTTTTCGATCGTGCTTTTTCTTTAAATTGAACATAACTTTAAAAAAAACACCGTGTCAAAATAAGCACACAACAGAAAGTAGAAAGTAAAAAAACGGACTTTGGGACTTAAATAATGGACTTTAATTATTATTTTTTACAGTAAAAATAAGCGAAGCTGTAACAGTTTGTGTAAGAATAATTAGAATGTGTTTACTCGTTTTGTTTACAAGCATTGCGAAAAAAGTATTTCTTCCAGGATATAGATACTATTATTTATTTTTCTTTCTCTATTTTTTAATGACAACTACCTTTATCTATACAATAACCTAACGTTATGGACGTTGTAGTGGGAACAAAATTTAGGGCACGAGAGTGTTAAGTATTTACTGATAAGAAACAACCTCATTCCAATACAGTGTACTACCACGGTGTCACTGGCCTGTGACTTTTGACACATGTCCTGACCCTGAATGCCCGTAAAGAGGGCTTGTGCAAATTTAGACAATACTTTTTGATATCACCAGTACATGTACTTGTTTTATAAATGTATAAATCGATGAAAAGGGTACAAATTCAAACACATTAAGTGTATGTGTTATTGTTCTGCGTATGCTAAATTGCTAATGTGAAAAAAATTAACGCAATGAAGGTGAACATAAAAATGAAATCGTACCTTGCTGTTATTATTTGATTTAAGTTCTATATCTGGACAGATGGATCGAAATAAGAATCAATAGTACGATTATAACTTGCATCAAACTTTACCTACGATTAGTTCACAACGACCTAAAGCCGTTATGGTTAAAAACGAAACTGTTAATCAAAACAAACTCAGCGTCAGTCAATGCTTAACACATGTTTTTTAACAGGGTAAAACTATATGAGGCATGTCGAGGGAAAATCGGACTTAATGCTTGTGCGTAAAGCGTCGTCCCGGATCAGCCTGCAGTCCGCACAGGCTAATCCGGGACGACACATTCCGCTTTTATTGTATTTTCTGTTTCAAGTCTCTTCTAAACATAAATCCACCATAGGCGGAAAGTGCCGTCCTAGATCAGACTGTGCAGACTGCAAAGGCTGATCCGGGACGACACTTTACGCACATGCATGAAGCCCGGGGGGTTTCCCATGACACTCTTTATAATTATCTGTCTTGCATGTCCCAGACTGGACAGTACCGGTAGTTGCATTTATTGTGAAACACTTTTGATATATGCTGAATTGCAATCAAGAGTTACACCAACACACCTGACGTAATCTTCGCACAATGGGCCTCCGTTTAAGTTGTCTTTGGTTGATAAGGTGATAAGAAATTTTTTAAGATAGGCTCTCATGTACACACGCACTGTCAGAAATATTGTCATACATACTTGGCAGCTGCTACAGACCGGTAGTGTGCTTCATTTTCATCGGGAACAAACATGGTTTCCTTTCTCACAGGTTTGTGTTTTATTGATTCGTCTGTAAAGTATAATGTATTAAATTTGAGGCGTGTCGTGGGACTGAATGCATCTGCGTAAAATGTCGACACTTTCCGTTATTATGGTATTTTCTGTTTCAATGAAGTATCTTCTTAACATAAATACACTGTAGGCGTAAAGTGTCGTCCCGGTATAGTCTGTGCGGACTGCACAGGCTGATTCAGGACGACACTTTACGCAGATGCATTTAGCCCAGGTTGCACACGACACGAATCATTTGTACTCATATTACCAATATTCATCAACCAATTTATGCATTTGTGCTTAATAACGCATACTCCATATTTGTCACAATGTTAGATCGCACCAGAATAGACTCGTGTAGTCTAAACGTTTCGTAGACATGTATGAATTACGGTCAGATTATGGTTGGATTTTCGTTGCACATTGACAGAAACATTTGAAGAAATAACTTTTCCGCTATCTGTTCATGTTTTCAACTGAAATAATTATATCTGTCATAAGTACATTAATTGTAATTGCTAGTTTCTGCGAGTGCCTGATTTCTAAGGCGTAAAAAAAATGTTTGTTTCAGGTAACCCGACCTACCCTAAAAAAATGCCCCGACCCTAGAACATTTTATTGGGTTTGTCAGATTGATTTTTGGTTTATTTACCTTTTTCAATAATTAAATGTGTTTTGGGATAAATGTTTTGTTTTGATAGTATCCACTTATAAACAATGTTTAAGTACATTACTGATTCGTTTTGAATATTTATTCAGTTTTAGAATCTTCAAGTTGACCATTTACCAAAAAAAAAAAATCCCGACCTACCTACCCTAATTTTTTGGGGCATGTTACCTGAAACAAATATATTTTTTTTTTACGCCTTATGCAAAAGCGTAGGGTTCAGTTTCGTTCAAACCGACGACGGATTATAATTATTTACACTGGTAGCCATGATATTGTTCTCGTAGTATAACGATGTATGTTTTTTTCTGTTGTTTGCATGTACATTACATTAAGCTCTCTCAAACGCAATGTGTTATTATGTATGTTGGTATGTCGTTCTCTAACGCAACGGTCACGTGGCATTCTGTTCCAGCCACTGGTAGCCATGATATTGTTCTTGTAGTATAACGATGTATGTTTTTTTCTGTTGTTTGCATGTACATTACATTAAGCTCTCTCAAACGCAATGTGTTATTGTGTATGTTGGTATGTCGTTTTCTAACGCAACGGTCACGCGGCATTCTGTTCCAGCATCGCTGCTGGTGGTTGGAGCACGTGCTCTGCTGTTTCCTCTCAACAACGGGCAAGGTAAGCACGTGCAAAGAACGGCATTTCATGCTAGATATGGAAAAATGTCTCAAGCATGGTTGGAACATTTGAAGTCTTTATGTATTTATCCCTTATTAATGTTTCGGAAAGATGATCGATCTGAAATTGTACCTAAACCATCAATCTTTATTCTATATGCTACATCTAAGGAGAAAGTTTACCCATTAGCAATCTCAATTGCACATAGAATAAGCCCCAGTCAGTACCACTGGCACCAGAGTAATATGGAGTACTCATACTAATATGGAGTAAATATGGTCAATTTTTCGATATACGTGTTTTTTTCAGTTTTTTACGCTTATTAAATTAGTATGCATCAAGTAAATTATTAATGTTAGTTTAAGTGTTAAAAATATATGTTTAAGCTATATATTGCCAACATTTTACTCTGGTACTGAGCGCTGAGTGCTTTCGTATTTACGTTTAGAAATCATTGAATAAAGGGAAATAACGTGTATAATAAGTATTTTCAAAGAATACAAGTTACCGCAATCTGACATCAGCCATTCGCATGTCAACATCGTTTACACAGTCTTGCGTCAGCTCTACATGATAGGACACGCCAGTTACCACAGTCTTGCATTAACCAATGTATATGTCTCAACTTATTCAGAGCCCGAGCCCGAGCTTCTGTTCGCCTGCCCCGCCCCTGCCCCGCCCAAGTTCGGAAGCCTCAACTGCACTTACAGCATGTTCAGCATGTAAGTATATAACGTACAGCATGTTCAGTATGTAATAATATCAAGTACAGCATGTTCAGTATGTAAGTATATCACGTACAGCATGTTCAATATGTAAGTATATCACGTACAGCATCTTCGATATGTAAGTAGCTCACGGATAGTATCTTCGATATGTAAGTATCTCACGTACAGCATCTTCGATATGTAAGTATCTCACGTACAGCATGTTTAATATGTAAGTATATCACGTACAGCATGATCAGTATGTAAGTATCTCACGTACAGCATGTTCAGTATGTAAGTATCTCACGTACAGCATGTAAGTATCTCACGTACAGCATGTTCAGTATGTAAGTATCTCACGTACAGCATGTAAGTATCTCACGTATTGCATGTTCAGTATGTAAGTATCTCACGTACAGCATGTAAGTATCTCACGTACAGCATGTAAGTATCTCACGTGCAGCATGTTCAGCGTGTAAGTATCTCAGGTACAGCATGTAAGTATATCACGTACAGCATGTTCAGTATATAAGTATATCACGTACAGCATGTTCAGTATGTACGTATCTGACGTACAACATGTTCAGTATGCAAGTATCTGATGTACAACATGTTCATTATGTAAGTATCTGACGTACAGCATGTTCAGTATGTAAGTATCTGACATACAGCATGTTCAATATGTAAGTATCTCACGTTCAGCATGTTCATTATGTAAATATCTCACGTTCAGCGTGTTCAGTATGTAAATATCTCATAAATAGCATGTTCAGTATGTAAGTATCTCACGTACAGCATCTTCAGTATGTAAGTATCTCACGTACAGCATGCTGAGTATGTAAGTGCTTTGAAATATCATTAAATATATACCACAATCATATAATGCCTAAATATTCTCGTACATCCAGTTATGAAAACATGAGCTCGTTTTACATAAAAATATGTAAATACATGTACTAGACATTTATGGTAAGCTGATCTAGAAATAAAGCTGCGTGCACAGAAGAAGGGTCTCTCAGGGGCAAGTAACCTATTCACGTGCCGTGCATTTCTACATGTAGGAGCTGCACAGCGACATGTGTCGGCCAATTCCAATTCGAAGGCGGCCACCACACGTACTCTGCCACGTGCGACCTGTTCGAGGGGCAGCCCATACGGCCGATCGATGACTGTGTCCGAATTGGTAAAAACGAACTTCTATGACGTTTTAATGTTTGTAATAACTATAACTTTTTATCGATTGTAAATGGCTGCATTCATTTCACCGTCCGATCAATGACAGCGCCTGAATTGGTAAAGACGAACTTTTATGACATTTGAGTATTTCTTAGAATTATGAATTTATCTAAAGAGTGTAGGTGTTGTAAATGGGCGCTTAAGTTTGACCGTCCCATTCAATGACTGTGACCGAATATACGTAAATACAAACTCCTATGACATTTAAGTATTTGTTATAAATATGAAGTTTTCGATAGTGTTGTTGTAAATGGGCGATTAAGTTTGACCGTCCCATTCAATGACTGCGACCGAATATAAGTAAATACAAACTCCTATGACATTTATGTATTTGTTATAAATATGAACTTTTCGATAGTGTTGTTGTAAATGGGTGCTTAACTTTCACCGTCCCATTCAATGACTGCGACCGAATATAGGTAAATACAAACTCCTCTGACATTTATGTATTTGTTATAAATATGAACTTTTCGATAGTGTTGTTGTAAATGGGTGCTTAAGTTTGACCGTCCCATTCAATGACTGTGACCGAATATAGGTAAATACAAACTCCTATGGCATTTAAGTATTTGTTATAAATATGAACTTTACGATAGTGTTGTTGTAAATGGGCGCTTAAGTTTGACCGTCCCAATCAATGACTGCGACCGAATATAGGTAAATACAAACTTCTATGGCATTTAAGTATTTGTTATAAATATGAACTTTTCGATAGTGTTGTTGTAAATGGGCGCTTAAGTTTGACCGTCCCATTCAATGACTGCGACCGAATATAGGTAAATACAAACTCCTATGGCATTTAAGTATTTGTTATAAATATGAACTTTTCGATAGTGTTGTTGTAAATGGGCGCTTAAGTTTGACCGTCCCATTCAATGACTGCGACCGAATATAAGTAAAATACAAACTTCTATGACATTTAATATTTGTTATAAATATGAACTCTTCGATAGTGTTGTTGTAAATGGGCGCATAAGTTTTACCGTCCCATTCAATGACTGTGACCGAATATAGGTAAATACAAACTCCTATGGCATTTAAGTATTTGTTATAAATATGAACTTTTCGATAGTGTTGTTGTAAATGGGCGCTTAAGTTTGACCGTCCCATTCAATGACTGCGACCGAATATAAGTAAATACAAACTCCTATGACATTTAAGTATTTGTTATAAATATGAACTTTTCGATAGTGTTGTTGTAAATGGGCGATTAAGTTTCACCGTCCCATTCAATGACTGTGATCGAATATAGGTAAATACAAACTCCTATGACATTTAAGTATTTGTTATAAATATGAACTTTTCGATAGTGTTGTTGTAAATGGGCGCTTAAGTTTGACCGTCCCAATCAATGACTGTGACCGAATATAGGTAAATACAAACTCCTATGGCATTTAAGTATTTGTTATAAATATGAACTCTTCGATAGTGTTGTTGCAAATGGGCGATTAAGTTTGACCGTCCCATTCAATGACTGTTATCGAATATAGGTAAATACAAACTCCTATGGCATTTAAGTATTTGTTATAAATATGAACTTTTCGATAGTGTTGTTGTAAATGGGCGCTTAAGTTTGACCGTCCCATTCAATGACTGTGACCGAATATAGGTAAATACAAACTCCTATGGCATTTAAGTATTTGTTATAAATATGAACTTTTCGATAGTGTTGTTGTAAATGGGCGATTAAGTTTGACCGTCCCATTCAATGACTGTTATCGAATATAGGTAAATACAAACTCCTATGGCATTTAAGTATTTGTTATAAATATGAACTTTTCGATAGTGTTGTTGTAAATGGGCGCTTAAGTTTGACCGTCCCATTCAATGACTGCGACCGAATATAAGTAAATACAAACTCCTATGACATTTAAGTATTTGTTATAAATATGAACTTTTCGATAGTGTTGTTGTAAATGGGCGATTAAGTTTGACCGTCCCATTCAATGACTGTGATCGAATATAGGTAAATACAAACTCCTATGACATTTAAGTATTTGTTATAAATATGAACTTTTCGATAGTGTTGTTGTAAATGGGCGCTTAAGTTTGACCGTCCCAATCAATGACTGCGACCGAATATAAGTAAATACAAACTCCTATGGCATTTAAGTACTTGTTATAAATATGAACTCTTCGATAGTGTTGTTGTAAATGGGCGCTTAAGTTTTACCGTCCCATTCAATGACTGTGACCGAATATAGGTAAATACAAACTCCTATGGCATTTAAGTATTTGTTATAAATATGAACTTTTCGATAGTGTTGTTGTAAATGGGCGCTTAAGTTTGACCGTCCCATTCAATGACTGTGATCGAATATAAGTAAATACAAACTCCTATGACATTTAAGTATTTGTTATAAATATGAACTTTTCGATAGTGTTGTTGTAAATGGGCGATTAAGTTTCACCGTCCCATTCAATGACTGCGACCGAATATAAGTAAATACAAACTCCATTGACATTTAAGTATTTGTTATAAATATGAACTTTTCGATAGTGTTGTTGTAAATGGGCGATTAAGTTTCACCGTCCCATTCAATGACTGTGATCGAATATAGGTAAATACAAACTCCTATGACATTTAAGTATTTGTTATAAATATGAACTTTTCGATAGTGTTGTTGTAAATGGGCGCTTAAGGTTGACCGTCCCAATCAATGACTGTGACCGAATATAAGTAAATACAAACTCCTATGGCATTTAAGTATTTGTTATAAATATGAACTCTTCGATAGTGTTGTTGTAAATGGGCGATTAAGTTTGACCGTCCCATTCAATGACTGTTATCGAATATGGGTAAATACAAACTCCTATGGCATTTAAGTATTTGTTATAAATATGAACTTTTCGATAGTGTTGTTGTAAATGGGCGATTAAGTTTGACCGTCCCATTCAATGACTGTGACCGAATATAAGTAAATACAAACTCCTATGGCATTTAAGTATTTGTTATAAATATGAACTCTTCGATAGTGTTGTTGTAAATGGGCGATTAAGTTTGACCGTCCCATTCAATGACTGTTATCGAATATAGGTAAATACAAACTCCTATGGCATTTAAGTATTTGTTATAAATATGAACTTTTCGATAGTGTTGTTGTAAATGGGCGCTTAAGTTTGACCGTCCCATTCAATGACTGTGACCGAATATAGGTAAATACAAACTCCTACGGCATTTAAGTATTTGTTATAAATATGAACTTTTCGATAGTGTTGTTGTAAATGGGCGATTAAGTTTGACCGTCCCATTCAATGACTGTTATCGAATATAGGTAAATTACAAACTCCTATGGCATTTAAGTATTTGTTATAAATATGAACTTTTCGATAGTGTTGTTGTAAATGGGCGATTAAGTTTCACCGTCCCAATCAATGACTGTGACCGAATTGTCAAAGACGAACTTCTGTGACATTTTAGTGTTTCTTAGAATTATGAATTTATCGCAGGAGTGTTGTTGTTGTTGTGTTTCAAATCAGCTTGATATTCGCTGGTTATATTTAGGACAAATATTTGCGTTTTTTCGTAGGTTTTTTTCTTTCTTTTTTTTGCAATTTGATACTTTCCAAAGATTCTAAGATTATACTTTGGAAAATCTATTTCAAATTAAAGTGACTTTATCGCCAATAGACATATAGGGAAACAAGAAAATGCTTATGTTAAGTAATTGGTTGCTGAAGTTACACCGTAATGATATTATACATGCTGGACGCTTGTTTGCGATTCCTAACCTTAATAGACCTTTCCAGGTTTTGCCACAAACAGTTTAAAATCCTCACAAGCTATTGTTAGCGAATTAATTTCCATTCACAGAACATGCGAACATCATCACAAGCTTTACCACGCGCTCTTTTTGTGCAAAATAGGTCAACCGTTAAACACGTGATATATAAGTGCGATGATTGGATATAATCGCAGATTAATTTGCATATGATTGACATTTATGGAAACGTCTATGGCTTGCTATATTTTCTGTTTGAAAGTGTTTTCTATGTATCCTCGATGCCATATATGTCTAACTTCACATGTCCTGACCACGTACAGGTATTGTTCAACCGACACTTCCGCCCACAACTGCCCGACCCTCGACCAGCGGAAACTGCGTCCGCTCCCTCACCGACTGCTTCAGCCTGACTTCCGGTGACTACTCTTACTGCGAGAACTGCCGCATGTTCGCAACGTGCGCCGGAAGTGGTTTCTACGTGCGTAACTGCCCGGGTATTGCCGTGTTCGACTCGAGGGTGGGACGTTGTGAGGATTATAGCCCTTCTGCATGTAGAACGTAACTCATTATTTAGCCTCGTATGTGAATAAAGAATTTTGATACGAATTGCACTTTTTCTGTTACCAAAATTTATAAACGGACAGTAGATAATGACATAATAATATTGCTCGCTGTATACTTAGTTCGGACAAAATTAACCGACATTTGTTAACAGAATTAGAATTATTAACACTCATCAATTCTTTCTTACATTTATAGACGTTTTTCTTCGTGCACGTGTTTCACGTGCTTCAAACTACCATCACTATGTTTTGTGTGAAACACTTTTCTCGATTTAATTCAAATTTAGAACGGAAATTAATAAATTATAGTAACAGAGTAGCATTATACACATGCATGCAGGTCAGAGGAATAAAAGTTACCCCAAGCTGAAGGATATTATTTACGTTTTTACCGATTTTGGAGCTTTAAGTTAACCGAAGTTGAGTGTATGTTAAAAAGGCTTGCGCGGTGGAAATAAACACACTGGCAAGTTACTGAAAACTAAAGACAATAAAACACTTGTAGGAAATAAATATCAAATACAACTCGTCACGTCATAATACATTTATTTTGCACAAGGTATTTATAGTGTTTTTATAACTCCCTCATTCGATAAAGTACATCAACCGTTGAAACAACGTAGGCCTAGGCTAAATATAAAAACACACAACTGGAGTGTTTCTAAGTTTAGAGTCCGTAAAACTCGTGGACCGGAAGTTTAGTGTCCAAAACAAGTGGAGGACCGGAACTGGCAACTTTTGTTGTTGTCGTCCCACTTGAGGTACTGCGGGCAGGGTCTGTTGTAGAATCCGCTGGCCGCGCAGGTCGCGTAGACGCTACATCCGGCGCAGTTTGGATAGTCCCCTTCCGGTTTTCCGAAACAGTCCGTCATGCTTGACAAACAGCCGGCTGCGTAAAAAATGTTGTTTTTCTTGCGTGCGATATTTTTTCGTCGCTAATAATTTCTTACTTAAATTATTAGCGTTAACTAAGAAATAATTCATGATTGATCGTTGTTTATTGGCCACTAAACAACAATTTGGAGTTCTGATGCGAAGGCATTAAACCACGATTGCGTTAGCCCGAGTTGTTTAATAGCCACGCATTAGAACGACACAGAGTTGTTTATTGGCCGATAAACAACGATCATGCGAAAATTACTTCAATTCTAACATGATCTGACATATATTTTTGCATTGTAATTGGAACTACTTTTAACTATGCTTCGCTCAAAATCGGGACTACCTTTTGCGTTGTTAATTGGGTAGTTTAACAACGATAATTTTGTTCTTTTTCTTTAGAAAAATGTGCGAGTATGATGCTGGAATAACAATTTTAGTATGATGCGTCTTCATTGTGAAGTAAGTTGAAAGATACATGACGTAATAGGCGTTTTATTTAGTAAATATTTTTAATAATCGGAGATGATTTTAATATTGGTCAAAGGATATCATATAATGACATTATCACAATAAATAATTATGATGCTTACTTGAAAATATATTTCTGCTGTTGCTAACATAGGCCACACCGGGTCGAGTGGCGATGGGTATGAAAACTGAAATTGAAAAGAATAAATGATTTGACAGTGTTTTTAAAACTGTGTATAAAATATAAACATTTGCAGTACAAATGAGAAAGTATATATTTTTCTATCATCCTTATTATTATAAAATATGATATACATAAATAATAAGTACCTGTATACTGGTTGAAAATAAAACACAATATGAACGATATAGTATACTGCAGATAGTACATTGTCATGGTCATTTTATCATTGTTGTTCGAAGTATCGTACAGAACGTGAAACCATGGAAACGTAATAAAACATTTAATAGCCTTGATAATAGTATTGACAGCCTTGGCATGAAAGACGGTTAAACATTATCATGTGTCAGAAATGAACACGATACATATGTCTGTAGCTAAAGTAAACCAAAAATCTTGATAAAAGCAATGACATTGTTTTTAATATAATAAAATAAAAACAAAATTGACTGTTAATTATGATACTGACCAAATTAGAGAAAAAAAACAACAATCGACAGAACTAATACAACATTTATGATTATGTACTATTGTCAACTATGCATTTTACAAGGATAGTGTTGCCGGTAAACAAAATAAAACTAAATGGTTGTAGTAAATGTTATAGGAATACAAAATTGAAATGTACATACAATATAAAAAAGAAATAAAATACATGTATTATGATAACAATAACAGTTAATATCACTCACTGGTGGGTGGGGGTGGCATGGTGGTGGTTGACCGCGAGGAGGCGGGGCTAGTTGATGACGTAGGCGCACGGGTGGGCGGGGTCGGGTTGGTCTTTAGAGCGATGGACGGGGTGTTCACCGGTATCGTCCAGTCTTAAAATGGAAAGTTGCAGTATATCTATTGAGCATTATATTAACTGAGCATTAGATTAACTGAGCATTATATTAACTGAGCATTATGTTAACATTAACTGAGCATTACAGAAACCGAGCATGATATTAACTGAACATTTCATGAACTGAGCATTATATAAACATTAACTGAGCACAACATTAACTGAACATTACATTAACTTCAAGCATTTCGTTAAATGAGCGTTATATTCACTTAGCAATTTACTAACTGAAATAGTAATGGGTTAAACTAGTAGCGAACCGTATAAACTTGTGGTATGCGTCAATTACAAAGAATGATTGTTTTCTATTTCTAAATATTGGTTCTCTTTGGTGCTTGTAAACGCTGAGTAAGGTATACGCATATCTATCAGGCAATGATAAATTATAAGAACAATTTATAGTTAAGGGACTTATTCAATGGGCTAGGTTTCCAATTGTTATTGTAAAAATAATGAAAACAATATTAATTAAATAAAATGTATCGATACCAACTTTTACATCCAATATACTATTTAATAATTATGTATTTTGGGTTCAGATTTTGCAATTTTAAACAATGATGAAATTTGCTTAGTGTTTAAACCTACTTAAAACTCTGAAAAAAACGAAGAAGTCCACCCATTAAACACACCAGCAAATAGTTTATAGTACTTTACTGTTAATGCGATTACATATACATGTATATGCAAATTTTGATCCAATTTTTCAAATTAAATTGCTTCAGCCTTATTTAAAATTCTTGGAAAAATATCACTGAAAAAGTCCCTTTGGTCATTCTGTAGGCCGTACATTTGTCCTTCTCGCAGATGTAGTTGCGCGTGTTGTCGCAGTTATCATCGTTGAGCTCCTTGTTCCAGAACTCCCCGCAGTGCTCCCCGTAGCCCCCGTTGTCCGGCTGCCCTTTCTTCCAGGGGCTGCAACCAAACAGCGGGACGATCAAGAGCTACGTTCCCTAGGTTTGACAGAATTTAAGCACCACAATTCTAACAGTGGTCTCCCCTGCTTCACCGCTTTACTGCATGTTAGGGGAGATCAATGTGAAGAGTTTGGTAGAAATGGTTAAATGCTAAGCGTGTTATGCATTTTTGGCAGAGTTTCTAACTAAAGGCAACTATTTTGTTTGGAAATACTCCCTTAATTTACCAGCTCGTTCTTCATAGTGAAGGCCAACATCTTAAACACAACATACGAATTTTCGAAATCAGTTTTTTTTCACGGTTTAGCCATCAAACCCTGTATTGCAAAAAACAGTTTCGTATATGACCCATACCTTTCTGATTTCACATTTGCGAAAGAAAAAAGATATCAGTCTCCTTAAAAGCATCTCCAGACAGACGCTTTTATATTATTTTATAATATTATAACAGAGTGTTCTGAGTGGAAAGAAGATTGTTTTATTTTAGCACAGTTGGTAAGGAGTTCATACAACACATCGTAAATATATTTAAAATTTAATGCATGTATCTATAACAAGCAAACACTTACAGAATAGTGGTGTCGTGAGCAGACCCATCCGTCCATTTGTAGTCCTTGTTATCCTGTCTGGGGGTGTTGGTCAGGCCAACCCACCACATGCTTGGCGACAAGTGGGATATCTCCAGTAGTATGAAGTCCTGAAACATACAAGTGGGATATCTCCTGTAGTATGAAGTCCTGAAACATACATGTGGGATATCTCCAGTGGTGTGAAGTCCTGAAACAAACAAGTGGGATATCTACTGTAGTATGAAGTCCTGAAATATACAAGTGGGATATCTCCTGTAGTATGAAGTCCTGAAACATACAAGTGGGATTCTCATGTAGTACAAAGTCCTGCAACATCGAAGTGGGATATCTCATGTAGTACGATTTCCTGAAACATCCAAGCGGCGTATCTCCTGTAGTACGAAGTCCTGAAATATACAAGTGCGATATCTCATGTAATATGAAGTCCTGAAACATACAAGTGAGATATCTCCTGTAGTATGACGTCCTGAAACATATAAGTGAGATTATTATCTCCTGTAGTATGAAGCCCTGAATCATACATGGGAGATATCTCCTGTAGTAAGTTCAGGATGTAGAATGAAGTCCTGAAACATTCAAGTGGGATATCTCCTGTAGTATGAAGTCCTGAAACATACAAGTGGGATATCTCCTGTAGCAAGGATTTCTGAAACATACAAGTGGGATATGTCCTGTAGTATGAAGTCCTGAAACATACAAGTGGGATATCTCCTGTAGTAAGAAGTCCTGAAACATACAAGTGGGATATCTCATGTAGTACAAAGTCCTGAAACATCGAAGTGGGATATCTCATGTAGTACGATTTCCTGAAACATCCAAGCGGCGTATCTCCTGTAGTACGAAGTCCTGAAATATACAAGTGTGATATCTCATGTAATATGAAGTCCTGAAACATACAAGTGAGATATCTCCTGTAGTATGACGTCCTGAAACATACAAGTGAGATTATTATCTTCTGTAGTATGAAGCCCTGAATCATACATGGGAGATATCTCCTGTTCAGGATGTAGAATGAAGTCCTGAAACATACAAGTGGGATATCTCCTGTAGTATGAAGTCCTGAAACATACAAGTGGGATATCTCCTGTAGTAAGAAGTCCTGAAACATACAAGTGAGATTATTATCTTCTGTAGTATGAAGCCCTGAATCATACATGGGAGATATCTCCTGTTCAGGATGTAGAATGAAGTCCTGAAACATACAAGTGGGATATCTCCTGTAGTATGAAGTCCTGAAACATACAAGTGGGATATCTCCTGTAGTAAGAAGTCCTGAAACATCGAAGTGGGATATCTCATGTAGTGCGATTTCCTGAAACATCCAAGCGGCATATCTCCTGTAGTACGAAGTCCTGAAATATACAAGTGGGATATCTCATGTAATATGAAGTCCTGAAACATACAAGTGAGATATCTCCTGTAGTATGACGTCCTGAAACATATAAGTGAGATTATTATCTCCTGTAGTATGAAGCCCTGAATCATACATGGGAGATATCTCCTGCAGTAAGTTCTGAAACATACAAGTGGGATATCTCCTGTTGTGCGGGAAGTCCTGAAACATACAAATGGGATATCTTATGTAGTACGAAGTCCTGAAACAGCCAAGTGGGATATCTTATGTAGTACGAAGTCCTGAAACAGCTAAGTGGGATATCTCCTGTAGTACGAAGTCCTGAATCATACATGTGAGATATCTCCTATAGAACGAAACCCTGAAACAGTCAAGTGGGATATATCCTGTAGTACGAAGTCCTGAACAGCCAAGTGGGATATCTCCTGTAGTATGAAGTCCTGAAACAGTCAAGTGGGATATCTCCTGTAGTACGAAGTCCTGAAACATACTAGTGAGATTTCTCCTGTAGTACATAGTCCTGAAACAGTCAAGTGAGATATCTCCTGTAGTACGAAGTCCTGAAACTGTCAAGTAAGATATCTCCTCTAGTACGAAGTCCTGAATCAGCCAAGTGGGATATCTCCTGTAGTACGAAGTCCTGAAACATACATGTGAGATATCTCCTGTAGTACGAAATCCTGAAAAGCACGTAAGAAATATCCTTAAGTGTTAAGTCCTAAAATTTACAACAAAGTCAACAATGTTCTATGGATGAAACATAAACATACAATAATATTCATTTGTTTATAATTATAATATATTTACTCCAGTATGAATTA
Source organism: Congeria kusceri (assembly GCA_027627225.1). NCBI lineage: Eukaryota > Metazoa > Mollusca > Bivalvia > Myida > Dreissenidae > Congeria > Congeria kusceri. The sequence goes on from JAPFQT010000080.1 coordinate 64,691, forward strand.
TTGCTTTACTGCTGTTTATGTAAAACCAATATACACGTAAAACAAATCCCTATATTCAAGTGATGTCATAGTTCGTACCTTTGATTTATATCACTAATCCTAATGATAAAATACCGTGTTGAACTTACACTTCACCACAGTGTATTCTTAACTGAGTACGCATTATTTTGTAACTACTGAATAAAAAACTGAGTACTGCTGGGTAAGCCATGTGGTGGCCACTAGATAAACACCAGCACGAGCTCCAGCCTCCTACCCTTTCGGTGATGCTGGTGATGTCCACGAGGTGACCCTGCATCCGGAGACAGGCGGCTCGGGCCTCCCTCCAGGATCCGGTGGCGTTCGCGGCAAAGAAGTAGCAGTGGTCGGTGCCCGGAAGTTCCTTCCAGCCAGGGTCACACTGCCCAACATCAGCTGAATAGATAAACAGCTATGATAGAAGACAACAGCACTTGTATCTTTAATTATTTCCAACATATAAATGAATAATACAATTAGTATTAGTATTGTAAACTTATTGTGTTTTTACACTTAGTAGCATTTGTATTATAATTATCATTATTATTATAAGTTACTATTTTTGTTGTCGTCATAGAAGTAGTAGTAATAGTTATTGTTGTGATTGTTATTAACTAGTATCATCAATGTCATTATAATCGTCATCAACAACGACATTGTTTGAACAATATAACCAGCACCCCGTTACTCACTTGTGATCGCCTGGCAGCCAATCAGATCGAACCTGAGGGCCACGTGATTGTACCAGGACTGCGGGTGGATTCGGACGAAGCGCGCCAGGATGTTGCAGTCCAGCATGTTCTTCACAAGGGAGTCGTCGTCGCTGTTTCCGGTGAAGATCTGGTGGATAAATATTATAATCCGATAGAAGCCAAACATTGGAAATAAAGTACTGATGCTAAAGGAAGTTAAAGATGCCATTTTGTGCATTACAGCAAAATCCTTGTTTAGGTCAATTGATACGCTAGTCAACATTCATTACCCAGTTATTGTCAGTTGTTTCTGAAGGCCAAAATATTCTTATATATGCTGTAACAATGCTTTCATTAAATTCTAGTAGGTCGGTCGATTGACATGAATTTTACATCTGACAGCGCATTAGTACTAAAAGACCAGAGGACATTCACAATTAATTATGTCATCAACTGAACATAATACTGCATAAAAGATATATTGTATTAATATGCAAATCTCGTTCTCAGTTGAGTATGTTATAGTTAAATAAACTGGACAATGCATCGGACACGTCATGTAATTCGGAACTCTGCTTTCCCGACGTGAATCATACATGCTGAACAATAATTAAAGGATCAATAACTCTGGATAGAGACTGGTTTACCAGGTCGTTTTTGTTGCTGTCCTGGATGAAGGTCCAGGTCTTGCCGTCGTTGCTATAGGAGACCTTGTAGCTGGTGGTCCGCTGCATGCAGCACAGGGTCAGGGGGTCCACGTGACGACCCTGGGTCACCACGCCCCGGATAAGGCTGGGCCTAAGCAGCTCCACCTGGAGTTTTTTAGTATAAATGTAAGGTAAGGTTGCACCAATATAAATCACAGGCGGATATAAAGGGGGCGGGATCGGAGAACGCTGGTTTATATTCGTATGTATTTTCGTCAAAATGTACCTTTTTTTACGATGTTGCACCGTTTCGATATATATCCTAACATGTGAGAGAGACCAAGAGCAGTTTGTTGTCAATTATTTAATATTTCAGCCCCCTCTAAATCAAAATCATATATACAACAACAGGCGGACCTTGATTTTTTACATGTAGATTAAGAAATTGTTTTGTTCGCTTTTTGTCAAAATCCTCGATTTTTCCTTACATAGATATTTGCTCACAATATACATGTATATAGCATCATTAGCAATTTTGGTCATTTTGTAATGTTTGCACAGCAAAGATAATCTCATAGTGCGCACTGACCTGTATGTACTGGTTCTGGTCATTCTGGCCGGCTGACCACGCCCCCCTGTAGAACGTGCCGTTCCCGTAGTCGTACGCCTGCGTGAAGAGGCGGGAGCGTTCGGGGCCGTTGTTGTCGTGGGGCAGGCCGGAGTTCCACGACGAGCTGGCGGTCAGGTGGCTGTCGGGGACGCCGTGGGGCCCGGAAACGAGGTACTCGTGACACGCCTGGGCGCCTGAGGATATAGATAACTGTACGCTCTCTATACAAGAACGACTCGATTGTCAACGAACGCAAAACAAATGTACCAGTACGTTGAGAATTGTACTTTGAAAACATCGCTATGTAGTGATTGCATGCATACGTATACACACATATGCACAATTTTTTATTTTACCTTAGTGAAAATTGGCATTAAATTCATTCGATTATTAAAATAGCGAATTTGCTTTGCCTATACACCAATTGTGTAAAACAAACAACAAACACTAATAATAACACCAAGTAATTATTCTAACCTAAAATCAGATAAAAATGCCTTGATGGGGTCATAGGCGAATATACAATAATATAGTTCCTCAAGCATGTTTCAATTAATATTGTGCGTTATGTTTGACCTGGCAGATCGTAAATATCGGTCAAACTCGTTATTGACCGAAACATATATGATATGAAGAGATGTACGTGTATAGCCTTATGGTAAGAGCGCGAAGTCAGAAGTCCTATGGATGCAGGTTCGAATCGTATATTTTAAGAAATCTTTTTTCTTATTTTGGTCGATAAATAGTCATGGTAGGCGTTATTGTAGCGGTTTATAAACTGTATTATGAAATCATTGATTTGCGTCAATTTTAAACCACTTTAAAGCTTTAATGTTTGTTTGTTTGTTTGGATTTTTTCGAAGTTTCTAACAGTATTTCAGTCATATCACGGCGGTCAGTAAACCTACTCACACTTTTCATGGGCAAGCTCAGCCGATCTAAGCGGGTTACCAGTACTAAATGCACATACCTATGCTAGTAACTGACAACTGCCCTATTTGAATCAGAGATAGGGGGAGAATGACCGCAAAAATAATTTCATGACCAATCCCCATACAAGTTATGTGGCCGGGCTGGGGTTCGAACTCACGATCCCCGGATTGAAATCCCAGCGCTCCACCAACTGAGCTAGCCGGGCCCGGTAAAGCTTATATGTATACAAGTGAGATGCTTTTGAGATGTTGCATTAAACACCTCTAAGCTCTTTGAAAAAGTGATCTGTTGCTGGTCGTATACATGGAAAGCAAATTCAAGGACAAACTGAATGCTCTTTAAACCAGACAGTTGACGCAACTGGCGTCAGCAGGAAACTTGTTCTGAGAACTCGAGAATTAAATCAAAACGCTAAGAGCGTAGAATGACTGTTGGGGACAAAAGAAACTAAAAGCATGTGAATTATGAGTGCATTTTTGCTAAAAGGAAACATTTGTTTGAATAAAGTTCAATGTCCCACCTTTAAACTTTATAATTTGGCTTTTTATTCAATAGTATCCGACATCTTAATGAAAACTTATTTGTAAGTAACGAAAAATTATTTTGTTCGAGCTAATTATCTTATGCAAACGGAATTATATACATGCCAGTTAACAAGTCAATCTGCAAGGGCCAGAATAACCGATAAAGCGTAGTAGTTAGGCGCACCGATTGTTAGTGCTTCTTAGACAATGATCTATAAATAAACATTTTTTTTTTTTATTTATAGATCTTTGTTCGTAGCCTACAGAGTCAAAATAGATCATATGATGATAGCTCTCGATTGTCCATAGTACAGTTTAAAATTAATAAATTACAGTAATTTATTATCAAAATATTCAGAATGAGCATTGGTAGCAAGAAAAAACACTTTCGCAACGAGTCAAAAATAACCGATGTAACGCATTAATTTGGTGGCCTTATTCCAGGACACTCCGGTAAATAATTCGGTAACATACAAGTAAATAGCAAAAGTAGGGATGTCATTAGTTTAAAGTTATTTTGTTATAAATTGACCTTTTTACAAACTGTAATTGTAATAAATCACATGATATGCACATTATAATACATATTACATACATAATCTTAAATAATTAAAATGTAAGAAAACGAGTGTGAAATTTTGCAGTTTTGAAGAAGGACCCATTCTGGTTTCGATTTACTGACTGATAGCATGCAAAGAAAAGAAGTAGTTTTCCGCGATACCTGTTTTTGAAATTCCCCTCTCAATAGACCGTTGGCTTCCGCCAACAGTCTAAAAATCAAGAAAAGAAACTAACGTCATTAAACCACTGACAAAATCATAATAGACTTACGATAAAATAGTACGGTCTCATGTGAGAGCGAAAAAGATATTGTTTGCGATGGAAGTACTAGTGACAGATATTGTAAGGCAAGTTACTTATTTTCACACAAAAAGAAACAACTCTTATGCAGGTTGACTCGATAAAGAAAATAGCAAGGCTTATATAAAATATTCCATGCTAAAAAAAAAATACGAAAAAATGTTGGCTTGAACCTCTGAGTCACAGTTTTTGTATTCAGTGTGTTTTCATCTTACCTACTGCGCACAGTACAGTTGTGTGAATTGTAATATAAATGTATATTGTATAATTTTAATGGCCCTCGTTTGTGCTCACGAAAACAATCAAACATTGCCCGAGTGTCATCGACGATTAATGAGGTGCCAGGTCAAACCTAACGCACTATAACTCTTTACCAGTTTATAGATCAATATGGAATAATAAAAATAAATCAATAAAGACTCACCTACTGGAATGTTTGCAGGCGGAGTGAATGGAATAAACGGCGGCAATGTGGTTGTAGGGGCAGGCGTGGTTGTGATGGTTGTGGGTTGCGTGGTTGTGGTTGTTGTTGGCGTGGTTGTCGACGTTGTAGTGGGTGTTGTGGTTGAGGTGGTTGTGCTGGTGGCTGTTGTCGTGCTGGTTGTCGTTGGCGTGGTTGTAGTTGATGTGGTTGTCGGTGTGGTTGTGCTCGTGGTTGTTGGTGTGGTTGTACTGGTGGTGGTGCTGGTGGTTGTGCTGGTAGTGGTGGGTGTTGTGGTTGAAGTGGTGGTGGATGTTGTGGTTGAAGTGGTTGTGGGGGTCGTGGTGGTACTGGTTGTTGTCGGGGTGGTTGTACTGGTGGTTGTAGGAGTCGGGGTGGATGTAGAGGTGGTTGTGGAGGTGGTCGTCGGTGGTGATCCCAGTGGTTGACAGTGGAAGGTTATCTGGAAATACAATGTATAAATCCCTGAATATTGATGCTTTTGTCGAACAATTTCTGAAAATATGGATTGTAACTTTACCTGCAGTCGAACGTACTTTCGTTTTCTTGTTTTTCCGATGGTGAAAACCTGGTACCTGCCGGAAGGTGCATCGATTTATACACCTCATGGATTAGCTTTAATAAATTCCGTATAGTGTACTAACATTATACAGTGTATATATTCCCCCACTAGATCGTATTGTGTGTGATGATATCATGATTAAACACTCGCATATTTAACGAATAGATTTATAAATCTGACTGCATATTCCAAAATGACACACAGCAACGGCAGACAACATTGCGCGTATACTAACCTGGAGATATTTCGTGATCGCTGGGCACGGGTCCGGGATGTTGAGCCAGGAGAGGCGTGCCTCCACGATACACTGGGATTGGTGGTCGCAGTACATTTGCACTTGAGTGCTGGCTCCGGCGCCACCAATACATGGCAGGTTGGAAAACGTCTGACCGTTGGTGTTGCAGTAGGACTGGCTTATACGGCCGAAGAAAACGCTGTCGATGATGATCTCGTCGCCCGGGTTGCACTTGATCCTGTCCGAATTTGGGCTGCAAATCGTCGTCATGTTAACACCTGCAAAACGTAGACTCTACATCCTGGTAACAGTGGCAAATAACGGTGCAACTAAAGTAAACATTTGTAATTTATTAACTTAAGCAGAAGCAATGGGGGAACAAGGGCAAGAGAAAAGCATCCGCAGAATATATGCATGTAGCAAATGCGCAAATATTCTGCAGTAAATTCTATATGAGTTTACCGGCATCATCCCTGCAAAAAGGCAATGAACCTACAATACTGCGAAGCAATGTCATCACACCAAAACCCAGTGCGCATCGTGAACAGCATACCTGCAACAGGTGGGCATTATCAACGGCAAACTTTTAAAACGACGCACCATGATCACTACACCAGACAGATGTGTGTGCCTCAAGACCAGTACGCATACAACGAACGTGCGAATTAAACAGGAACCTGTAAAATACATACCGATAACACAACGCCAGAAACAAGTGTGCAGCAGGACAAGTAAGCTTATTGTTGCAAGAGGTGCGCAGCAAGGCAATGATACACGCAAGATACACGCAACAGCTATATTAGTATAATTAATATACCTTTCACAAATATGCATTTTAAATTAATACATTACATAAAGTCACCCCAATGCTATACCTGGGGGTAAATTGGGTTGAGTAGGTAGCGGTTGTGTCGTCTGGGTTGTTGCCGCGGGAGTGGTGGGTGTTGTGATTTGAGGCGTGGTTGTCGGCGTGGTTGTCTGCACCGTCGTTGTCGGCGTGGTTGAAACAGTGGTGGTAGGGGTTGTTGCGGCTGTGGTCTGCTTTTGTGGAATAAATACAAACAAAGTAAGCTTAATAATAGGGCGCATTAATAACATAAAATATAAAAAGGTTAATAAACGGCAACTAACAATCAACAACAAAATATTAAGTGAACGTCTTTACATAGACCTATGCAGTTATAAATTACCGAATTACAGAAGAGTTGCACAGTAACATTTACATTGTATGTATTGGAATGGCGTTTATTTATGCTGATATGTATCTGTACCGTTATAATGTTCACCATTCTTTACATATTTTCATTATATCCTGTCTAGTGCAAACGTACCGTGCTATTCATAGCCAGAGTCGTCTTCAACGTCGTCGTCGGCACGGAGCACATGTAGCTGACCTGGAGGTATTTGGGGGTGCCCGTGCAGGGGTCGGGCCCCAGCTGCTGCCAGTCGTTCTGCACAATACACGAGGGCTGCCCCTCGCAGAGCCGCTGTACGTACTGGAGCGAATCATTGCCTCCCTTGCAGTTGGCGCCGACGACGCTCGTGTTGAAGGGGTTGCACAGGGTGGAGGGCGCCGGCGGGAGGCGGCCCCACAGCACGTGCGTGACGTAGATAACCTGTCCCGTCGGACAGGAAAACGTGTGGTCTTTCATTTCGCAGATAGTTACCTGTGCTGGATACAAATATAACATGAAGGTAATACTTGGGTGATACATATATATGTCAACCTATAGGACTCTTTATTTAATTAAGTACGAAAAATTATAAATATAATATTATTTGTATATTTTAACGTACATGTATGGAACAGCTACATGACATACACTTTTCACCACTATGTATACTGTGTATAATCATGATACCTCATATTTGTTTTGCGAAAAGGAAGACAGATAAAACTTCAGTTACAGATCTTGTTGCACCTGAAATTTTATGCACACTTAAGGTCTTCATTAACGAATAGTAGATATAGAACACTTTTTTTTCTGCAACGGCAAAAATTATAAGTCGATCTGAACACGTACGAAAAAGCAAAAGAATGATGTTATAAAATGACTATATATCTTATTACCATTATTTTTATTGTTATTTTCACTGAAAATTCTTCACGAGTCAAAATACATGTACTCACAATTCAACAATGTTGTATTCAAAAAAAATACACACTTAAAACTATAACACAGAGCAGTAAATAATATTTTACACATACAATTATTTGGAGCCAACGTTGTCGTTTTGAATGTGCTTGCAGTAGTTATCGTCGTCATCACGGGCGTTGTTGACGTCACCACCGGCCCACTGGCTGCTGACGTCACGACCACGGTTGACGTCACTGCCACCGTGGGCGTCGTGGGAGGTGGTGTGGTGGGGATAATGCACTGATAATCGACCTTAAGAAACTTTGGGTCCCCTATACAAGGGTCTCCGAGTACGTTGTAGTCATTGGTAACGGTGCACTTGGACTTGCTGCTACACAGCTGCTTGATGTGGTCTAACGCCTGTGTAGTTTGCTGTTTGCAATTCATGTTCATATTCAGCTTGTTGTACGGGTTGCACGTGGTAACCGGAAGCGCGTTCGTGCGTCCGTACAGAACGTCGACGATGTAGAGTTCCGTTCCGATGGAACACGTCAGATCCTCTGGTCCCGTCAGCTCGCACACGGTCTTCGTCTGCGTCTGCTGGCACCGCGCTGAGTCCAGTACGACCATCAAGACTGAAACACAACACCCTACCTTAGTTAACATCTATACTTTATAGCAGAGGTATGAAAATACGACACCCTACCTTAGTCAACACCTATAAAGGAGAGACTTGAAATACGACACCCTACCTTAGTCAACATCTATATAGAAAAGACTTGAAATACGATACCCTACCTTAGTCAACATATATGTAGGATATACTTGAAATACGACACCCTACCTTAGTCAACATCTATATAGCAGAGACTTGAAATACGGCTCCATTCCATCGTCAACCTCTATATAGTAGAAATTTGAAATACGACTCCATACCAAAGTCAACATCTATATAGAAGAGACGGGAAATACGACACTCTACATTAGCCAAAGGATAGACTTGAAATACGACTCCATACCTTAGTCAACATCTACATAGAAGAGACTTGAAATACGACACCCTGCCTTAGTCAACATCGCTGTAGGATAGACATGAAATACGACTCCATACCATAGTCAACATCTATATAGGAGAGACTTGAAATACGAGTCCATACCATACTCAACATCTATGCAGGAGAGACTTGAAATACGACACCCTGCTTTAGTCAACATCTACGTGGGATAGACTTGAAATACGACTCCATACCATAGTAAATATCTATATAGGAGACATCTGAAATACGACTCCGTAACATACTCAACATATATATAGGAGAGACTTGAAATACAACACCATACCTTAGTAAACATCTATATAGGAGATACTTTAAATACGACGCCACACCTTAGTCAACATCTATATAGGAGATACTTGAAATATAACACCCTACCTTAGTTAACATCTAGATAGTGGAGAGACCGGAAATACGACACCATACCTTAGTCAACATCTATATAGGAGAGACTTGGAATACGACTCCATACCATATATAGCATCTTTTTAGGAGAGACGGGAAATACGACACCATACCCTAATAAACATCTACACAGGAGAGACTTGAAAGTACGACTCCATACCATAGTCAACATCTATATATGAGAGACTTGAAATACGATTCCATACCTTAGTCAACACCTTTATAGCAGAGACTTGAAATACGACATCCTACCTTAGTCAACATCTATATAGGAGAGGCGGGAAATACGACACCATACCCTAATAAACATCTACACAGGAGAGACTTGAAACACGACTCCATACCATAGTCAACATCTATATATGAGAGACTTGAAATACGACTCCATACCTTAGTCAAAATCTATATAGCAGAGACTTGAAATATGACACCCTACCTTAGTCAACATCTATATAGGAGAGACTTGAAATACGACCCCATACCATAGTCAACATCTTTATAGGAGAGACGGGAAATTCGACACCCTGCCTTAGTCAACTTCTATGTAGGAGAAACTTGAAATACGACACCCTACCGTAGTCAACATCTATATAGGAGATACTTGAAATACGAAACCATACCATACTCAACATTTATATAGGGGAGACGTGAAATACGACACCATACCTTAGTCAACATATCTATAAAGGAGAGACTTGCAATAGGACAGCCTACCTTCATTGTACATTTATCAACGACAGACTTGAATACGACACGCTGCCTTAGTCAACATCTATATAGGAGAGATTTGTTAATTTACTAATACGGTCGTATAAAGAGATTTGTTAATTTACTAATACGGTCGTATAAAGAAGAAAAATACACGAATGGCCAGATCTATATAGTATGTCACGTTATTCAAAATATGGCCGCAAGGTTACCCGTTTTTACAAATACATAGCACTTGAAAAAAAAGAGAATGGATATGACATTCATAGCTGTTGTAACTAATTCTTAAAAGAATTTTATCGTATGAAGTCATATATATATGTATATAATTACAATACGATGTTGGTTAGCCATTACTTGTGAAAAAAACACACTACTTTATGGCGTTCTGTGCGGTTGTATACTACATTTCACCGAATTCGGATGATATTCAAAAACAAAATAAACGAGAGCATTATTACCTTAAAATTAATGGTAAATAACGAATTATAACATTAAATAAATCGAATAATATTGATAAAATGTGAAATAAGGACAAAATCTGGTTCTTGAAAACAAAACTTGGTCAGTATACGTTGTTAGGTTAGAAACCAATAAATAGTGACCGTGGTGATATTTGGATCATCGGGTCAGATCTTATCACCTTGTTTTCACCCACAGTTAAACAGACATACGCCGAGCATAGCCTTTGGTTTGGTAAACTCGCCACTTCACTTGCTATACTTGTCAATCGGGGCATCGCAAGACACAGTCTATATTATTTTTGCATTCCATTATTTCATGATTAGGACTAAGTATCCCCTAATAAGGACGTATAGTGTCTCCTAATTATGAGATAATGGAATGCAACAATAATATAGACAGTGGCACTAGGACGCTTCCATACAGTTGTCAACCTAGGGGTAACTCATCAAATTGAATGTGGGTGTTTTGCAACACGTAACTAGAATGCTACTTCTCTACAACGGGTCGTCATTTACCGATACAAACAATGCAAACTTAGACTTAAGAATAAAGAATAGACTTAGACTCAAGGAAAAATGTTCGAGTGTTGGAAAATATGCTGGTACCAATGCCGCCTATGGCATTACTTAATCGTTCTTAATAAAGAATGCTATAATTACAGTTGTTGCAGTTGTTGAATGCCAAATAAGATTGGAATTAACAGCATATATATATAATTACAATACGATGTTGGTTAGCCATTACTTGTGAAAAAAACACACTAATTTATGGCGTTTTGTGCGGTTGTATACTACATTTCACCGAATTCGGATGATATTCAAAAACAAAATAAACGAGAGCATTATTACCTTAAAATTAATGGTAAATAACGAATTATAACATTAAATAAATCGAATAATATTGATAAAATGTGAAATAAGGACAAAATCTGGTTCTTGAAAACAAAACTTGGTCAGTATACGTTGTTAGGTTAGAAACCAATAAATAGTGACCGTGGTGATATTTGGATCATCGGGTCAGATCTTATCACCTTGTTTTCACCCACAGTTAAACAGACATACGCCGAGCATAACCTTTGGTTTGGTAAACTCGCCACTTCACTTGCTATACTTGTCAATCGGGTCATCGCAAGACACAGTCTATATTATTTTTGCATTCCATTATTTCATGATTAGGACTAAGTATCCCCTAATAAGGACGTATAGTGTCTCCTAATTATGAGATAATGGAATGCAACAATAATATAGACAGTGGCACTAGGACGCTTCCATACAGTTGTCAACCTAGGGGTAACTCATCAAATTGAATGTGGGTGTTTTGCAACACGTAACTAGAATGCTACTTCTCTACAACGGGTCGTCATTTACCGATACAAACAATGCAAACTTAGACTTAAGAATAAAGAATAGACTTAGACTCAAGGAAAAATGTTCGAGTGTTGGAAAATATGCTGGTACCAATGCCGCCTATGGCATTACTTAATCGTTCTTAATAAAGATTGCTATAATTACAGTTGTTGCAGTTGTTGAATGCCAAATAAGATTGGAATTAACAGCATTTTAGAAAAGAACAGTTTTAAGAATACTCTTTATTGTTCCTACTTCTAAATCAAAGAACGGGTTGGTGAATACGGGTCCTTGTGTTCCAGATTTCAGGTGCCTAGTGATTTCGCAATTGATGCGAATGTCTTCGTGGTCTTATAAGAATCTAAAGTACGATTAACCGGTATATAGCACTATACAAAAATGAAATATTGTTTTCCATAAACAAATACTATATTAAGAGTTATTTTCATATACGTACCTGTAATTCTATGTTCTGTTCAATCTTAGTGAAATCGCTCAAAACGCTTATTTTTTACGATGTCTAATTTGTTTAAGTCGTTGCATAATTCTTTCGTGAAGTAAGTCAAAATATGTCCATAACAACGTTTCCACATCAATACCTTCACAACGACATGATCTTATAGATGCATACATATTAATATGACCAAACTAAGTTTAATCAGCACAGGCTTTGATACTGGTACCATTGTTTTAGTTGCTAACAAACTTAACTGTCTGGGCAACAAAGAGGCAATTTACGTTTAAAACTTCCCGAGGCATTTCGTCCGGGACGACACTTTCCGCTTACAGTGGATTTATGTTTACAAGAGACTTCCTTGAAATAGAAAATACCATAAAAGCGGAAAGTGTCGTCCTGGATTAGCCAGTACGGACTGCACAGGCTAATCCGGGACGACACTTTACGTACATGCAATAAGCCTTGAATTCCCACGACACGCCTCTTATAATCTATACACAATTTTTCGACAATATCAACTATGTTACAGAATGGAAATGCAAGCATACCAGTCAAGTAAAAACGTTTTGTTTACGTTTGAGGTTGATTGTGTTTATTGCTGTCCGAAATGTTCATAGTGAAAATACTAAGCACTACAATAATAAATGTATTATTGGTGATACAATATGTAAATTCCCCCTTGTATGGCATTTTATGCATTCTGCATTGACTGGTAAACAAATAAATGTATCATGACTTGCTGTGGTTACTTTTTTTGTATTAACTCCTTTGTTGTGTACACATTGTTCTAAAATGAGCATGTTCTTTATTTATGGTTTTGGGTGAAACATTTCCGAAGTTACTTCTATACTAAAAACACACTAGACAATAAACAGATAAATAGCATTCGTTTGACTAAAACTATTTGATATCTAGAAAGCAAAATGTTTGAGCTGATTTAAATGGAAATTGTGTACGTCTTGTCATTGCTCTCACTAGTCTACTAGAAAATTAATGCCAATAAACAAATCGTTGTATATAATGATTTTATTAATAAAATGATGCTTAATTTGTTTTTCAAGAATTAATTATTTTGGGGATTAACTAGTAATAGACCACATATAGTGCATTTGGGGATTGTGTTAACTAGTAATATACCACATATAGTGCATTTGGGGATTGTGTTAACTAGTAATAGACCACATATAGTGCATTGTGTCCTATTGAACGTTAGCCATTTTCCATTCGACCAGTTTTATGTCTTTTGATCAGCTGGAATGTAGCTCTGTGCCTCAAGCGCAACATATATAAATACCTTTGAACACTAAAATTCTATGGTGCTTTGTTGCCGATGGACGCGATGTAGTTTTCTTTTTTTGGCATATAAAAGGATAACTATTAAAATCAACTGTGTTATATTCAACTATTAATTTGCGCATCGTCTCTTCATGCGTACAGTTTCTCAAAGTTCCGACGATTCTGATTTTTAAAGTAAAATTTAGTAACATAAATAAAAAAATATTATTATTATTAAAATCACTTACCAAGACAACTTATTAAAGTTCCGGCCATTTTATACAATCAATACGTAACCCTGTCCCGTCTTGTGAGTGGAGACCTTTTCGGGGTTTATGTAAGAATGGACCGATATATATGAACACGCAAAAATAGACTGGTTCTCTCATACTTCGTCTCCAGCTTCTGTTTACTGTAAAAGTACTGGAAACAGACTAAATGATAATAAAATAATCATCACAATATTTCTTCACGTTTTAAGCCATCGATATATAAGTGGTATATATATATATATATTAGCATACCTGCTACAATACTATTTTGAGCAAAATCACGATGGTCGATGTACTGTTTAAATTAAATGACCATTACGGTTCGCTGTTAAGTTTTCTGCGTATAAACGTAACGACTTTCTGTGTTTACTTACATTAATGTAACGACCTCTGTTATGGTTACTGTATTTTTTTTTTAAACCTATTTATTTTAGCTCGATTGCATCGAAAGCCGAAGGCTTATAGAGACACTCTCGAGTCCGTTTCCTGGGTAGAACCAGTACTTGTTGTCTTTGGGGGAGATCTTGAGAACGCTCCCAGTAAGGTTCGAACCCGGGACCTCCCGATCGCTAGGCGGACTGTACATATATACTGTTATGTTGGGACGTGAGCTATATAGGAAAACATATATATTACAAATATAAATAATAATTATATATTAAAAATATAAATAATATAATGAAGCAGACTTTATATTATACGTGTGAATAAATCGCCAGGGATATAACGACGATACTTGAATGTGAAATGGGCGAATAATTCACTGACTATGAGACGGTTAACACACACATATCAAAAACACGTCAATTCAAGTCAACGTTTATTTGGCAATAATACAATAAATAGCCAAAAACAAACACAAATACTATTATGACCGTGTATAAATGGTATGAGACATACATTATGTATTGTAGATGAACAAACTGCAAGCACGACAGGATAATTTTAAGTATAATTCTTTGGACGTCAACTGGCCTCACCATCCACCCACTAAGGGCGGGTTGCCAGTCTATCTGGTGGGTGAAGGGGTTTGTTTTGACTGGCAAACAGCCCCATCAAGAACGTTACACAAACCACTCGATGGTCGATATCAGCCCTTTAAAGCGAATAGGAATGTTGCGCCTCGGTTAGGGCGGGCTTGATCATTAAATAGATCTTTACCTATGTCAAGATGGGCACAGAGAAAATATATGTAAATAAATCATTACACACTATTGAAGTCAGGAGTTTATAATATTGACCTTTGTCAAGAATACTTGATAAGTAATCAAGATGGATGTAAATATATAGTTACTGCTAACTGAACTGAACTGAATTAATTTATTTAAAAAGTCGTTTTTTAGTTTAAATGTTAATTACCATGATTGTTTTCCATCATCGTAAGTATATACATGCATCAATTCGAGCACATGCTGTTCGCTGCCATTTTGTTACCGACCCGCATAATGGCGCTGTTCGATTAAGCAATTATGCACCTATACATGTTTTCCCTCATGGTGGAGCGGCGGATATATACGGGACTTTATACTGAAAACGATTCCCCACAGGCGAGAATTTGACATTCGGAACGATTCCGGGTCCCGGGGTAATAGACTTTTGTCGGATTTTAGATCCCGGGCCATTTGATAGACCTATAGCATCTCCCACTGAAGGGATTTAGACAAATATTCTTGACTCTAGGGTGGGGAATTAGACCCCAACAAATAAAATTTGTCAAATTCCCCTGGGTCAGACCGCCGCTCCCTCCTGGGGGAAAATATTGATAAGTGCATTATAAATATGTACCTATACACAATCGGTCAATTTTGAGATGGATAAACATCGTACTGATTGTTGTTATTGATAATAAAGACACCTTCCCATATTTCCAAAGAGGCATTACATGTAATTCAAAAATTGCTGCATATCACACCGATTGCCGCCTGTTATAAAATTTTAAAACAGCATCATGGACTTAACAAAAACACACCGTTCTAAATGTTGAACCAATATCTTTTCGATATAGAACAACGTGGTAGGTAGATCTAGTCAATACTTCACTGTATATTTGTACCCTGCATTTTTTAATTTGCGTTATGAACATAATGCTATTAACATATATGTGTAGTGTTAAAAATAACAACATTCATATGTAACTATTTTATCACTGATCGTTCCTAAATAAATAGAATTTGTTTTTCATTTCTTAGGAACATACATTGCATAGCTATATAATAAAGATATACTTACTAATAAGGCTACAATATCAAATTAATTTTGCTAATGCTGAAACATATGTCATGCAATTGGATAAATTATACATTACAATTTATTGACGTAAATAAAGGGATTAGCATTAAAACAAATTCGCTAAAAGTAGTTCCTGCTTCTGCAACCATCCGCGTGTTTCGCGCCATACCGTTGGCTCCACGCTGGTAACGAGCGATCGTGTCCGTTTCAAATGTTTGTTGCTTGAAACATACAGCCAATGAGCGTGTTTACATCGCCCAGCTTCAGTTTATTCCAATTAAAACTGCATTTATCAAGGTATTTGTTTGGGAAAATGAAATCATTTCGGAAGTTTGCGACAGTTTATGAATCTCAGTAAAATGAACGACTCAAACAGTAAGCCACTTGATGCAGGCGGCAGTGTACGTGCAAGTTTAGACTGCAGAAACCCTGAAGTGGAATTTAAACAGCGACCGTTGCCATGACGAAGCGTGTTTGTGCGAATCTGCCCGGGGGTTGTCGCGCGTATTTGTAATAATTTGTCATCAAAAAACCTAGATCACTATCTGCTTTGCCTTTGCAACAATATAAGGCTCATGCAAACGATATCTTTGCAACGATGTGCATCATGATTTGTATTATGAATTATCAAAATAAACCTTCATATTTATTGGAAATTAATATAGGTTCAGTAAAGTACATGGTATGTGTAATTGATTTCTTTTCCATTCTAGACCTATCAATATTCCCTCCGGGGGGGGGGGGGGGTAGGAGGGGGAGCGGTGGACATATACGGGACTTTAGACTGAAAGCGATTCCCGACAGGCGGGAATTTGACACGCTAAATGATTCCGGGTCCCGGAGAAATAGACTTTGGTCGGATGTTAGATCACCGGGCCATTTGACACCCTTATAACATCTCCCACTGATGGGACTTAGACAAAAATGCTTGGCTCTAGGGTGGAGAATTAGACTCCAAAACATGAAATGTCCCCTGGGTCAGCCCGCCGCTCCACCCTGGGGGAAAATATTGATAGGTGCATTCACAGTACTTCTTGTTAACCTGTCGTTTTAAAATGACATCCGTACGCAACTGTATAATTTACTCAAATTTTTGCATTTAAAAGTGAGTACCCGCCATTGTCATATTTTGCCCACATGTTTTGCGCAATACCGGTAATGTAGCGACATATTCCAGCATTTTCCGAAAGCAGGTTGCAGCGTCACATGTGCATTTTAATCTGCACTCTTTAACACCTGGTGAGGCAGGCATGTTGACAGGCATGAAGGTCAGATGAGGGTCGTGTAAGGGTGGGAAAGTGAGGAAGAGATTACATTTCAAAGCAAAAAAAAAACAAAAAAAACAAGCTGAATTAATTGCTGAATTAATTGCTCTCGACATTTGTTTGTAATCGAAACACTTTCATTTCTTGTCCATCACAGTGCCCATCAGATGGTGAGCCTAGCTTTATAGCCGTGTGAATGTTTCTGGCGGTGCTGTGGGAGTGTTTGGGACAGGGTGTTGTTGTTTTGGTGCTTTTTGGCAGTTGGTGGCGCGTGTTGGTGATGGTAGCCTCAGCGATGGTAGAGATGACAGTGGTGGTGACACTGCTTGTGATGGGAGTGCTAAGGCTAATAATTTTTTTGATATCAGGGTTAGTGATGGCGGCGGTGTTGGTCGTAATCTTGGCGGCAGCGTTTGGTTGGAAAGGGCGGGCGCGGCGGTGATTGTTGCTTCAGGGGTGGCAACGGTGATAGCTGGTATTGGTGGTGACGGCAGTGATGTATGTTCGTAGTGGTGGCCGCCGTATTGGTGTCTCCTTCTAGTGATGGAAAACGCAAAGATTTTATGAACGGGGAAGGTGGTGGTGGCAGTTGTGTGAGTAGTACTCGCGACGACCGTGGTGTTGTTGGTCATGGTAGTTGGTGCGGTTTTTATGGTGGCAGCAGGGATAATGGTTACCGGTATATTTCTGGTAGTGAGGGGGGGGTAATGTGGTGGTGGTTGCGGAAGTGGTGCTGGTGGTGCTTGTGAAATGGATGGATGCTACATGGCGATCACGGCTGTTGTGTTATTGTTGGTAGTGGTGGTCACTGGTAGCAGATGTGTTGGTATCTTGTTGTACTGGCGGGCGCATTGGTTGCAGGAGGGATAATGGTGGTAGTGGTGAAGACAGGTGTTATGGTGGTAGTTGGTAGTGTTTGAGGAATCAGTTTTTGGTGGATGTAGGAGGTGCCGTTGTAGTCACGATGGCAACGTGGTGATCGTGGCAGTGAAGATGATGCTGTAGCAGTAGATGGACAAGGCGGTAGTAGTTGCGGTATTGATGATGACGATAGCAGAACTTATTGGAGAGTTGATTGGCAGCAGTAAATTCTAGGCAGATCATTAAAATTACATTTAATAATTAATGTGTTCATATTTCAATTAATACTGCCGGGATTTAACAGTGCAACAACAATATTAAATAAATTGGAATCAGCAATAGTACTCAGTATAATTATTGATTTTATCTCATTACCGGTATCCCATAGGAATAGGAAGTTCATTTGACAAAAACATTTGTAGCGAGTTAGATTGCAAGTGGACCGTTTTTAATTCATGTGTTTGGACAATATATAATGCGTACTTTAAGGAATATCTGTATTTAAGTACTGAAAATAATAACATGAATTCCAGGATACATCAGACCAGTATTGTTACTTTGTAAATATCGGGTTTGCCATTCTGACTGTGCTATTCGACACTTGCGTTATTGTCAAAATCATTTTAAACGCACACAGAAGAAAACTGTTTTTGTATCATTTGATTGTTCACCTGTGTATAGTACAAATTCTGAAAAGCACATGTGTTATAACGCGTTCATGCTGTCACTTGTACCCTACGGACGGAAATTGTTTACGCTTAGTAGGATTCGTCGATATTACGTCAAACCACGTCATCAAGAGGTAGCGTTGCTTGGAATTTACCACATTCTTGAAGGGAGAAATAGATTGCAATTTCCAAGTAGAATTTATTTCGCCGTTTTCTTCATTGCAATTCCATGGATCATCTGTTTGTATATCACACTGACAATGAAATATACAGTAGAATTCAGTGCAGCCGGGGTTTCCGTTTCATACGTCGTTAATGCCACTGCAACTATAGTGTGGTCATGTATGGCGCAGTTTATACCACACGCAATGTCCATCATGTCACTGGTAGTGTTATTATCAGGAAATGTATTCATATCGGACATCATCTCTCCTTACTCTAGATCAGAAGACCACAACATTACTCGGTTTATAGCGATATACACGAGCGTGCATGTAATTACTCAACTACCGATCGCAATTTTATCAAAAGATAAAATGATGCAACAACTGTTAACATCTATGAAACCCTCAACGTTTAAACTATTCAACAGAGGCTTGGGAATTCTTGCATCTGCTCCGGATGCGCTTCTCCCGCTGATTTTCCTGATCTGGGAACGCTGTTGTCGACGCCGCGAGCGTCGAGATTCCGGAAGAAGATACCCGGAAGTAGCCGTCATAACCGGCGAGCATGTCACAATTTTCGGATAGTTAGCATTAGATAACACATACTAGCGTTATTATTGCACAGAGTATTCAGAGCGATTCGTGGTCCTGTGGCCATATCGACAAAGCTCCTAAGGAAAATCTCAAGTCTTATTTAAGGGAAATTTTCAAATAAAAATTTCCATGACAAAATCAATCTCTTATATTTCAAATATGGTAAAATAAGAAACATCGAAGAATTCTTTACCAGATAAAAATCATTTAACACAAAATAAGCTTTAAATGAACCAGCCACAGACTTGAGGAAATTTATGACTTTAAGATATTTACAGAAGTTTTACCGAAGGACCTTGTGGATATGGCCACTGGTCTTATACTTTAATTAACATACTACTCAAAATTTGGTTGATTTTAAGATATTTACAGAAGTTTTACCGAAGGACCTTGTGGATATGGCCACTGGTCTTATACTTTTAATTAACATACTACTCAAAATTTGGTTACTTATGCAAAAATCTTATTTTTCTTGGAAG
The DNA here is from genome assembly GCA_027627225.1 of Congeria kusceri. Taxonomy (NCBI): domain Eukaryota; kingdom Metazoa; phylum Mollusca; class Bivalvia; order Myida; family Dreissenidae; genus Congeria; species Congeria kusceri. The sequence continues at coordinate 84,536 of JAPFQT010000080.1, forward strand.
AAATTTTAATTTTGAAATATAAGACAACGTTTGTATCATATGAATCAATAATCAATTAATTAATCATACAATAATCACAATCATGAAGCACGCGTATCTTTTAGACTATAAAGCAAGACTTAGTGATCCTACTCATTTTGAGTAGTCAAGTCGATGCCGTTGAAGTTGGAACGGGTAACACAGTGTCATGCCTGCCTTAGTAGGAAATGTTACTTGCATGGCTATTTATAACAAGAGCTGTCTCAGGACAGCGCGCTTGACAATGCAACCGCTTTGTCAGAATTATTGGCTTTTATCACTACAAAAAGGGGCATAATTGTGCTAAAATGCTGGTGACAGTTATGATCCTTGGCCAGTGACCTTATATAATGACCTTGAAGGCATATGTTTAGTTTTAATTGAATAACTGTAGCAGATATAGGGATATGATGTTGTTGCACACAAGCCCTGAAATTTGTAAGTACAAAAAGGGGCATAATTCTGCTAAATTGCTGGTCAGAGTTATGGGCCTTGGTCAGTGACCTTATATAATGACCATGTAGACATGTGTGAAGTTTCAGTTGAATATATGTAGTAGTTATAGAGATATTGAGTTGTTGCACGCAAATTTTAACCTGAATTTCTTAGTACCAAAAGGGGCAAAATTCTGCTAAATTGCAGGTCAGAGTTATAGGCCTTGATCAGTGATCTTACATAATGACCATGAAGACATGTGTAAAGTTTCAATTGAATATTTGTAGTAGTTACAGAGATATGTACTTATTGCACGCAAACCTTAACCTGAATTTTCTCTTGAACGCAAACCTTAAACTGACTTTTCGAAGTACAAAAAGGGGCATAATTCTGCTAAATTGCTGGTCAGTTATGGATCTTGGCCAGTGACCTTATATAATGACCCTGAAGGCATGTTTGAAGTTTCGATTGAATATCTGTAGCAGTTATAGAGATAGAGAGTTGTTGCACGCAAACTTGAACCTGATTTTCTTAGTACAAAAAGTTGCATAATTCTGCTAAATTGCAAGTCAGTTATGGGCCTTGGCCAGTAACCTTCCATAATGACCCCGAACACATGTGTGAAGTTTCAATTGTATATCTGTAATAGTTACAGATATATGGACTTGTTGCACGCAAACCTAAACCAGAGCATTACGGCAACAAAATGGTTAGTAGTTTAGCTCAAACTATTCGGTGAATAGTTGAGCTAAAAAAATCACGGAAGCTGTTGTTTTTTTCGTTTAATTGTAAAGGCAGCATTTCCCATTGAAGTGCTGAGGATAATAAATACTTTTGTACCTGTTTCCGTATTTATTACGTCCACGATCCTAGTACTTTGCTCTATAGAGAACAACGAAACGAGGTGTGACTTTTACAATTTTTTTTACAACAAAGAGAGGTTATCTGCATTAAAACTGTATTATGGAAAAAAATTGAGTTCCAACCATTTAAACAAATCATCTAAACCCGGATTTTAATGATCTATTTCAAGTACATAGGTTCTCCACGAAATACGACACGATTGGCATCAGTAATACAATATAGTGTGCTTTTTGTGAGCAATGCAACCATGAAAATTCATTCTTGTGTTCAAAATTGTGTTCTTACAAAACTACTTTATTTTGCTGATTTAAAGTGGTAATATACACTTTCAAAAATTCAACAATAACTCAGAAATATCTGAAGGATTTCCAATACTTACATGTATATGTCTGCGATGTACACTTGTAAGAATTGAAGGTTTTCGCAACACTATTTGAACTTTTTAAAGTTGATGAGGCTTGCTGTTTCAACACTTGCGCGTGTTTGTAATAAATAGCTGTGTTGTAATTTAAAACTGAAAAGTTACATTGATGAAACTATCTTTGTAATACCGTAATATATAGATCTACATGTTAGTAAAATGTATCGATAAAGTTTGCAGTTAATATTTGAATTACATGTACATCGATGAAACTGTCTAAATATATATTTTTTGCTACACTTTTAATTTGTATATATATTTAATATATGTATTTGTACATTGATGACACTGTCTTATTAAAATGTGTCTGCTACACCTATAATTTGTGTAGGTATGATATGTTTTGTTAAACATGCATATTAATTCAGATGTCATTGGAAACACTTTGAAGAATATATATTCTTATGTGTAATACAATATTTGTGATTAATATTTATATCAAATTATATGTCTATCTTATGAAGCTTTCTTAACTTGTTGATTACAATATTTGTCTAGGTTTGTAAGATATATCACGTATAAAGATTCATAAAATTCATAAAACTTTTTACTTATTCTATAAAGCTTCAAAGATTCATTTATCATTGGAAACAATTTGAAGTATATTTATTTATTTGTTTACTACAGTATGTGTGTGTGTGCTTAAAATGTATATCAAATTATATGTCTTTCTGATGAAGCTCTATTAATTCGTTGTTGACATTATTTGTTAAGGTTTGTAAGACATATCACTTGGATTAATGCATGTACTTACTAAAATACTTTAGTAAAGCTCCCTTAATTTGTAATAAGTATTAGTATATGTTAATAGCATTAACGTACATGGGTATACAAGTTTTATTATGTTCAAATGTTTAGTTAATTGCGTCATATTCTTTTAAGCGAAGGACTTAACTAGGTGTTAAATAGATTAAATATAAATAGTAAATAAATTCTTATGACTGAAACATAGATGCAGTATAAATAGTAAATTAATATACAGGTCACTACCATAATTGTTATAAAATCATGTATTTTCATGTAAATATCATTTATTGTTTGATTGTATCCACAATCTATCCACAAACCTTGAACTTATTTTTGTATATTGTATTTTTTGTTTCATTTGTTGTAGTTTTTTTCTGAATTGCTTGAATTATGACTTGCTCATTTCACATAAATGCTGAATTACCGTTACTCAGAATTGTTGTACTCGGCTCGTCAAAATATTTGTCCAATTATGCTACTGTTATGGCACATTTTTTTTTATATCTATATAAATGGATAATCTATAAAAAAAAATATTACACTTGTCGGGGTCTCAATAACAGTAAAAAGCGTAGAGATGTCTTTGACTTTTTAAAATCAAAAAGCACATATTTACTGCCTGCAAGACTGCCATTTTACCCAGGATATGCAAAGTAAAATTTATTCAGAATGGGATGGGGAATGTTATTTTAGTTTTGGATGTTCAAATTCAAGAGGTGTTTGTGTTTTGTTTAGTAAAAACATACAAATCAAAGTACATAAAACAGAAAATGACTCATTTGGAAACTATTTATCGCTAGACATGACATATATCACAAACATATTTACTTTATGCACTTTATATGGCCCTAATAAAGATTATGCCCTCATTTTTGACAGATATATAAATTTTACAAAAATAACATTACGAGAACGATGAATTTGTTATTTGCGGAGACTTTAATCTTGTACTGGATGTAAACTTGGTTTATTCAAATTATAAATCCTTCAATAATAATAAAAAGGCTAGAGAAACACTAACGTCTGTAATCATAGATAACAATTTAACCGATACTTTTAGATATCTAAATGGTAATGTCCAACAATACACATGGACGGTTAACACCGTTACAGCAGGCTAGGCTCGATTTTTTTCCTTACTTCTAATAGCATTTCCTCTAAAATTAGAAAATCAACTTTCAAGTTTTCAAGTTAAAAATGAGATCACTCAATTATTGCATTAGAAATTAGTTTTGGAGATATAGAACATGGAAAAGGTCTATGGAAATTCAACAATTCACTAACATTTCCTCTAAAATTAGAAAATCAACTTTCAAGTTTTCAAGTTAAAAATGAGATCACTCAATTATTGTATTAGAAATTAGTTTTGGAGATATAGAACATGGAAAAGGTCTATGGAAATTCAACAATTCACTATTAAATAATATTGACTACTTAAATTGCCTTAATACTTTAATTGAAAATATTACGAGACAATATGTATTCAATTTATAATATAGAAAACAGAAACACTTGACAACAATGACATACAGTTGTGATAAATGATCAACTATTCCTAAAAACGTTAAATATGGAAATAAGAGGAAAAACAATTTCATTTTCATCATATTTAGCTAAGTTAAATAAAAACAATGAATCTAATTTAATTAAGAAAATAGAAGAACTTGAAAATTAATTACATGAAACTAATACTGATCAGCTGCAGGAATTACAAAATTAATTGGAAAAGTTAAGGGAAAATAGACTTAAAGGTTCACTTATTTGTTCAAGAGCTAAATGGCTAGAAGATGGGGAGAAACCTTCCAAGTACTTCTGCTCTCTTGAATCAAACCATTATACAAACAAGTCAATACCTTTTATTGAAACAGAAAATGGTATTAATTTGAATGATCAAAATGATATTTTAAATGAAGCAGTTTCATTTTATAAAACACTGTACAAAAGAAATGAAAATGAAATTGGATATGACATAATGACTGATTTAGCTAATGCCAATTTACAGAAACTCAATTATTCTCAATCAGAAGCTTTAGAAGGACTACTTAGTATAAATGAAGTTGCCTTTACACTTAAAAATATGAAAAACGACAGAAGTCCAGGCTCTGATGGTTTCACTGCAGACTTTTATAAAAATGTTTTGGAACAGATTAGGCCATTTCATAGTACGAAGTATAAATTATGCATTTAATAATAATTCATTGTCCACAACTCAAAAACATGGAATAATAACTTGCATCCCAAAAGACAATAAACCGCGCTGCTTTTTGAAAAATTTAAGACCATTAACCTTATTAAATGTTTTATACAAACTGGCATCTGGGACTAGAGCAAATAGATTAAAAACAGTACTTGATGTTTTAATATCCAAAGACCAACTGGTTTCATTAAAGGGCGATTTATTGGTGAAAACACTAGATCACTTTACGACATCTTGAAATATGCTGAAGATAATAATTTTCCTGGGTTACTTATGACAATAGATTTTGAAAAAGCATTTGATACCTTATCAAATAAGTTTATAGAAACTACTTTCAGATTTTTTAATTTCGGACCAATGTTCCAACAATGGATATCCATGTTTTTGCACAATACTATGGCGTCCATACAAATAAATGGATTTTTATCGAACACCTTTTGCAATAAGAGGGGCTGTCGTCAACGGGACCCAATAAGCGCTTACAATTTTATTTAATGTGCGGAAACTCTAGCTATTAAAATCAGACAAAGCAAACAAATAAAGGGTATAACAATCAAAGACATAGAATACAAAATATCACAATTTGCTGACGACAATTCTCTATTACTTGATGGATCTGAATCATATCTTAATTGTACGTTGGACGTGCTTCATGAATTTTCAACATACTCTGGATTGAAAATAAACTATGATAAAGCTAATTTAATTTGGATAGGCTCTATGAAATATAGTACAAGGTCGATAAAAACAAAATACAAACTGATATGGGGAGCAACATCTTTTAAAGTTCTTGGGATAGTGTATGACGTAAATTTAGAAAACATAATCATGAACAATTTTGATAACAAAATCAACAGTATAAAAAATTTAATAACACACAGGAATAGCAAAAATATCACACCGCTCGGAAAAATAACCATCGTAAAATCACTACTTCTCCCTCTGCTTACTCATTTATTTGTGTCACTACCAACACCAAAAATAGAAATTATGAAACAAATTAACAAACTTTGTTATGACTTCATATGGGCAGGTCCAAGTAATTGTTAAAGAATATAATGAAGGAGGTTTAAATATGGTAGATGTCTGTTCTTTTGAAAAACAAATGAAATTAACATGGCTTAAGAGACTTCTGATAGGAGACGAAAATTGTTATACACTTGTTAAATCCTTCATTGACATAAAAAAAACCTTTTAATACTGGTAAAATGTTTGTTGAAAAACTTTGCATAAATTTAAAAAATAAATTTTGGCAAGACGTCTTAAAAAGCTATATATTGTATATTGAAAAATTGCCTATAGTCAATAATGAAGATATTCTCGATATGCCTTTGTTTTACAATGAAAATTTTAAAATTGGGAATAATTATATATATATTAAATGTCTGTATGAAAAAGGCATTCGATTTGTTAGAGACATATTGATAGATAGATAACGTTTTATCTCTAAAGAATCTTTGGACTACCAAATTGGAACAAATGTGAATTTTCTACTGTACCAAGGTCTTATAAAAGTAATAAGTAAATTTATTAAGAATTTTGGAGACATATTTACGTATGATAATAATATTCAAGGACCTGTATTAGCAACATACGTAAAGAAAATAGTAACAAGTCCTAAAGAAGAAAAACAGTTTTATAAAATATGTATTCAAAACAATGAAATCCCAACTTGTCAAACAAAATGGAATTCAGAGTTCGTTGGTATTGACTGGAAAAGTGTATATCCACGTGTGTTTAATATTAGTAAAGATAGTTATATCCAATGGCTCCAATGTTGAATAGTCCACAGAATCTTGGGAACAAAATCCAAAACGTTTAATATGAAAATAAGTTACTGATAATCTTTGTACATTTTGTAAAAATGAAGTAGAAAATATAACACACTTGTTTTGGAACTGTGTACATTCTCAATATATTATTAATTTTGTTATCCACGTTGTAAATAGAAATAAACCAAACTCACCTATCCATCTAACATGTCAGGAAATGATACTTGGTATAACAAATTCAAAAATGAACAATTTAAATATTTTTATGCCTATAAATTAAACTACATATTTTTCATTGCCAGAGAAAAAACAGAAAGCCGTCCAATTTTGGACTCGTAAATAGCCTCAAGCTCTCTTTAGAAATATATAAAACTACAAACAAAACTTGATGATGGATTAAAAGATTGGTCACTAGTCAGCATGTTTACAGATATTGCTTATAATGAAATTGAAATAGTACTTAATAATAATAGTGAATGAATACAGTGTTCTGAATTTTTTTGTCTACAATGTCATAGCACATATAATATATACTCAATGCAATTCATTCTCTTTTGTTTATATTTGTGTTGTGCAACATTATCTACGACATAGCATTGGTACATATACATGTAATGAGTCTTTTTATTGTATTGTAAGTATATACATTTTTGGTACATGATTATGTATTAATGTTATATATGTGTATATGTCTATTATGCATGCCTTCATGTATGTATGTATGTATGTATGTATATATACTATGAGCAAATAAAATATTGCACAAGAGAAAAAAAAAAAATTCTTTTGCTTACAATTTGCCCGTTCATCTCAATAGCATTGGCCTTGTGAAAGCAGAAATAATGTTCTGTGTATTATGCTTGTTATTTTAGCATAAGTGAAAACCGAAGAAATGTTCGCCATAGAAATAATAAAGAACAGCAACACTTAACATAAAAATCCCGCATTAAACGGATTTAATAAACATTACAAGTTAAGAATAAAGTCCTCCTGTCCGATTTTATTTAATAAACTGTGCTGCACCTGGCGGATTCTTTTTGGTCCCACTTTTTTCCTATTTTTTCTTAACAACTTTGAAATATTTTTCATTCCTTTGTTATAATTTACAATGATTTTACATCGTATTCAACTGTTTATTCCCTTGTTATAATTTACTATCATTTATTTGGCATGGTTTTAACTGAAATGCACACCTTATAAGTCCTTTATGTAGAACATAGAAAATCTGTTTTGTGGTTATAACCAATTACGTCAAAAAAATATATTTGTTCCGTTATATTTTATTATTATTTATTATTCATTAAGCGTCGTAAAAGGAGAGATTTGTTTAAGTTTTTTAAAACCGTATTTAACAAAATAACACATAATAACATTAACGCGTTTGTGCTGTTGTCATGGAAACGCTTCCCAAATCAGAGATAACAGCGGGCTCTGGTATCCAGCGTGGCTGTTTAGGGGGCATTGTCAATCTGAAAGAGATACAGTTTCTTCTCTAACAAATTTTAAAATATAAAAGTTGATAATTTTTGATTTTCAAATAAAGGATTTACTGTGTTTATTGTGTAATAACTAGATGTACATTCTAAATGATACTACTAGCATACCATAATGACCAATTTCAGGTCGATTCGTTGCCAACATGCCTGAATTCGGTTTAAGATTCAGTTTTTACCAGTTCCTGTCAGTTTGACATTGACCCGATGACTCAACTGGGATCCTTTACTAGTCATGACAAACCTACCTAACGTGTTTGTAGAACCTAGGCATAAGTGTTCCAAAGTTATTGCCCATACAAAGTTTTGCATCTTGTGGTCAGTTTTTTTTTACATCTTTTGGTCAGTTTGACCTTTAACTTTGACCCAATGACCCTTATAGTTAATTGGGATCCTCTGCTAGTAATGACCAATCTACCTACTGAGTATAAAGGTTGCAAAGTTATTGCCCGGACAAGCTATTACAATTAATGGGGTTTTATTAACCTTCTGGTTGGTTTGACCTTGACCTTCGATCAATGGATCACAATCAATAGGGTTCCTCTACATGTCATGACTTACCTTCCTACGAAGTTTGCAGAACCTAGGCAAAATTATCTTGTAGTTATTGCTCAGTCAATGTGTTGCAGTTATTCAAAATTGTGTTATAATAATCTTTGGTCGGTTTGACCTTGACCTTTGATCCAATTATCAATAGTAATCCATGAAGAACCTACCTTAGCCTTAAGAATCGAGGCTCAGATTTTATTGCCCAGTTCAAACTTTAACTAGAATTGTCACATGAGTGTCGGATATACACCCAAAATATGGCCTTGTCAGAAAACTATGGCATCCATTCGAAAGAAATGGACACAGAGAGAATGCTTTAGTTTGTTAAACAGTGCATTTGGAAACATTAAATTTCAATAGGAGCCATACCTCTGTCAACATTTAGTGGTTTATAACCAAAGTTGAACTTGATCTGTATTTTATTATGTTATACCTATGTACCAAAAGTAATTTAAATATTTGAAGCCCTTCATGAGTTATTGTCCAGAAACCATGTTTTTCGGGAATTTAAGTCAAAAAGGGGCCATAACTGTGTCAAAATTTATGGGTTTGTAACCAAAGTCGAACCTGACCAGTATTTTATGATGCAACACATAGGTAATTATTTAAATATGTCAAGCCATTGCTGAGTTATCGTAAGGAAATCATGTGTTTGGGGAATTTAAGTCAAAAAAGAGCCATAACTCTATAAACCTTTAGTGGTTTGTAACCAAAGTTGAACTTGATCTGTATTTTATAATGTTATACCTATGTACCAAAAATAATTTAAATATGTGAAGCATTTCATGAGTTATTGTCGGAAACCATGTTTTTCGGGAATTTAAGTCAACAAGAGGGCTATGATTGCTATAGGTCGCTCACCTGAGTGTAAAGCATCATGATGGCTTTTACGATTTATTTCAATAAAGCCATATAAGAAAAACTTCTAGCCCCCTGGCAGCCATGTTTTGTAACAAATCGAGAAAATAGGCTAGTGTATATGTGCATGTACATGAATGGTCTGGAAAGTTATATTGCGATCTGGCTATATCGCGATCGCGATCCATGGAACCCGCAAATTGCGATATAACGATTTGCAGTGTACCAAAGAAAATACTGTCACGGTATCGTTAAACTTGTGAAACACGTGCACGGACTAAAATGATTGTAAACACAGAATACAGTTAGAGCGAATAATTTGTTCTAATACAGGTGACGAGTATTAGGTTAATGTTTGCGAGCTATACTAGTCTTTGTGCCCAATGCCATGCAAGTCTATATTCTAAATCAAGTCAACAGGCCTATCCGTATCTATTTTTACAATGAAATGGGCTAGCTGGACCTGGATAAAAATGGTCATTCCCCATACACTGTAACTCAGTTTGTACTAAAGTGATTATACAGCCAGCATTTTTTTATTTATTTTTAGTAATGGTGTCATTGACCACAACCACCCCAGATGCAACCTCAAGCGAGGCATCTATGTATGAAGTTATATTACAAAAGCAATTTTTGTTCTCAAGTTATTGTTCAGAAACCAATAGTTGGTGCTGCTGTCTAGTCTGTCAACCCACATGCCCAACGACATACTCCAATCTAATAACCACAATTTTTCATTTGGTTACAAAATCTTAGATACTTGTTATAACTTTATCTGTAAAGTAATTCAATGATAATGCAAAATTTGGAAGACTTGATGACATAGCTACTGCAATTTGTCTTTTTTCTAAGATTTTTTTTAATCCACTGAAGTCCAACAAATCAAAGTTTTAGCATAATACCTGCTTATGTGCAATGTACAACACTTTTTCCTGATGCAAAAAACAACAACAATTAATTAAAATGCAATATTTTACCATTGCCCTCTATAATCAAAGAATGTTTCAGGAACCTAGCTTTTGTATTTATTGAGTTATTGCAGGACCCAAATTTTATCGCACAGATAGACATACAGACAGAAACATAGATGGAGGGTGTCCCATCTGATCATAGCAACTAGTAGTGGGCAAATAACTTTCAAAACAAACTCTTTATTAATGTCAGTGACATATAAATATTAAATATCTAGGCACATGACTAACTTGTGAAAACTAAACATATTTCCCGGAAACAGAACCTTTCCAACACAAAACCCAGTTTGTATTACGCCTTGGAAGAATCGTGTACAAATATTCCATTGTTATTGATAGTTCAGTTTACTGAATTGTCTAGGGAGCTGCTTAACCACAGGCCAAGTTCATTGGGCCACATGAGGATAAATAGCCCAGTTAGAGAAAGTTATACAATTCCTGACACATATATATAGGATAAGAGGTCAAATAAGAATCAAGTAAACAGTTGCTCTGGTTTTTGTGTTCCTTCCTGATGTGATTTTCTGTATATAATCATAATTACCAGAAGTATTGGGAATATTTAATTTGATTCAAATATAATTCTAATATTAAGTTGTTTATATTCATGCCTCATCACCACTACATCATCATCATCATTATCATCATCACCATAATCATCATCATCATCAAAAACACCAAAATCACAGTATCATAAGCATCATAGCCTTCATCATTTTAATATTTATAATCATCTTCAAAAATACGCAACATCAACAACAGCTTTAGCAATTTAAACCGAGGCCCTATGTGCTACATTTATAAAAATTTACCTGACCTACCCTAAAAAATGCCCAGACCAATAAAAAATTTTAATAAGTTTGTAGGATATTTTGTTGTTTTATTCTGCATCCAATTCACAAGCAATTTGGTAGAGGGTCACCAAAGGAAAATTTATGTGAAATTAATTTGAAATCCAGCCAGTGGTTTTAGACTAGAAGATTTTCAAAGTTTTCAATTTAGCCATATAAGGAAAACTGCCACGCCCCCTGGCGACCATGTTTTTTTATGAATCAAAATGATTTTAGGGAATTTGGTAGAGGGTCACCCAATGAACATTTCTGTGAAAACTATTTTGAAATCCAGCCAGTGGTTCAGACGAGAAGATTTTTTAAAGTTTTCAGTAAAACCACATAAGGAAAACTGCCCTGCCCCCTAGCGGCCATGTTTTTTCGGCGTAGCTGTCTAATATCACTTTTGACCTAGATTTTTTTTGCGATAATTATGCAGCGGGAAAATTGAGTACCAATAGAATTTGGCAAATGTTCTATTTATAGGGAATGCAAACTTACAACAATGGTTTAATGTATACCAACAACTGTTGCATATTTTGGGGGATTAAAATGTACATAACTGTTTACATAAGCGGTTAAAATTAAGTTATAAACATATCCTCGACATACACTCTAGAACTGAACATAATTATGAACATATGTTCTCAGAGTATGTCAAGAATAGAATATTAATTCGTTCTGAGAATTAATCCACTGTTTTGTTTAGCCTAGTGGCACGCTCTATAAATAACAATTGATTCTAGCGAGTTCAACACACGATCATTCTAAAATTAGCGCGCGTTTAGCTGCCGGTGTATAGCTGTTTTAATAGACACGCATCCATTAGAGTTCAGAGAATCATAAGAGCGAATATTTCAATAAATGGGCAATTTTTGTTTATAAATTTGTTGTGCATGTTAATTTTAAATTGAATGGTGGTTGCGTTCTATTAAGAATTACATAGAATTGCACATTTCTATCAACTTCTCCAGTAGATGTCAATCAACCTATAAAAAGATATGTGTCAATAAATAAAATGTGGTGAAATAAGTCTCGGAATACGTCGAAATGGTATTCATTTTACTTGTAGTTCATTTGCGTAGCATTAATACATTATTTGCAATACCAATTATACACAGAAACCCTTGATACATCATATTCCTACCGAATCTAATTTTAAATCGCCATAGTCTAATGAAATTTTATGTTATAAAAAATGGAAGTCATCATTATTTCAAATGCGCTGAATGTTCTCTGAAGATTGCTTTTCATTAGGATACACAGTATAAATGATTAATGGACTTCGAAATGTGTATGGATTATGCATAGATAACTTTAAGACGAAGGTAGGTATATTACTTAAGATCTGAATAACTATATGCGTCTGATATAAAGTAATTTTCATTCATTCCCGCAATTATTTTCGTACATTGTTAATCTGTTAAATTTGACTGACAAATTTATATAATAATGATGTCAACGTAAATTATTTAGGTTATTCATGTATCACTGGTAAAGACATTGGGCGGTATGATCGCTTTATTCACGGTACAAATATTAATGATTATTGAATTAAGCACACATTAATTTTGGGATCTGAGAAGTTTGTTATGGTGCTCAAAAAATCTGACTATAAGATTTTTAAAGTTTTCAACATAGTTATATAAGGAAAACTGCCCCGCCCCCCACCCCCCGGCGGCCATGTTTTATTAACGAATCAAAATGATTTCAAGGAATTTGGTAAGGGTCACCCAAGAAGCATTTCTGTGAAAACTATTTTTAAATCCAGCCAGTGGTTTCTGACAAGATTGTTCAAGTTTTCCAGTTTTTAAGCTTTTGTTGCCATGGTTGCCCGAGTTTTTAATATATGTTAATACATTGAAGGAATTTGGTAAAGGTTCATTCCAGGAACATTCCTGCCAAGTAAGGTTAAAATCCACCCAGTGATTTCAGAGTTGTTTGAAGTAAAATATTGACGACGTACGACGGACGCCGGACACTGACTACAATAGCTCTCACCCTTGAGCACTTTGTGCTCAGGTGAGCTAAAAAGAGTCCCCAAACTACAAGCCCTTACGTATATATACCATACAAGCAGCAAATAGCATGGCGCACTCTGAATAGTGTAAAAATAGTTCTCAATTAAGGAGAAAATGTAAAACAGTGTAGAAGTATTTTTGAATGCTAGTTAGTTCGGCACCTGGTGATTTCGGCACCTAGTCACTTCGGCACTAGCGAGTCGGTTCGGCACTACAATTGGCCACTTCGGCACTCACAATATTTGCAACTTATGATGTACTTTCTATTTTTAAAATACTTAAATTTTACTTATCGATGCATTTATTGAGATTGCATTTACGATGGCGAAGTAGATTAATATTATAAAGTATACAAGTAGATATTTAATACTTTTATTTTCCAATGTGTATAATATACATACATAACAATAATAACAGATATAGATGTGACATACACGACAGAACACAAGACTAGGCTTGAAAAATACCCTGAAAAATAACGAACAATATAATATTATATAATGCATAATGACGTAAATGACAGAACATAAGACAGGTAGTTTTAAATTATGCTCTTACACATACAAGATTTTTAAGGTTACACAATACAGAAAATCCCGTCGGTGCTGAACACCGTACGTCGCATCAGAACAATACTATAATTCATAATTATGCAGGTTAAAAAACCTTAATTTTATCATCTATATATAGCGTATTTAGCGTGTTTCTTATTTTTACAACTCATACTATAAATCTAATTGAAATTTAATATACTAAACTTTGATTTTTTACTTAGTTGTTAAATATTACTTTAATATTAATTAACTATATCAAATCTGTATTCTGACACAATACACATGTTTTGTTGCTACGCGACATCACCTTATAACGCCAGGTGTTCATTGATAGAGACATGCGCCAAGTATATTACGCAATAGGCTTATAAGAAACAATGGCCCAAACTGTAATCGCATACGGGGGTCACAACCCACTATATTGGTATGTTTTAATTATTGCACAGTTATTAACAAATTATTGAAGCAAAAGTTAACGTACATAAGTTATTATATTATCATCAGAACTTGAATGATTGCATAGTTAAATATAGGATGAATAATAGCAATTCGGTGAAACGAAAATATACTTTTTTAATAATATATATTGGCAAGTTGTCAGCAAGTTTAAATACACAAATTCGCATTAATAGGCTGATTTCTTCTTTAATTAAAGTTAGGAATTAGTGTATAACGATATTTCTGAATTTGGAATTTTCCATTTTATCTAAGTAATCTTAAATATGTATTTAATATCATTAACATTCATCTATCATCCGCACTTACGCTACGATGTCTACATATACAAAAGAATTACATGTTTAAACAAGATAAATTAATACCTTTTATTTCAAAGCGGACCCTGTGTCTTTAAGAATACAGTGCCATTTGAAGAAAGACCAACTTCTCATTTACAAACATGATACGAAATTATATTAACAGAACAAACCTACCAATATTATATTAAGAGAACAACCGTACCATTCAAATATAATTGAAACTAAATGCAGCGTTTTTAATGAGACATCGTATAGTTGGTCAACAGTAATGAACACGTGCCAGTATTGCACATTACGACTTATATAATTATCATCTGCCATTGCGAGAATGAAATGAAATGCAGTTTTCAACATTTTATATCATTTTAATCTTCAATTAATTTAAATGCTAACGCCTAAATTTCAAACATTAGTATGTGTTAATTAATTGGTTCTTAATAATTTTATTTATATATACATGATTGTGGCAAACTGAACATCTCTTTTAACATACCTTTGATTTTTTTTCAAGCCTATCTTTAAGTAGTCAACATGTGCTAATTATTTGCGAACTGATAGGACATAAATTAAAGATGTGTTAATTTACCAGTGCCGAAGTAACTAACTGTGAATGCCGAAGTGGCCAAACTTGAGTGCCGAAGTAACACTTGATTACGGGACCGACGTAACCAGGTGCCGAGATAACTAGATACCGTATTTTTCAATTAAGGAGAAAGAATAAATCAGCTTCAAAAATCATGTAAGATGAGTGTAGGACAAAACACCCCTGGGACATAACCCCCCCTGTCCAATTTTGTATAGGAGGACAAAAACCCCCTCATGCATTTTACAAGGTGGACAAAACCCCCCTTAAGCATTTTACTAGGAGGACAAAACCCCCTTAAGCATTTTACAAGGTGGACAAAACCCCCCTCATGCATTTTCAAAAGTGAAAATATCTACCCTTTTTGAGACCAATTCTTGTGGTTATTTATATAAAAAAAATGCATATATTTTATTTTCATTTTTAGCTCTAATTATAGTGCCACTTTAGTATTAGGTTTTACTAACATTTATATAAGTAGGTTTGTAACAGTTTTTTTTTTTATTACAGAGATGTTCTTTTTTAATTACAGAGGTGTTAAAAACAATTAGGAATACCTGTTAAATTGACCTGTTGGAGTTCTGTAATTAGCTGTTAATTAGGAATTGTAAACAAAAACTAGGATTTTCATGAGCAATTATGTTGCTTCAATTTCTTAATTAGTACAAGCATTATTTACTCATGTTTTAATATATAAGGAGCTATGGCTACTATGTCTTACCATTGAATTGCAACTATGGAATTCATAACCAGCAACAAGGGCTCTAGAAAGATCTGCTATGCAGGGTATGCATACACCAAGAAGAAACAGTCAAAGACAACCATCACATGGGAGTGTACATATCGTGACAGCAAAAAGTGCAAGGGGACACTCATTACTGATTCTATGGTAAGAACTATTTAACAAAAGGAATAAAATTTAATAATTGGTTCGATTTTTTTCAACAGAAATACACATTAAAAAGTACAAGTCATATGCAGTCTAATTATAACCATTTTGATAATTAATTCTACATAATATTAAAGTCATTTTGTTTTTAATTTTATTTACAGGCCACCCAAGTGAGGTCCACAACTGAGCACAGCCATGATGCTGATCCGTTCTCCATTGCTGCCCTCAAGGTGAGGGCCGAGATAAAGGCCACCGTCCAGGCCAACCGTGGGAAACCTGGTCAGATAGTGACTGACAAACTGGCCACTGTGCCCAAGGAGGTAAACATTTTCTTGCATGATAACTATAATAATGCATTTTGTATTTTTCCATATTGACAAGCGATTAGTAACGATAAAGAAATAATTATATAACAAATTCAGTAAGTTAAGAATATCATTATTTTTTGTCATTCCAGGTTGCAGCAGCATGCGGCAAAGTTGATTCGTTAAAGAGAGCAGTCAGGAGGGCTAAGCGAGGAACGAAACCCCAAGAGCCAACCTCCATAGAGGACATCCCACATCCTCTGCCTGACGCCTACACTACAATGCGAGAGGAGGGTTCCTTCCTCATCTACGACAATGGATCGGGACGAGAGAGGATCCATCCTGATGTTCGCCAGCAGCGATGGGTTGGGCCTCCTAGGTGACGCTGAAACCTGGTTCATGGATAGAACCCACTCTACAGCCCCCTCCCAGTTTGCTCAGCTGTTCTGCATCAGAGTGCCACTGGGGGAGACCTGTGTTTCTGCCGTCTATGCTCTGCTGCCGTCCAAACAGCAATCTATCAACGAGGAATGTCTGACGGCCCTCCTTGATGCCTGCGCTAGGAAGGACATCCGCCCTAATCCCAGTCGAGTCGTCGCAGACTATGAGATCGCCATCCACAACGCTGTCCGGTCTGTGATATCATCCAACATACACATTCAGGTATGTGCATTGATATAAGTAGTGATGGACTGTTGCAGCTATTCTGTAAACATGTCTTGTCAAATAATTTTATATGTAACTAACTAAATAATAATTAAAACCTTGTTATGTATTTTCAGGGATGTTTCTACCATCTCACCCAGTCCACATGGAGACGAGTCCAGTCTGAAGGTCTGCAGAACGCCTACAAGACCAATGAAGAGGTGAGAGTGTTCTGTGGGATGCTGGATGCCCTCGCATTCCTACCGGTCGACCTGGTCAAGGACGGCATGAGGGCCCTCAAGGAAGCAGCACCGGAGAACCTCAGTGGTCTGGTAGACTACTTTGACGGAATATACGTCTCAGGAAAATACAGGGCTGTCGTTGGTGTGGAGGGCACCATGAGATTCCGGCGTACATCTCCCAGGTTCGAACCTCAAACATGGAATGTACATGAAGCAACCCTAGCCGACCAACACCGCACAAACAACATGTGCGAATCTTGGAACAATGGTTTCAAGCATCTGGTGGGCCACAGCAATCCCTCCGTGTGGACTGTGATAGACTGTCTACAGAAGGACGCTGCGCTAGTAGAGACTGAGATATACAACAATGAGCGAGGCCAGCCACCAACTAAGAGAGTGAGGAAGTGTACCCTGGTCCACCAGAAGAGACTGAAAACTCTGTGCCAGCAGTTTGTGAGTGGGGAGAAGTCGCTGGCACAGTTTCTGTATGCCATGGGACAGTGTGTCAGGCTTAACTAAAAACTGTAGTGATTTGTGTTGACTCATCAAATGACCTGTTGGAGTTCTATACTTAGCTGTTAATTAGGAATTGTAAACAAAACAAACATTAATGAAGTGCATTTCAAAAAACTGCTAAAACTTTGCTTAATCTTTTGTATGTTAGGTGCAAACATTAATTTATAATTCGCAAGTAGAAAAAACTCTAGATAAAATTGCAAGTCTATTGTTTTGTGTTAAAGGGGGGTTTTGTCCACCTTGTAAAATGGAAGAGGGGGGTTTTGTCCACCCTGTAAAATGCTTAAGGGGGGTTTTGTCCACCTTGTAAAACGCATGAGGGGGGTTTCGTCCACCTATACAAAATTGGACAGGGGGGGTTATGTCCCAGGGGGGTTTTGTCCGGATACCATGTAAGATAATTACTTGAGTTTCCAAAATCCCAATTCAAATGTAAAAGTCAGTCCAAAAGTTACATGATTAAATGATACTGAATAAGTGACTAACTAAACATACCAAAAACTACAGAAAATAATTAATCCTTTCAGGCACAAGATCACATGATCTAAATACTATATTCTGCTTGCTAACTATTGATTATTGTTTAAATCTTTTTCCAGACTGGATGCCTAGACAGACAGTGGAAAATGTTATTGCTGCACACACAGCCAAAATATAGGTCAGAAGCAGGCTATCAATGGTTACTATGTATACTGGTCATGGACGTAATTGCGGCCTGTACGTAAATATTCGGCCACCCTTCAAAAAGCGTTTTTGCGATAGAGATTTATATTGTTTTAAAACAATTAGCAAAAGAACATTCTATAACAACAGACTTCTACAGATTTCTCGATTCCAGTAAGTATATTGTTATTTACTTTTGAATTGAAATCTCAGTATCATAACATAAAATATTGAGTCACGTGGGGAAACTGACGTCATCATACGCACGCACCGAAAACATGGTGTTGCATGATTACATATTTAAATGTATTATTCGTTAACAAATTTTCACAAGCAAATTTGACGAGAAGAAACACCCGCTTCTGTTTAAAAGATCACATCACTATTTTGCCCAGACATGGTTTCTCTTTAAATTCGGTTATCTCAGATTTTATATTGTAGCCTTCTCCAGCGAAGGGGTTACTCAAGGTATCGATAATATTCGGCCCCTAGATTTATCCGGTCCCAATTCTAGTTAGCAATTCAGAAGACAAATCGGCCCTTTTGACAATTCGGCCGACTTATCGATCTGTCTCATGAATTATGTGTTCACTATATTTCAGAAATTTATATTCATACTAATAATATCTATATTTAATTGAATAATGTATTCTCTATTTTATTCATATCAATTAAAACGCATACACCCGCACAGTTAAAATTAACAGTTATACACCAAGATTTTCAAATTGAATTATCTCCCTTGAATAAAATTAAATGAAGTTTCAAGTTATTCATTGCTCACGTCACCCTTGGCTTCAAATTTTAAAAACTTGTTTACTTTATTTTTGACATAAAAATGACGTTTAAACAAAACACAATAGAAAGCAAAAGAATAAACGAAACCATTTGCAGTTCACCAGTGCCAACATTGGTTTAAATTATACAGAATTTAAGGGGAGGGGGGGGGGGGTACCGGTGAAAGAAAATCGGTTAGGTAGGATATTTTAGTCCAAATTTTATTTTTTGTAAACCTTGATCGTTACTCTTTAGATAAGAAGTTATTAAAAAGAACTATTTTGTTATAAATAGTTCCGAGGATACTAAAAAGTGGCCGATTTTTTACGTACATTTGAGCTAGGAAAATGGACATTTTATACGTTGTTTATTTCCGTTTATTTAGTTACCTTACTTACACTCGTCCATTTTCATTTAAACTTACACGTTATATGAGTTTTGAACCCAGGACTATTGATGTGAAGTTTAATTTTGATCAGTTGTGTACAACGTGAGATTAAAAAAAAAAAAACCCACCAAAGTGGCCGGAATTACGTTCATGACCAGTAATGATGCTGATCTCAAATAGAAGTATCATGTTGACTTAGAGTGATGTATTGATTTTACTGATAAGCAGACTCCACTATCTGGGTTATATCTGTGAATGAGCTACAAAGGGAAATAACACATTGCTGGCAATTATCTTCCTAATAGTTTATTTACCTCCTTTACCAGGCGAGTTATTCAGGAATAGATGTATTTGGGACCAAAAAAGGGACAATAACTCTGGTGTTCCTGGTCCAATCGGGCCCAATATCGAACCCGTCCAAGATTTTATGGTTATACACAAACTGTGCAAGTTTGGTCAAGATTGAATAAAAAATGTAGTTTTTATCGCGATAACGGGCCAAATTGTTAACGGCATACGGACGACGAAGGATGACGCCGGACAGGTCCCCTATACTAATAGCTCACCGAGCGTTTCGTGCTCAGCAGAGCTAAAAATAGGACAGGTGACCATTTGACGCAGAAAATCATGTCCCGTAAATCTCTGAAATATGAATAAGCTCTGTGTATTGCAGTTGACTTAATATCAGGCCTTCAACCAGGTTTCGATGAAAATACAGGAAATTTTTCAACAAAATGTAGGAGTTCTGAGCACTTTTTCAAGCAAAATATAGGAATTTAATGGGAGTTAAGTCTTGGTTTAGACTGAAAGTTCCTACTTATTGACTTGATTGTTGCATTTTTATACCTAGCAAATATTTGTACAACTATTTCATGGGGTCAAATTTGTTACAGAAACACTATACTTAATAATATATTCTGACATTTAACATGCATGATGTACTCAGATTTTAGACCGACACAATTATTAACCTTAATATCGCAACTTGTGCATGCATATTTGTCAATGCACTACGAAAGAAATGGCTGTTATTGTTCCTACCACAGCTAGGAAGAATGGATTCTAAAGTGCCAAATGTGCATAGAAAAATGAAGGTTTCAAAAAGAACACTAATTAATTAAACATGTAACTTACTACAAAGACAAATGAAACAAAACACGCTTTTAATCACAGCTTTTAAAGAAACAGTGACATATACTGTAGGTTTGATAGTACATTGATATACCAGTGTATCAAGCTGTCAAATAGGCAACAATATAGCATAATATATTTCCTGATCTTGAATTTTTATGTCCGTTTTCACAATCATTTACATTAAATAATTCAAAGTAGCCTGGTTTTTCCTTGTTGCAAAGCTAATGTATGGGTGTCAAATATATGTGTTCCAAAGTAACAAAGACATTGTATTTCTAACAAAAAAGTGTTCCAAATATCCAGCTTTAAACATGCTAACAAAAAAGAAAGCGCAATCTTATTCGAAATGAGAAATAAACAATGATTTTTGATAAAATGAATATATAAATTTGCAGGATTATAGGAATATGTTAATGTATATTGTATATTTCCATTACAAAACAGGCACACATTTAAACACCAATGCATGTGATCAGTATTTCTTAAGGTAGTACTTTCCTAATGAAACTAAGAAGAATTTTCAATGCCTTGGTCAAAAATAACTTTTAGATTTATTGAACATTTTACCAAACAAATTAGGTATAAATAATTAACTCTTGTGCAGAAGAAAGCAATGCACAGTCAGGAGCACCAGATACCAAAGTTTCTGGATGTTATTTGTAAAAATCAAGAGTTTTTGCCTAGGGTGCTTTTCTTAGACCAAATAGACAAAGTCACAAGACGTCAACACCCCTGTGTCAAAAAGACCACAACTTGTGTGTATTTAATCTTAATCTAATCATCCTGGAAATTCTGAAAAAAATATCTCCCCTTTTTTAAAAATAAATAAATATAGGAAATAAATAGAAATATAGTTAAAGGTTTTTAAAATTAAGGACAATTCTCTAAAATATAGGACAATATAGGAATATAGGAATTGGTTGACAGCCTGTAGTATGTTTTTTGGTTAATATAATTAACTAAGATTGGTATATTTGCACCATTCGACGTTGTTAATACTTCACAATAGGTTAATAATGCAACATTTTGCAATCAAACTATTTCATACATTAGTGTCTACTGTTCTACTAGGCCACCATGTGTCCACTCTGTTCCAGGCCACCTCATCTGTGTCCACTCTGTTACCACACCTCCTCTTCTGTGTCCGCTGTGTTACCAGGCCCCCTCTTCTGTGTCCACTCTTTACCACACACCCTCATCTGTATCCACTGTGTTACCAGGCCCCCTCTTCTGTGTCCACTCTGTTACCAGGACCCCTCATCTGTGTCCACTGTGTTACCACACCCCCTCTTCTGTGTCCACTCTGTTACCAGGCCCCCTCTTCCGTGTCCACTCTGTTACCAGGACCCCTCATCTGTGTCCACTGTGTTACCACACCCCCTCTTCTGTGTCCACTCTGTTACCAGGTCACCTCTTCTGTGTCCACTCTGTTACCAGGGCACAGCTTCAGTGTCCACTCTGTTACCAGGCTTGTTAGTGTTCACTTTGCCACCTGACCAACTGGAAAGTTTGTACACATGTATGAATACTTTGCACAAGACATATTCCGCTGAACTTTGTTATCTTTACGATATCGCAAGTCTTACATATCCAAACATAGACTTATTTAAAAGGATTTAGTCCAAATTTCCAATACATCCTAATACATGTATAAATATGAATCGATGTCGTAATCTTCACATGACCTGCATGTTTATGGATAATCTTCCATTTAAATAACATAAATCCATAAAATAAAGTTCAACAGATATGCCATTCATAATAATTTAATGAATGTAATTTTCCCCAGTCGCCAAAATTTAATGATACAATTTTCAAAACTTATAGGTACTGAACCAGTCTTCCCAAAATTGCGGAAAAAATTGCTGCGTCTGTTGGTGTTTAGTACCATCCAATACAAGTTGTATATTATACTTACATTACTACAGCAAGTGAGAACCCCTATAAACATGGATACAAGTAAATCAGATTATTTGTAAATACAGACAAGTGCAGCATATTTATAAACAGAAAACCATGATTTCCCCTATATAGCTTGACTTTTCGAAGAAAAGGCAAGCTCTTCTACTCGCCCCAAAATCGGCATCTGGGCTAGATTTAAGTTTTTTGGTTAGCTAGTTTCTCAGGATTGGCTTGAGAGAATTCATTCAAACTTTAAACATTTATTTCCCATATTAAAATGAACCTATGGGCCACGTTTTGTAACTCTAGTTTGAAATTTGTCAAAATTATAGGCCGTTTTACACTTAGAAATTTAACATATAAGCTATTTGGATAGGTTAAAGTTATTCAGTGGTAAGGTAGTTTCTCAAGAATGGCTTGAGGGATTTCATTCAAACTTAAAACACTTATTGCTTATATTACAATGAACCCATAGGCCAACTGGGTAACTCTAGTTTGAAATTTGTCAAAATTATGGACCTTTTCACATTTAGAAATTGAACATTGCTGTGGGTGGGGTGGCAGCTCTTGTAAGTAAATGGTTTGTCCCCTAAATATCAACAAAACTAAAACTCACTATCAATTAAAAGCAGATAACTTTAATATTTTCTAGATGAGGACGCTTCAAAAAGTGTTGATATCGTTCAGAGGATATTGAGGTCAGTGGAGGGCCATGATGAGAGGACCCCCAAAGAAGATCAGAAACTGCAAGTGTTACTGTATCCAATTAGCGTTGTGGAAATCCTAAAATAAACTACTGGTTAGCACTTTTCAATCATTTTTAGCTTGACTTTTCGAAGAGAGATAGAGGGATTTCATTCAAACTTAGAACACCTATTTCCTATATTATAATGAACTTATAGCCAAATTTTGATAACTCTAGTTTGAAATTTGTCAAAACTATGGGCACTTGGAAAGTTTACATATAAGCTATATGAACAGGTTAAAGTTTTTCGGTAAGCTGGTTTCTCAGGAATGGTTTGAGGGAAGTCATTCAAACTTAGAACACTTATTCCCTATATTAAAATGAACTCATATGCCAATTTTGATAACTCGAGTTTGAAATTTGTCAAAATTATGGGCATTTTTACACTTAAATTTTAAGTGGGTTGAATGGTGGCATCAACGTTTTATTTCCACTCTCTAACTTGAGAATCAATCTTCATACATAAATATCGTAAAGCAATACTTTACTCGGGATTGCATTTGTGGTGGGATGGGTGGGGAAAGGTCAAGGTCACTGTTACTAACAAAATATAATAAATCTTCTGCTTTATAACTTGAGAACAAATTGAAATATTTTCATAAAATTCAATTTATAGATAATGTATAACCAGACATTGCATGATTGCATATGGAGTTAGTTGGGTCAAGGTCACTGTTTCGAAATTTAGAAAAATGCTTCCACTCAGTAACTGGATAAAGAAATTGATTTTGTTGGCCCCTACTATTCAGTTTGTTTTAGAAAAACTGCCAGAAACTCTGACAAGCACAAGAAGGGTTGAGAGAGCTGTCAAGAGTCTTGTTAAATTCCCCAGGTGTATATCATCACTTTTAACCACTCTGCATCCCTTCTTAGCACTTTTCAAGGATCGATTTGAAATTAAGGCACTTTCAGAATTTGAGTGAACCCTGAATGTTTATTTTATGCATCAGTAAAATCTAAATGAATGTTTAATCTTTATGTCACAGGGTGCGAAAATTGTGCAGCCAGTCTGTGACTCAAACCCTTGAGACTTCTCGCTTACAGGGCGAGTTTTTTTTACTGAGGTGCACAACCTTTAATGACTAAGTTCTTTATGTGTAACTTATCAGTTATGAAACAGCTTACATGTGTTAAGAAACTGAAACTTGATGTAGTAATACATGGCGAACCTATAAGTTCAAGTGTAAGTACAGCACCACTTTACCTAGAGATGGGTGCCAGGTTTGAGTTCCATTGTCCATGTGTTTGGTGAGTGGGCACCATACCAGGCCAGAGGGTTTCCTCTGCATTTACCGACAAAAGAACATTACAAGTCAAAGCACACAATACTGAGATTTCCATCATTGTACATCTATTTTCAGTCTATTGAATGTGCTGTGGATAACAGCAATGGATCTAGAGGAGTAAGTACATGTATCAACCTTTAATGTCAGCTGCTATACCCTCAACCTAACAATATATTTGTGACAAAAAGATATTTTTTATATTAATAGAAAAATATTATTCACTTTAAGTTTTCTGTTCAAATGTGAAATTCCTTATATTTATTTAATGATCTGCAATGGTCATGGTGCAACCGACAATGAAAGTAAAGTACACTATAAAGTACCATATATTCCCTATTAAACGTCCCCTGTAGGGGCCTTATATTTTCCCAAGGGGAGTGTTTAATATAGTCCAGTTCTTGGCATTATGTCATATACTAGTGTAAAGAAACATGATAATTATTAGGAGTAGCTCACTTTGCAAACATTTCTTTCAAAGATTAAAAAAAAACAGGTATGGATTTGCAATGAGTATTTAAAGCAAAACGAGGGCATTCATTAGGCAGGGAAGTTCTGATGCAGTATACTAAACCACTCTGGCTGATGCCCTCGTTTTTTAATTCCTACTCATCAGAACTCCAAATCATTGTTTATTAGCTGATACACAACTCTATTAAATAAAAAATCATTTTGAAAATAATTTCTTAAAAATTAAGTTGAGAATAACATAAAAATCTTTAAAAATATATTCCCAGTAAGCAAGTTCTATTTGCTACAGTATTAACTGTGATGTATACACTGAAACAGACGCTTGCTGTGTACAAACACTCAGAATGATACTTTGCTCTATTATAATAATAATGCAATATTGCAAACTATATTAAAGATTAATGATTTATTTAGTGTGTTCATGTTAAAAACTGCTCATAACAATAATAATGTATTAAATGGGTTATTTTATATTTCAGGGTTGATGACACTGACATAATTATGGATGAAGAAAGCCAGGTTGAAGCTCTACATGTAAGTACCTGTAGAAGATCATAGAGTACCAAGGTCAGACACAAGTTAATGCAGTTAACAACAATAATGTATTAAATGTTTTTTACTTATTTCAGGGACTTTGATGACACAGATGAACTGATGGATGAAGAAAGCCAGGGGGACGCTCTACATGTAAGTACCTGTAGAAGCAGATCATAGTGTACCAAGGTCAGACACAAGTTAATGCAGTTAACAACAATAATGTATTAAATGTTTTTTACTTATGGACTTTGATGACACAGATGAACTGATGGACGATGAAAGCTAGGGGGACGCTCCACATGTAAGTACCTGTAGAAGCAGATCATAGTGTACCAAGGTCAGACACAACTTAATGCAGTTAACAACAATAATGTATTAAATGTGTTTTACTTATTTCAGGGACATTAATGACACAGATGAACTGATGGACGATGAATGCCAGGGGGACGCTCCACAAGTAAGTACCTGTAGAAGCAGATCATAGTGTACCAAGGTCGGACACAAGTTAATGCAGTTAACAACAATACTGTATTAAATGTTTTTTTACTTATTTCGGGGACATTGATGACACCGATGAACTGATGGACGATGAAAGCCAGGGGGACGCTCTACATGTAAGTACCTGTAGATGCAGATCCTAGTGTACCAAGGTCAGACACAAGTTAATGCAGTTAACAATAATAATGTATTAAATGTTTTTTACTTAAATCAGGGACTTTGATGACACAGATGAACTGATGGACGATGAAAGCCAGGGGGACGCTCTACATGTAAGTACCTGTAGATGCAGATCATAGTGTACCAAGGTCAGACACAAGTTAATGCAGTTAACAATAATAATGTATTAAATGTTTTTTTTCTTATTTCAGGGACTTTGATGACACAGATGAACTGATGGACGATGAAAGCCAGGGGGACGCTCTACATGTGGGTACCTGTAGAAGCAGATCATGGTGTACCAAGGTCAGACACAAGTTAATGCAGTTAACAATAATAATGTTTTACATGTTTTTTTTCTTATTTCAGGGACTTTGATGACACAGATGAACTGATGGACGATGAAAGCCAGGGGGACGCTCTACATGTAAGTACCTGTAGAATTAGATCATAGTGTACCAAGGTCAGACACAAGTTAATGCAGTTTATCTAATGCCCTTAAAGGGACAGATTTTCATATTTTTGAACAATGTCATTTAATGTATTTTGTTCATTAACCACACTATATTTTCAATACATTTCTTTGTCAGTAGTGTTATTTCAATTGTTTATGTATAATGTATATTTTGGGGGTGGGATCTATGACAAAAAAATTGAAAATTGTTGATTTGCCATTCTGTGAACATGTCCCTTTAAAGGGACATCACCCTTCGCAATCCTAATACAAATACATGAAATACCTTCATTAAAACCATAATATTTAAATTTATTATACCTCCTATCTTTGGTAACTGTTTTAACTTTTTTAATGAAAAAAAGCAGAATAAAAAGAACAGTTGCTCCAGCAACTGATATTTAACATAAATTAAATATATACTGTAGCTGACATAGTGTGTCATTTAAATGTAGATGCGCAGATAAATTAAGCTTGATTAGCAACAAAGTAAAAAATGCAGTTTAAGCTACTGCCTCAAAATCACATAACAGAAAATGAGAAATGATGTCAAAATAATAAAACAAGAGGGCAATAATAAGGCTCTAAGTCACTCACCTGAGGGGCAAAGGAACTAAACTGTTAAAGATTTGGCCTGGAGACCTAGTGTTTGAATTCATCCAAGATATCATTGAAACAAATGTTCTGAGCAAGTTTCATGAAGATTTGGAAATAAAATTCATTTGGCCTCTGGAGCATTGACAAGGTAAATGTTGATGACGTACGACGGACAAAAGGCGATCACAAAAGCTCACCATGAGCATGTTGTGCTCAGGCGAGTTAAAAATGAAATGTTCTAATGTCAACTTGAATTGTAAGCTGGTATCAAATATTAACTTTCTATTTATGTGCTCTTATTTGATGTTTCTTTCCAGAGAGTTTTTCCACAATACTTCATTGGTATTGTAAGAAGAGAGAATTTTTTTCTACCACCCATCCAACAATTCTGCCAGGAAAGTCTGTTGAAGTAACTAAATGAAGCAATAGCAAAGTATTAAATTAAGCTTTTGTATCACTTTCTTTAAAATATTTCTTTCATCATTTCAGGCCGTCCGGTTGCTCTGCAATATTGTCCTAAGACAAAGCAGGCAAAGAGGCCAAAATATTGAACAAGGTAAAAGAACCAGGTTATTATTATTTTTAAAGCAATGTTACAACTTACAAGACGATAGCCAACCCCTCCACTTCAATCCATCATATACATATGTATTACTAAGGTTGAGTGTGAAACTTTTGTATCTGATATAGGAATCTTAAGCAGACACAACAGTTTGACACTCAACCCTCGATTTTTAGCTCAACTATTCAACAAATAGTTCAAGCTATACTACTCACTCATTTATCCTCTGGTAAAGGTTTGCATGCAACAAGCACATATACCTGAAACTACTACAAATATTCAACTGAAGCTTCAAGCGTCTTCGGGGTCATTATGTAAGGTCACTGACCAAGGCTCATAACTCTGACTTGCAATTTAGCAGAATTATTACCCTTTTTGTACTTAAAAACTTCAGGTTAAAGTTAAAGCCCTGCAATACCATGTAAACTGCGATCGGAAACACTTTTCATAGACAAAGTCCCATTATTTAATATAAGAATAACAACATATGAATTAATCAAATACCCATGAAACATTTAATGGTACCAGATTTACAACCAGAATTTGAATGTTTTCAGAGGAACGTCTAGGCCTGAGTAAGCTTGCTGGCCTCCAGCATTTTGGAAGGCCACAAAGGAGGCAAACTCAGAAAAGGCTTGAGCTTCAGGGTATAATATCAATATCCTCGTGTCGGGTATTTTCGACGATGCAATGTTTTTCAAACAAATAGCAATATTAATGTAGGTTAAACACACCAAACCAATGTATGTTTCTAGAAAAAAATCTATTTTTAATAATATTTTACGAAAAAGAAACTACTAAAGCTTTTATGTTTGTTTACATTATACTAAAATGGCCGACAATCACCGGTTATGTTCTGCAAGTCACTCACTCACCGGTTATGTTCTGGGGTATTTTCCACGGTCGAACTCCACTCACAATCCACTGCACTATACTGTTCAAAGAAGTTTAGTAGCACTCTCCAAATAAAACCTCAAACTATTTAAAGTATATTTAAACTGTGTTGATTATTTTATATATGAAACTTTAATATATTTACAGTTGTATTTACATGTGTTGAACACTATTTCATAAGTCTTCTGATTTACACCCAGGACAATGGAAGGTATCACCTAACCTCGATACTTTAATGGGTGAACAGAAAGCCAGATGTACCCATCCATGGCACAAATCACAGCAACCCCACTTTACAATGTTAATGTGTTTTGTGTTATTGGTAGGAGGGTAGAACTGTTTGCACATTATGCACTTGTCAGAGTCAGGAATGTCGCTGTCATCTCAGTCAGAGCTATCCAACTGCTCAATAGGTGGCTGTTTTCTTTTTCGCTGAATGCCCGAGGTGCTGGGAACAGTCAATGCATTGTCAAATCCTGTAATGACTTCTGAGCAGTTTGATTTGTTTTTTCGTTTTGTGAAGCAAAATGAAATTTAACTGCGTTAACAACTGAAGATTCTGTAATTGCCTTGCCACCAACAACTTTGCTAAGTGTTTTCCTTGGTTTTGCAATATTATTGCATGAAATCACATGCACAGGTAGTTTGATACATATCCTATAATATTTTACAATGGGGTTTTATTTTGTTCAATTACTTGAAGATTTAGTGGTACCTATAGCAACCACTATTTAGAGACTTGAAGCACGCCATTTTTCATACATTTGAAACACACTCATTTTTGGCGCAAAAGCTCCTGATGTTAGGGTTCAGTCTCGACGTCCATTCCTGTAATTTGGAAGACATTGTGTTGAACAGTTACCCCCAAGCAGCGTTTTATCGCCATGACTTCAAAAAATCTTTCGACATCAACTGACGTTATAGTAACGTTCTGTTACAAAATTGTGTGTTTAACTCAAAATATCTCCAGCAAAACTTTTAAACAAATTAAAAATTCGCATATATAACAACAAATGAAAGACAATTGTGTACAAATGTCAAGCGTGATTTAGGGACAGTAGAAACTCGGTGTTTGATCACAAAAGATCAGGTCCTCTGATATCTACAGTGCCTGTTGGAAACGCGTTACATTGAAACATTGTTAGAATTACGCAACAAATCTAGAGAAATCATTTCATCATTTAATGAAGATTGGTTTAAGGATACATTTGACAAATGAGTAGGCCTGCATGACATAAAAAAATGTTTGCTCACAGATTGTGTTTACGAAAAAGCAAACAACACTCTTTAATTTGGAGACATCTGATTAGCCGACGTTACTTTGACGTTGGCGCGCTTCAAGCACTACGCAGTTTTTTATTAAATTAAATTAAATTTAAAGTTTAAGGTAAAATTAACTGTTCCATGTATCACTTTACTTTGTTATCACTGAGTCAGCCACAAGTAAATATATCCGAAGATGTATTTAGTTTCTTTTATAAATGGCCTGATGTTCAAGAAAAAGAGCAATTTCCGCAAATTTATGAAACAGCCCTCGTACAATGTAACACTGTGAAAAACACGACACTTCAGCTGTTCAGCAAATAATTCCATGAAAAACAATGTTGTAAAAACAAATTCATCACTTATCTAATACAATATTGAAAGGTTATCAATAATCTGTTCAGATCCGGTAGTTTAGAACAATAGCACATGGCTCGTGCTAGCTTAAAATACCATATGTATTGTATTTCAATAAAACTGTGTTTAACCAGTTTGCGAGTACAGGTAAACGAGGCAGTCCAAAGGACAGCTATATCTCACACCGTGATCCTTTATTAGATTTTAAAGGTGACTTTGAAGTATCACACTGACCTTAATCTGGCACAGTTGGACCAGATATGAAAGTACAGTTTCAGAAATTTAGATATGGAGCCGACACGAAATGGACCTTTCAGTATGACCTTGACCTTGAGGTGGCAAGACTGCTCCATGACTTCTGCACATCGCTTCAAAGGGCATAGGAGCTATGGAGCAGACACAAAAATGGAGGCTTGACCTTCAAGTCTGACCTTGACCTTGAGGTGGCGTGACT
Source organism: Congeria kusceri (assembly GCA_027627225.1). Classification (NCBI taxonomy): domain Eukaryota; kingdom Metazoa; phylum Mollusca; class Bivalvia; order Myida; family Dreissenidae; genus Congeria; species Congeria kusceri. The sequence goes on from JAPFQT010000080.1 coordinate 115,345, forward strand.
GCCTCATGCCTTCTGCAAATTGCCTCAATGTGATAAACATTTGAGGCAAGTTTCATGAAAATCCTTTAAAGGGCACAGGAGATATAGAATGGACATGAAAATACAGGCTCAAGCACTGACCTTGAGTTGGCGTAACTGGCTTATGCCTTCTGCACATGGTCTCAAGGAGCAAAACATTTGAGCCAAGTTTCATGAAAATCCTTCAAAGGGCATAGGGGATATGGAGCGGACACGAAAAACGGACACGAAAATGGAGGCTAAAAAATTTAACCTTCAAGTGACCTTGACCTTGAGCTGGCGTGAAAAACCCATGCCTTCTACACATCATCTAAATGACCTAAACATTTGAGCCAAGTTTCATGAAAATCCTTCAAAAGGCATAGGAGATATGGAGCGGACACAAAATGGAGGCTCAAATATTTTACCCTCCAGTGTGACCTTGACCTTGAGTCTGCGTGACTGACTCATTCCTTCTGCACATCGTCTCAATGACCTAAACATTTGAGCCAAGTTTCATGAAAATCCTTTAAAGGGTATAGGAGATATGGAGCGGACACTAAAATGTTACGGACGGACGGACGTTCTAACAAATGAATACTTATGTGACTATTTCATGACTAACCCTAATGCCATTTTAGCCCCCTAAGGGACTAATTTAGCCACCTAAGGAAGTTTTTACTTACAAAGGGATACTTATGTGACTATTTTAGTCACCTAAGTATCCAAATGTGTGTACGGATAGACGGACGGACGGACAAAGGGCATTCCTATAACCCCCCTCCCGCTTCGCGGCGGGGGATTAAACATGAACTTGTGTGACCAATTTAAATCGGTTCTAGCAACACCAAAAGGTGACAGGACTTTAGATTAGTTCAAACATATAGCCAGAATGTGCTGAAAGCCATAGGCTTATTAAAACACGTTTAGTCCTATTCATGGGAAGAACCAGTACTTGCTGTCTTGAGACTTGTTTGACAATTCAAATGAATTCCAATTGGTTTCGTCAGCTATGCATGTATGCTATGGTTAGTATTTTATGGACAACTTGTTTAACTTGTGAAAACAAAACAGTACCAATATTGTTTCTGCAGTAGATATGGAAGCAGGTGAGGATCAGCAGGCCAGACCCATCGACCCAGTACAGGCCACAACCCACCAGGCCCCATTTGGTATGTAACGTATCATATAGTGGTCCTCTACAAAGATTGTTCAAATTATGCCCCTGGGGTAAAAAGCCATGCCCCAGGGTCACATGGTCTTTATAAGACTTATATGGCAAGTGGATTTTAAAAATCTCTGAAACCGCAAAACCCAGGTATGCAACATTGTATAGTGGTCCTCTACAAAGATTGTTCAAATTATGCCACTAGGGTTAAACCTGGCCAAATCCTGGCAGTCACATGGTTTATATGCACTTAAATAGCAAAATGACTTTTAAAATCTCCTCCTGAAACCTCAAGGCCCAGAGGTTTTTGTACTTGGTATGTAAAATTGTAAATTGGTCCTCTACAGAGATTGTTCAAATTATGCCAATGGGGTAAAACTGGCCATGTCCTGGGGTAACATTGTTTCAAGAGACTTATACAGTGGGCTTTAACAATCTTCTCTGAAACTGCAAGGCCCTGAGGTTTCATATTTGGCGTGAAACATAGTATAGTGGTCCTCTACACCGATTGTTCAAATTATGCCCTGGGGGTAAAAAGTGTATATAGACTTAAATAGCAAAATGACAAAAAATCCCCTTTGAAACAGCAAGGCCCTGATCTTCATACTCAGGTGAGTGCTTTAGGGCCAGCTTTATGGACATGAGGCCCTCTTGTTTAATCATGACATGTTCTTTTTGTACATTAAAAAATAATAGTATTATGTGTTTTATTTTGATCCTAGAAGCTAGCCCCTCAAAGACACCTACACGTGGCTTACCAGACCCTGGGCCTTCTAGAAGGCAAAGCCCACCATCCCCTGGTGATGTAAGCACACCGCTGAGGCTCACCACACCGTGGGCCTTCTAGAAGGCAAAGCACACCATCCCCAGGTGATGTAAGCACACCGCTGAGGCTCACCACACCCTGGGCCTTCTAGAAGCCCACCATTCCCTGGTGATGTAAGCACACCGCTGAGGCTCACCACACCCTGTGCCTTCTAGAAGGCAAAGCCCACCATCCCCTGGTGATGTAAGCATGCCAGCTGAGGCTCACCAGACCCTGGGCCTTCTAGATGGCAAAGCCCACCATCCCCTGGTGATGTAAGCACACCAGCTGAGGCTCACCAGACCCTGGGCCTTCTAGAAGGGAAAGCCTACCATCCCTTGGTGAATTAAATTCTCATAATCATAGCATGCTGTTATGCCATGTAGTATTCAAATAAGTTCCAAGCTCTGCCTATTGTTTTTACTGTCTTGTAAATCCCTGTTTTTACTCACAGACATACCATAGAGTTGGTATTAGGAAAGAAACCCAATAATTATGCCCCCATCGAAGAGGGCAGGGTATATTGGTTTGCTAATGTCGTTGGTCGGTTGGTAGACCACTTTCATTTCCACTCTTTCAAAAGTCTTCATCTGATTTTCACCAAACTTCATGAAAATGTTAGTGGGCATAATATCTAGTAAAGTTCGCTAATCAGCCAAATCGCCCCAGTAATTGTACAGTTATGGTCCTTGGATTATCTAAAATGTAATATGCTCCTTTCAATACTGAAGTTGTATGGTTTGTCATCAACACAAACTTTTCAGTGACAATATAATTTAAATAATTAAAAAAAAAAATATTAACAGAGTCTCCAAGACGATCCTCCAGACTTGCAGAAAGCCCGGTGCAGTATGCTGGTTTAGGTGTGAATTTGACCTCCATTACAAGTTCTTATATTTATTTAAACGATTACTGGGAGAAATGAAGAAAAAAAATGGGTCAAATTCACTAAAATACAACACCATTTGTCAAATATTTGGACTCTTTTAGACATGTTTTCATGCCCCCCCCCCCCCCCATTTTGATGTGGGAGGCTTATAGTGATTGTCCTGTCGTCTGTCCTTCCATGACAAGTTTAAGTAGATTTTACCATTTCGTCTACCACCAACTCCACTTACTACAACTCTTGGATACTTACACAGTTGTTGCTTATGAACATTCCCTATCCACCCATATCACCCAACCTCACTTTGACTTTGACCTTGACCTAATTTCCCCTTAGAATAATTCAAATGGGCTGTTTCTTGGTTAACTAGAGTTTACAGTTTCGTCTAGCACCAATGCCGCTTACAATACTTGGATACTTACACAGTTGTTGCTTATGACCATCCCCAATCCACCCACATCACCCAACCTCACTTTGACCTTGACCTAACCATCCCCTGGTGATGTAGGCACGCCAGCTGAGGCTCACCACACCCTGGGCCTTCTAGAAGGCAAAGCCCACCATCCCCTGGTGATGTAAGCACACCGCTGAGGCTCACCACACCCTGGGCCTTCTAGAAGGCAAAGCCCACCATCCCCTGGTGATGTAAGCATGCCAGCTGAGGCTCACCAACCCTGGGCCTTCTAGATGGCAAAGCCCACCATCCCCTGGTGATGTAAGCACACCGCTGAGGTTCACCAGATCCTGGGCCTTCTAGAAGGCAAAGCCTACCATCCCCTGGTGATGTAAGCACGCCAGCTGAGGCTCACCACGCCCTGGGCCTTCTAGAAGGCAAAGCCCACCATCCCCTGGTGATGTAAGCACGCCAACTGAGGCTCACCAGATTCTGGGCCTTCTAGAAGGGAAAGCCTACCATCCCCTGGAGATGTAAGCATGCCAGCTGAGGCTCACCACACCCTGGGCCTTCTAGAAGGGAAAGCACACCATCCCCTGGTGATGTAAGCACGCCAGCTGAGGCTCACCAACCCTGGGCCTTCTAGATGGCAAAGCACACCATCCCCTGGTGATGTAAGCACACCATCCCCTGGTGATGAAAGCACACCAGCTGAGGAACAGCGTAAGGCCAATTTTCAAACGCCATAAGCAACAAAAAAATTATTTTCTCTTTTTACTTACCAAGAATGAAAACAGTATATTTGACTTTTTTTCCAATAATTCTTTTAATCAAATATTAAATTCTCATAATCATAGCATGCCGTTATGCCATGTAGTATTCAAATAAGTTCAAGCTCTGCCTATTGTTTTTACTGTCTTGTAAATCCCTGTTTTTACTCACAGACATACGATAGAGTTGGTATTAGGAAAGAAAACCAATAATTATGCCCCCATCGAAGAGGGCAGGGTATATTGGTTTGCTAATGTCGTTGGTCGGTTGGTAGACCACTTTCATTTCCACTCTTTAAGTTCAAAAGTCTTCATCTGATTTTCACCAAACTTCATGAAAATGTTAGTGGGCATAATATCTAGTAAAGTTCGATAATCAGCCAAATCGCCCCAGTAATTGTACAGTTATGGTCCTTGGAATATCTAAAATGTAATACTCTTTTAGACATGTTTTCATGCCCCCCCACCCCCCCCCCCCCCATTTTGACGCGGGAGGCTTATAGTGATTGTCCTGTTGTCTGTCCTTCCATGACAAGTTTAAGTAGATTTTACCATTTCGTCTACCACCAACTCCACTTACTACAACTCTTGGATACTTACACAGTTGTTGCTTATGAACATTCCCTATCCACCCATATCACCCAACCTCACTTTGACTTTGACCTTGACCTAATTTCCCCTTAGAATAATTCAAATGGGCTTTTTCTTGGTTAACTAGATTTTACAGTTACGTCTAGCACCAATGCCGCTTACTACAACACTTGGATACTTACACAGTTGTTGCTTATGACCATCCCCAATCCACCCACACCACCCAACCTCACTTTGACCTTGACCTAATTTGGACTAAGAAATGGGGTATTCAGCACCAACCGAGGGCATGTGTGTTTATTGAACACAGAATCTTGTTTGGTTAAGTTTTTTGGTTAAGTTGTTTGTCAGAGTCCATTTTTCAAAAACGTGTTCACAGATTTTTGACATTTGTCATTAAATGTCTTTACTGCAAAAACTACAGCATCTGGAACAATCTACAACAAACATTACATAAAGAAAAAAATGTTTAATTTAAAAATTTGCCTTCGTAGGGACTTGAACCCAGGACCTTTGAGATCAACAATCTTGTGCGCTAACCACTCGGCCATTCAGACCTATATATTTGATTGTGTATTTGTAACGCTATGTAAGTGATGCACATGTTTTCCAAAAATGCTGATGAAAAGGGTTACAAACGCTTTATAATTTTATCCATTTTGATTAATGAATATCCATAAACGAAACAATATTTGCAATATATTTCTTAGTGACGAGTGTTATTTTGCTTGTTTGTATATAATGTACAATTTCTTTTGGGAATCTATTACACATTTTTTCAAAATTGTCAATTTTTCAAAATTGAGAACAGGTCCTTTTAAGTAAATTGTAACACTTTCAAAGTTAAAATGAATCGGTAACCTCTCCATTAAAAATAGCCCAAAATATACCCTCTCCGTCAAATAAAGACATTTTTGGTGTATACAAGTATACAAGACATGCGAATATGGCAATTATGAGTTGGCTATCATATAGGAATAAGCTTTCTTATAACTTTGAATGCATTTTTCTGCAGTGTTTTACAGTAAGTGAATGTTCTTTGTTGATTCGTTCAGTTTGGATATATGTATTATTGCATTATTAAAACTGAACGATGTTCAGGTAACCAATTTTATTTTGCACTTAATTAGCAAGTGAAGTGATACAGGCATTTGTGTGCCTCTTGTTAAAGTCAGCATACCTGAATATTTTGTTCCAAATAGACTCATGTTTTAAACAGACCATCAATGAAAACATTAATGTTTAATTCTTTATGGTAACAGCTACCCCAACAAGAAGGGGAAAGAAATGGAAGGTGGAATGCATGCGCCACGAGACGGGAGAGAATGAAGATATGTATACAGGTTTGACATTGCTATTCACGGAATCACAGACAGGGCAATCACCATATCCTTTTATTGTTTGGATTTTTCGCCGTGTTTAACAGTATTTCAGTCATATCACAGCATTCAGTTAACCTACTCACACTTTTCATGGGCAAGCTCTGCCGATCTAAGCGGGTTATCAGTACTAAGTGCACATACTTATGCCAATAACTGACAACTTCCCTACTAGAATCAGAGGTAGGGGGTGAATGGCCGTAAAAATAATTTCATGACCAATCCCCATACAAGTTATGTGACCGGATTGGGTTCGAACTCACGAACCCTTAATTGACAGCCCAGCGCTATACCAAATGAGCACCATACGCCTTCAGCATCAAGATGCCAGGGCATAAAAAGAAACTTTGATAAAGTACATGCCAAACTGTCATGGCTATGTAAAAACTGTACACACATAAATACATGTGGTTATTGTAAAGTTGCTCTACTTTGCAAAATCAACCAGTTAATCCCAGTAGATTCATAACACAAACTAATACAACAAAACACAAGGTTTCTGTCAAATCTATTTAAATGATAAAAAATATCTACATTCAAACTTAGGGAACGTATCATTTTTGTCCAGTTTATTTTAACACTCTTAAAACTTTTTCATGCTCAATTATAAGATACTAAAGAAATTCATATTACACAACTTAACTAAGGGTTGTTTAATTTTTATTTTAGAACAAGATAGATCTCGGCGGGTGTCACAGGCAGCCATAGATGACATGCAAGAAGGTTGTTACTTGACAGTCATGCAAAAAAACAAAAACCGGTGTACAAAACAGTGGAACAAATCATTGTTTTATTTATTTTTTGGTGGGGGGGGGGGGGGCTGCAATAAATGGTATAAAGGATTCCTGACCCAGATTTTTATTTTTTATTGTATTGCAATTTTTATCAATATCTTTATGATTCAGACGAGAACATGACTTGTGTAAATAGTGAGAATGCCACGTATTTATTAAATAATTGGTAATTAATGCAAAATAGTGCCTAATAGAAATACAGCAATACCGGCGAACTTGAGCTTTCCAGAGATATTCCAACATGTCCTCATTATAAAGCACACAACCATGTTTCATTTGTTTGTAACTGACTTAGTACAAGAGATTACATTTGTCTTAATAAATATACAAAAATATTAAATTATTGAAAAAAAAAAACTTAATTTATCTTAAAAATGTTAGTACCGTAATACAAACAGAAACCATCTATGTGTGTGCCAGCATTGACCACTTTAACAGTAATTTACAACTCAACAGCTGACAAAAAGCTTACACTTCACGGACCCCATATTTTTCGTTCCCTACTAAGGAGACTTCTCGGACCCCAGATTTTTCTGTCTCTACTAAGGAGACTTCTCAGACACTATATTTTTCAGACACTTTAAGAAAACGTATCGGCCCCCAAAATTAATTTGAGATAAATTCAATAAACATCTGAATAAACCGATCATATACCATCCCATGTTTTCACCAGTGATACATGAATAAGCTAAATACTAGTAATTTACATAAACATAATTGATACATGAATTTGTCAGGCAAATTTAACAAATTAACATTGTCAGAAAATAATAGCGGGAATGAATGAGCAGTAAGTTTATGAATTCCCCATTTATTGCAATTCTCGGGTTTAGGATTCTCCAGATGCTATTTGATGCGTGTGTATTAACACAGCTTTACCGCGCGCTATTTTTAGAATGATTCTCCTGCTGGAGTTGTACTCGCTAAAATTAATAGACCCTTTTCACATTCCCGTTATCGAGTACTGTAGTAGTTGTCTCCCTTGGCAAAGCTAATCGAGAACGAGGCTGACGATGTATTGGCTGTAATTGTCCATAAAGGAAAATAATGTTCAGTGGAGAAAATGTCGAATAAAGTTATAAAATGTTGTTTGTTTTTGTTCATTAAACTTGTCTCTGTTTTATTCACTAAATTATGTATATACGTGGATATGTTTCAAATACTTAAATTATAATGCAAATAATGTAACAATCATAACATAGCCAAATCTGCTAACGAAACTGTTTGAAATCAATTCATCATTATGTTTCTTCATATTCGAATCTGAATTTTTAATGATTGAAATAAGTCTATAATTGCTGAATTTATTGCAGTTTACGTAATTAATAATTAATATTTAATGAACAGAAGCAGTTCCTTTATTCCGGATTCAGTGTTGGCTGGGGTAAATATATAACAGCTTGACAGTAACAAATAACATTATTATTATTATTATTATTAGCAGGGCCGGACGCAGATAATAATAGTAGTAGTAGTAGTAGTTCGACTATTTGAAGTATTTCAGTTGGTAATATTTTGGAAAGTGGAAGGGGTGTAAAAAAACTTAATAAAAAGCCGATTCATGGCAATTATGTTATCAATTTATTCCAAGTTCATTTGAATACCTTATGTAGTTTAGAAATTATTAAAACTTTAAAACAAACACTTTCAAAATACACAACAGAGTTATGGGAATTGTTGAACCTGAAGCTGGAGTTGATTACTAAGATGGATTCCAAGTTTCAAGTGAATAATTTGTGTAGTCTTGAAGTTACAAGACTTTTGAATATAAACTTTTACTAGAAAATCTATGTAAAAAAGGGGAATAACTCTTACAATACAAAACAGAGTTATGGGGAATGTTGCACTTGATGTTGGAGTTGATGACAAGTTTCAATTAAATAATTAAGTATGAAAATAAACAAAGGGCAATATCTCCAAAAGCATGTGATGCAGAGTGACGGTTTTTGTGCACTGCACTTCTCCTGAATGAGATCTATCTACCTTTGAAGTTTGAAGTTGATAGCTTTTATAGTCTTAAGAGTTATTCACCGGACAAAAATTAAGTATGAAAATAAACAAACGGCAATAATTCCTAAAGTATGAGGTGCAGAGTAACGGTTCTTGTGCACTGCACTTTCCCTCAATGAGAGATATCTACCTATAATGTTTCATGTTGATAGCTTTAATAGTTTAAGAGTTATGCTCCGGACAAGCGAAAAGGGACGCCGCTGCCGACACCACCGCTGCCGACGATGACAAAAGTAACGCCTATGTCGCCTATTCAGGCCACACAAAAAGGGCTATTACTCTGTCAAAATTTAGTGGTTTGTAACCAACGTAAAACTTGACCTGTATTCTATGATGTTACACATGAGAACCAAAATTATTTGAAAATGTCAAGCCGATCGAGTTATCGTCAGGAAACCATGTTTTTAGAGAATTAAGTCGAAAAGGGGCCAAAACTCAGTCAAAATTTAGTGGTTTGTAACTTCAAACTTGACCTGTATTCTATGATGTTACACATGTGTACCAAAAATTATTTGAATATGTCAAGCCTTTCTTGAGTTATCATCCGGACCCCCCCCCCCCCCCCCCCCCAAAAAAAAGACCGACACGCTCACTCCTACTTTGTTTATGGGGGTGTAACAATTATTTGCTGTTTTTTCACCATCTTTGACCAAGGACCCCCAAAATCGGTTTCTCTACTAGTCATGTCCAAACCATTTACTAATTTTGAAGAACCAAGGCCCAAGGGTTGCCACGTTATTACGCCATTATCATAGCTCCAGATAAGACGCGTATTCGCATATTGAAAATAAAGAAAAACACATTGGAAATCTGCCCAGTGTGTAACGTTATGCATTGCAAATCTCGGTACGTATTTTTAATCGCTTAATCTGCGTAACCGGTTTTACCAATCATCCAGTTCAGCTAATTGTGTAAGTTAGCCTTTGAATCGATAGTGAATCGTGCGAATCTTTCTACTCAAAATTGCTTCGCATTGTGTATGTGGATCGAAAACGGAACGTTTGAAGCTTATTCAGCCAGTTCCAGTAGGCAATATCTTCAAAAATGTTAATCAGAATGAGTCTTTTTTTTTTTATAATGCTTCTCCTATTTAAAAGGTGATAAGTGGCGATGTCATTGTCACAGCAGTTGAAAAATCGAACACGAAACACAAGCATCATGTGAGTGCAAAATTGTCTGAAAAATTGCTGTAATCCTGAAAGAAATTATCATTGGCTAATTGTCAAGCAGGAAGGACAAGAAATCAGGTTACCTTGTATGAATTGCACTGAAAAAAAGTACAAAGTATCTGGGCAAATGACTACTACTACTTTACTAAGTAATTGTTATGTTTTGATAGACCTACAGATTATGGTCTACATTCAATTTATTCCATTTGCCAATATATTAATATATATATAACAAGCACATAAAATACTCTTGATCTTGTATAAAAAATGAAAATACCCTTTAAATTTCTCAAATACCCTTTAAAGCTGACAGACATGGAGTAAAATACCCTTTAACCAAAAAATCAGGGAGTAAATACCCTTTAGGTTAAAACCTTATCTGGAGCTCTGACATTATTGGATTTCTTTTTATAAATCTTTTTATCAGTTTAAGCTTGACCTTAGACCCACAGCCCCAAAATCAGTAGGCGTCCTCCACTAGTCATAACCAGCCCATCTACTCAGTTTGCAGAACCTAGGCCTAAGGGTTCTGTAATTCTTGCCTGGACAAGGATTGGTCTAAACATTTACCAACAGACATATGGACAACATTTGCAAAGCAATATACCCCTACTTCTCTGATGGCCCTCAGGGAACGGGGGGGGGGGGGTCTAGAAATGTTAATATCATGATGTTGGGGTATGTTAAACAGTAAACAAGAGGGCCCTAGAACGCTCACCTGAGACCTTGTAACCCAATAGGAATTTGCATCCCTGAGGCGTGGCTTATTTTTATCCAAGGAGCATAATTTGAACAATCTTGAACAAACCTCTGGGCCTTGCAGTTTCAGGTAAAGACTTTTAAAGTCACTTTGCTATTTAAGTCTATATAAACCATGTAACCCACAGGGGTGTGGGTCAGATTTCGCCCTAGAGGCATAATTTGAACAATCTTAGGAGAGGACCACTATGCAATGTTACATACCAAATACAGAATAGCTGTGGGCCTTGCCATTTCTGAGAAGATTTTTAAAGTCATTTTGCATTCTAAGTCTATATAAACCATGTGACCCCTGGGGCATGACCAGTTTTGACCCCAGGGGCATAATTTGAACAATATTTGTAGAGAACCACTATACAATGTTACATACCAAATAAGAAACCTCTAGGTCTTGTGGTTTCAGAGGAGAAGAAATTAAAAGTTTTTTACTATTTAAGTCTATACAAACCATGTGACTGACCCCTGCGGTGTGGTCATTGTTGACCCATAGGGCATAACTTAAACAATCTTTGTAGAGGACCACTACAGGATGTTACATACTAAATACGAAACCTCTGGGCCTTGTGGTTTCAGGAGAAAATTTTTAAAGACGTTTTGCTATTTAAATTTATATAAACCATATGACCCCCGGGGCATGGCCAGTTTTTACCCCAGGGGAATAATTTGAACAATCTTTGTAGAGGACCACTATTTGATGTTACATACCAAATAAGAAACCTCTGGGCCGTGTGGTTTCTGAGATTTCAAAATTCTTCTGCTATTTAAGTCTTTATAAATCATGTGACCCCTGGGGCGTGACAAGTTTTGACCCAAGGGGCATAAATTGAACAATTTTTGTGGAGGACAACTATAGGATGTTACATACCAAATATGAAACCTTTGGGCCTTGTGGTTTCAGAGTAGAAGATTTTCAAAGACATTTTGTTATTTAAGTTTTTATAAACCATGTGACCCCCAGGGCATGGCCAGTTTTGACCGCAGGTGCATAATTTGACCAACTGTTGTAGAGGACCACTATACAATGTTACATACCAAATATGAAACCTCTGGGCCTTGTGGTTTCAGTGGAGAAGATTTTTTAAAGTCATTTTGCTATATATTCTATATAAACCATGTGACCCCGGGGCGTGGCCCGTTTTGACCCCAGGGGCATAATTTTAACAAACTTTGTAAAGGACCACTTAAGGATGTTACATACCAAATATGAAACCTCTGGGCCTTGCAGTTTCACGGGAGAAGATTTTTAAAGTCATTTTGCTATATATTCTAAACGAACCATGTGACCCTCGGGGCGTGGCCAGTTCTGGCCCCAGGGGCATAATTTGAACAATATTTTTAGAGGGCCACTACACAGATGTTACATACCAAATATGAAACCTCTGGGCCTTGCAGTTTCATAGCAGAAGATGTTTAAAGACATTTTGCTATTAAAAGTTGATATAAACCATGTGACCCCCAGGGCGTGACCAGTTTTGACCCCAGGGGCATAATTTGAACAATCTTTGTAGAGGACTACTATATGATGTTACATACCAAATAAGAAACCTCTGGGCATTGGGGTTTCTGATGACAATATTTTTAAAGCCATTTTGCTATTTAGGTCTATATAAATCATGTGACCCCCGGGGCGTGACCAGTTTTGAACCCAGGGGCATAAGTTGAACAATCTTTGTAGAGGACCACTATAGGATGTTACATTCCAAATATGAAACCTCTGGGCCTTGTGGTTTCAGACAAGAAGATTTTTAAAGTCATTTTCCTATCTATTCTATATAAACCATGTGACCCCACGGACGTAGCCAGTTTTGACACCAGGGAAATAATTAGAACAACATTTGTAAACGACCACTATAGGATGTTACATACCAAATATGAAACCTCTGGGCCCTGCGGTTTCAGAGATGTTTAAACATTTTAAATCTATTTTTAGCTCTGGTGACCTACATATGCAGTGGACCATAACGATTTCAACAATTTTGAAAGAGGGTCACCTAATGATCATTCCCGTTAAGTTTGGTGGAAATCTGCCAAGTGGTTTAGAAGATGTTGTTTGAATGAAAAGTGACGACGCAGACACGCACGCACGACGGATAATTAGCGATCACAAAAGCTCACCTTGAGCACTTTGTGCTCAGGTGAGCTAAAAACTAGGAAAATCTGGGAATACCGAGACAAAAACTAGGAGGTATTAACAGTTAAAGTGTTATTTAAAAGCTATTTGTATGCAATAATAATACATAAAGGTGTTGTAGCTGACTGTAAATTTGCTTCTGCAGTTCTTGTTAAGCATCACTCAAGCACAGTTCAACCTAAAATCACTCAAGCACAGTCCAACCTAAAATCATCGAAGGTGAAGGCTGAACTATGTATCACTGATCTTATCACAGCATCTTATGGCTGTCAAGTTGGAAACAGAAAGCCAGCTAATTATTGAGAAATCTTTCTGCGAAAGGACACCAATTAACCAAAAGCAGTTTGATGCAATTGTGTGTGCTACCAAGATAGTGCATTTTTAGTGAAAAACAATATTCCACACACGACTGTGTATTAGGACTTTGTAAACTTTGCGATTGATGAACTGAAAAGCTCTATACTTGCACATTTTCCTCAAAAAGAACAAAGATACCTACAAAAGTCAAGCCACTGCTTAACTTCTGACTGCCATGGCCGAGGACATTCAATATACTATGAACACCAAAATCAAGGCCAGCCCTGCCTACTGGGTGATGGTAGATGAAGCAACAGACATCAGCAACTGTAAACAACTTGCCTTCTGTGTAAAGTACGTGGAATCTGACAATGGTGATGTTAATAAGGACTATGTAAAGGACATTCAGGTTGAGAATGCAAAAGGCATAGATGAAGCTACTAAAACATTAGTAGAAAGTGAGCTTGGCTTAAGAGACATTCACTGTATTTGGATGTTTTCAGCTTGAATTTGTGTCAATGAGATGTATGTTGAATAAATGACTCTTATAATGTTGCCTGTATGTTTGATTGGTGTGATGAACCATTTACTGATTAAAACTGTTATGTTACATGTACACTTGTTTTAACAGAAATTGAATATCCATGAAAACAGTGAAGCGACAAAAACAGTAGGTAATGTAGTAATTGTCAGCTTTATAAGTTGTTAATATCTTGTCTTTCTTTAACTTATGTCAATGAAATGTATGTCAACTTCATCTTTGCCAGTACTCTGGTAAACACTTGGGACTGTCATGGCACTCTTGTTATCCCAACCAAAATATCCATGTCATCAAAAACAGTAAAAAAGATTGGTTACAAAATTATTTTTTTGTGGTATTTTAATTCGTTTTTTAATGACAACCTTTAAAAGCTATATACATTTAGTTTATATGATAATCTATTCATTTTAACAATGGTTATTGGTAGCACTGCGGTTATTTTGCACAGTTTCATGCTTGTAAGTCAGTAGTCTTTAATCTCAATTCACTTTACAGGTTTCCGAACAAGTTCGAGAAAAGACTTTCATTGACAGAAATATAACGAAACAAGTTAGCTACAAATACAGAGTGGTTGCAATAAGAAATGGAGAAGTGTTAGGCCAATCACAGCCGTCTGAGGTGATTTGCGCCAACGAAGGTGAGAAACATATCTACATTGGCTTTGTAATATTCGTTGGATTTCCAAACAATTTCACAGAAATGTTCCTTGGGTGACCCTCTACCAAAGTTGTTCATATCATTTTGACTTGTTAAACAACATGGCTGTCGGGAGGTTGGGCGGTTTGCTTATATAGCTGTATAAAAAAACTTTAAAAATCTAATTTGACTTGACAGTTGGTTTAGGTTACACAACACTTATAAACGATGCAAAAGTCGACACTAGTACTTGTTCACTTATTTCATATTGAAGTGTTTCCCATTTCATTTTTGTTTTTCTGCCTGCATTCAAGTTTTATTGTCACTTCCATCTGCTTATTTTGAAAATAATTGATATGAAAGATTTAAGTCTATATAAACCATGTGACCCCCGGGGCCTGTCCAGTTTTGACCCCATGGGCATCATTTGAACAAACTTTGTAGAGAACCACTATAAAATCTTGCATACCCAATAGCAAACCTCTAGGCCATGCAGTTTCAGGAGATTTTTTAAGTCATTTTGCTATTTAAGTCAATGCAAGTCATGTGACCCCTGGGGCGTGGCCAGTTTTGACCCCTTGGGAAGAATTTGAACAATCTTTGTAGAGGACCACTAGACAATGTCACAAATAAAATATGAAAGCTCTGAGCCATGCGGTTTCAAAGTGAGATTTGTTTGAAGTTTTCACTTTTTTAATATATTTTTAGCTCTGGTGACCTACATATGCAGAGGAAATGATTTGAAAAACTTTGAAAGAGGGTCACCAAAAGGACCATTCCTGTGAGGTTTCATGAAAATCTGCCAAGCGGTTTAGGAGATGTTAATTGAAAGAAAATGTTGACACACGAGGGACAAAAAGGCGATCACGTGCTCATGGGAGCTAAAAAAATGGGTTAAGGTGGGGTGCATTGTTTTGTTTCTTTGCTTTTAAAAGATTTGTGTGGCTGACAATTTACATTGGGTTGTTAGTTGTAGTCACAAAATCTTCCAATAAAGGTGAAGATCATGCTAGTTTATTAGTGTAAACAATGTACATATATTTTGTCTTTGGATGACTATCTGTAAAAGTATACAACGATGCATGTTGTTGTTTTTTCTATGTTTTATTTTGGACTTAACAAAACAAAGCAGCCCCACTTAAAAGAAAGAGGTGGGGACTATATATCATGACCCGGGGGCTTCCCCAAAACAAAAGGGACTTGATGGCCCTAGGTCGCTCACCTAAATTTAAGGCATAATAATGGCTTATAACAAGAGTGTGTAGTGAACAATGTTTCGTGCCAAATATGAAACCTCTGGGCCATGCGGTAGAATCTGATTTATTATAATGAACTACATACTTTGTTACTATTTATTTGTTTATCTGTACTTGGTTTATTGCAAGTGAATATTTTGACACAAAGGCTCGTTTATTGCGGGTGAATATTTTGACACAAAGGCTCGTTTATTGCGGGTGAATATTTTAACAGCAAGACTTGTGCCGCTAAATACAGGCTCTCCAGCAAGACTTGTGCCGCTAAATACAGGCTCTCCAGCAAGACATGTGCCGCTAAATACAGGCTCTCCAGCAAGACTTGTGCCGCTAAATACAGGCTCTCCAGCAAGACATGTGCCGCTAAATACAGGCTCTCCAGCAAGACTTGTGCCGCTAAATACAGGCTCTCCAGCAAGACTTGTGCTGCTAAATACAGGCTCTCCAGCAAGACTTGTGCCGCTAAATACAGGCTCTCCAGCAAGACTTGTGCCGCTAAATACAGGCTCTCCAGGAAGACATGTGCCGCTAAATACAGGCTCTCCAGCAAGACTTGTGCCGCTAAATACAGGCTCTCCAGCAAGACTTGTGCTGCTAAATACAGGCTCTCCAGCAAGACATTTGAACAAAACTAGGAGAATACTAGGAAATTTTCATGCTGAAAACTAAAAAAAAAACTAGGAAAATCTAGGAATAAAAACTAGCATGTATTATTAGGTAGTGTTATTTTAAAGCTATTTGTATCCAATTACCATACATATAGCTGTTATAGCTGACTGTAAATTGCTTCTGCAGAGGAATTCCTGTTAAGCATCACTGAAGCACAGTCCAACCTAAAATCATCAAAGGTGAAGACTGAACTATGACAACTATACTGATATTATTTAGCATCTTATGGCTGTGAAGTTGGAAACAGAAAGCCAGCTAATTATTGACAAATCTTTCTTTGAAAGGACACCAATTAACCAAAAGCAGTTTGATGCAATTGTGTGTGCTACCAAGATGGTGCATTTTTAGTGAAGCACAATATTCCACACACGACTGTGTATTAGGACTTTGTAAACTTTGCAATTGATGAACTGAAAAGCTCAATACTTGCACATTTTCCTCAAAAAGAAGAAAGATACCTACAAAAGTCAAGCCACTGCTGATTAAGTACTGACTGCCATGGCCAAGGACATTCAATATACTATGAACACCAAAATCAAGGCCAGCCCTGCCTACTGGGTGCTGGTAGATGAAGCAACAGACACCAGCAACTGTAAACATCTTGCCTTCTGTGTAAAGTACGTGGAATCTGACAATGGTGATATTAATAAGGACAATGTTAAGGACATTCAGGTTGAGAATGGAAAAGGCATAGATGAAGCTACTAAAACATTAGTAGAAAGTGAGCTTGGCATAGGGACATTCACTGTATTTGGATGTTTTCAGCTTGAATTTGTGTCAATGAGATGTATGTTGAATATACGACTCTTATAATGTTGCCTGTATGTTTGATTGGTGTGATGAACCATTTACTGATTAAAACTGTTATGTTACATGTACACTTGTTTTAACAGAAATTGAATATCCATGAAAACAGCGAAGCGACAAAAAAACAGTAGGAAAGGTAGTAATTATCAGCTTTATAAGTTGTTAATATACTGTCTTTCTTGAACTGATGTCAATGAAATGTATGTCAACTTCAACTTGTGTCAGTGAAATGTACATGTACATCTAATAAATGACTATGTTTTTGTATGTTTGTGCGATGCATCATTTACTGAATAAAACTTTGTTACATGTACATATGTATTTTTCCATTGCTTTTCTATGAATATGTTGAACAATAATGTGCCATTACAATCCAATTAATACGCTGACTACTGAATGCCATTTGCTGACAAATGAATGCCCTTTTTAGCCTGCACCAAGCGCATTTTAACTCCAGGATATAACACTATCAGTGACACCAAACCACACTGCCAGGAGCACAGTCGAGTCAGCTGAACATCCTACATTGTTATCTGCAATAAGGTCTTCAAAACACATTCAAAACATATACTAGTAATTGACACTTTCCGCAAATTAAAAACACATTCAAAACATATACTAGTAATTGACACTCACTTTCCGACAAATGAAAAACACATTCAAAACATATACTAGTAATTGACACTTTCCGACAAATGAAAAACACATTCAAAACATATACTAGTAATTGACACTTTCCGACAAATGAAAAACACATTCAAAACATATACTAGTAATTGACACTTTCCGACAAATGAAAAACTAGGAATACTAGGAGGATAAAAAAAAAAAAACTAAGAAAAACTATGAGCACTTTTAAAAAACTAGGAAAAACTAGGAACGGCTGGAGAGCCTGTGAATATTTTAAACCAAGAGCTTGTTTATTGCAGACTTTCCAGTACCACCCTCTAAGCCCTGGGTAACTAATAAAACGGCAAAAGAAGTGTCAATATCTTGGCGTCTTAGTGCCCAGGGTTCCAAGGGCTTTTCATCTGTTGTATTCAGGTAAACTGAAAAGGGCAGACGATGGAACAAGGTGGGGCAAATTATTTCTTTGCTACAGACTTGGTTAGTGAGGTGTTCAATTCAAGCTTTGCAAGACCACTGGCCGACAGGGTGTCCAACTAAAAGAAAATAAACAAGGAATTTAGTGATCAAGTTAAATCCCTCAAGCTAGAATCTGAACATTTATTACGCCAAAACAGCAAAAAGAAAAGCTAGAGAATTTGGAAGCCAGGCTACAAGATGTGAAAAGAAGAATACTCTTACCATGAAATGAACATTAATGAAATAACCATGTATATCAGCACTGAGATTATCAAGCTGAAAGTGAAGGACAAACAAAAGCAGAAGCATCTTTCACCTAAAAGGTTCAGTTGCAGTAATAGTGGAAGTGATGTGTCCAGCCTGCTGACAAGTGTCAAGCTATCTTTGTGCTTATCATGCACTCATCTCACTGCTGTTTGTACCACATGAGTAATTACAGGGACTTGTTCACAGATTTTCGCATTTTTGAAGTATGCCATTAGCTGTCTGAACTTGACAGATTTCAGCATCGGAACTAAAAAGCTCCAGTATAATAACAAGAAAAGTATTTAGAAAGAAAAAAAAAAAGTCCCACCGGGGTTCGAACCCGGGACCTCCATATTAAAAGGCTATAGCGTTAACCACTCGGCCGTTCTGACCTATATTTCACCCTGCATTATTTACTTTATGTTAGTGTTCCACGTGATGTCAACAGTTTCAACAAAAACAACACAAACACTCCAAATTATTCCATCATTTAGCGTTACAAACGCTTTATAATTTTTTTTCAGTATATTTCTAGGTCCATAGTGTTATTTTGCTCCCTTGTATACACTGTTCTTTTATTGTTGGAATCGGTGATAAAAAGTTTTAAAATTATCATTTGTCAATCTGTGAACAGGTCCCTTTAAACAAGTATATCATTAAACTGATGGATACTCCCCAATTTGCTTTGCCAAGTAATGAGAATGCAATCAGAAGAGCCGAGTCCAGACAATTGTGCTCTATATATTAAAATTCAGTATTCTTCAAAGTCCCATAACTGTAAGAAAAAATCATTAAAGTGGAACGTCCTGGTTCAGTGCACATCTCTTCGTTGTGAAGCTTCTATGCTGTGCATTAGACATCGTGATTTATTTGTTGTTCTGATGTATTTTTTATAATTTTAATATGCATTTCCATCAGCTCATTATTTGTCTAAGTAATGTTTTTTATAATTCTTAGTTAATCCTCTTAATGCTGAGAAGTATGACATCTTCCATTTAAGAACGTAAAAGTTCCGTCAAATTTCCGTCAAATTTTATAAAACGTTATTTTTTTTATTAAATTTGCTCCCCTGAGAAAAAAAATAAATATGTTAATATAATACAACAATAGAATCAAGAAAAATCAAAATAGCCGATGTTATTTTACACTGATGTGAAAAAAAAATAAAAAAATTGATAAAAATTCGTCGTCTTTTTGACGCACTGAACTCCCAGCTTCTTCACCAGTTCGGCCCATATAGGCATTTTTCGACTAATTCGAACTTTCATGTCCAACAAAGAGAATTTGTTGTTGTGGTATGTATTGCTTTGCATTTATTTTGCTTTTAATTTCATTTTTCCAATTATTTTGCAAAATAAAGGATTTAGAATTATGTAGATTATGAACAATGAATTTCTGTCAAAAAAGCGACGTTCGCAAACGGCCCATCTACTCGGTTATTGTGTACGTATGTGGTGGGTGGGGAGTCTAACACAGTGTTAATCTAAGTTCTTTCTTGAGATACAGATGGTTTCTCAAGTTTTGAAGCCATAATCAGAAATTTAAAGTAAAAAATGTGCTATTGTAATTTGTGTCAATTTTTGTAATTGACGTTCCCACAGTCGTTGCCCAGTTTTACTTGTGACCCGTTTGACTTGACCCCTGAAAAGAAACTGCGATTAAATCCGTGCGTATCCGAATGCAAAAACATGGCCGACACGATGCACATCATTACGTGATGCAAATTATTTTGTGTAAGTATGCGTCTGTCAAACGATTTGAACGTTCGCAATTGTTGACGATGGCAACATTAAGTACTTATATATGTTTGTATACATTTAAAAGCAGAGAAAACATATTATAGTTGAGATGTATGTAGTAAATGGACGAACACATTTTCGTCTGTTGCTACCAATGGCTCTTTATGCTTTGTGGAGTTGTGAATGTCATTTTTTGACGGACTTACTTGTTGCCTACGTCATATTTCGACAGACACAATTGTTGCTATGGCCGACAGTTTGTGGCCGACAGTGGTATACAAGCTGCCGAGCAAAGGTAAACTAGAAATAACTTGCTACTACATCATGCTTTCTATTTTCTCATGCTTAAGTTGTGTTTCCAAAAGTTTGCAGGCATGCATCTGAAAATGTCTTATTTATATGTGTTGGAATACTTAAGTACACTTAACATATAAAAAAAGTTGTTTGTTTTCAGTGACTCCGAGCGTTTGAAGACTAGTGCCAATGCTTTGGCTGACAGTTTGATGGCTGACAGTAGTATACAAGCTGCCGAACAAAGGTAACCTAGGAATAGTAAATTAAAATTTTTCTCTTTGTATACCCACCCTATGAATGTGGTTTACAAGTGCACTTGCCTTTAATTTGAGAGTCATAGAATTGATCCTCTGCCAGGCCATTTCTCTGTGTCCAATTTATAGCAGTCTTTGAAGTTCTTAAAGACACGCTCATTTTGGATTTTTTTGGCTGAAAGTGTATACATTTCAACAACTTTCTATGCAGGTATCCTGTTGGAACTAACCTTTTAATCAGAAATGGTTCAGAAAGTTTTAATGCTGTTGTAAGTATTAATGTTTTAACATGTTTGGCAAAATTCAGTACACAAAAACAAAGGCAATGCAAACTAACAAAAAATGCTTCTTCAAATGTACATTATTTTCCAAGTAAATAGCAGTAAAGACTGGCTTTGTTCTTCAATGCATTACCTTTGTTTAGCCTTTTTTGTCAGGCTTGACTGAATTGTTCTGTTTCTTTTGTGTTTCGTTTGGAAGTTATGTTTTTATAACATACAAGTTTGTTAGTTGTATGTCAAACTTTTTTTGTTCAGCACATTAAATACTTGTGTGTTAAAACTCAACCCCCACTTTAGCACTCTTGCTGACATATCAGATCTGCAATCAGACATAAATCTCTGGAATGTATGAGTTCAAGCCCCAGCCATACAACATAAGTTCAAGCCCCCCCCCCCGTCATATAACATTTATTTCATGAAGATATGTATTTCATGAAGATATGTTATTAAATTATTTATATAGCCACTGTCACCCACATGTATACTGCTGATTCAGGTGCAGCAGTTGCCTTTTAATGTGCAAATATTATTTGTTTATACATGTGTATATGCATTTTTAAGTGTTTTCTTCGTGTTAAAATTGATGATGATGATATGAAGCAAATATATGAATGTCAATCAGCTTGACTTCATTACCAGTTGTGAATACTTGGAAATATATTTGATTCGTTCAGTCTGACCTCTTTGATAGATCGTGTCATTGGTGCAACGAGTTATTGATTGTACATCATTTGCAGGTGGTTCAAAGCCCAAAGCTGCACAAAGAGGAGAAAATCTATGGATTGTGGGTCCAGTTCTACAAGAAGAAAGCAAAACAACAATTATGGACATTGGAGGAAAACTCATTCTTTGTTTGTTGGGAGGATATTATAAAACGATTGTCTGAACCTTTACTGTCTATGCATGGTTCCAGACTTTACTACAAATTTTGAGTGTTTTGATGTTACAACTTTTAAGCCCACCAGAAGGGCAGACAAGATGACTGGAGCTTTTGCACCCCATTGTAATTCATAGTATATTATTGCCTAGAAAAGTTTATGGTCAGTGTTTTGACTGTTAATTTTGAATGTATTCAAGTAAATAATATACATATTTTACTTGTTTGCTCTTTGAAAACTTTACCTGTAACAGTTTGAGATTTGTTTTCTTGTAAACATTGTGAAGATGTGAAAAACATCATTGAAAAATATGCTGCTAATGTAGAAGAACTTTGTAACACTGATTGATCAGTGATATTTCTATTTGAAGAAAACTGAAGAAGACTGTTGTTACTCAGATAAAATTTTAAGAACAATGTTTGTTAAGTGTTAAGTTAACCCTAGCCAGTTACTGTGTACATGCAACTATGCATCTGATAAAGTTTCACCTTAATAGCCATTTACTGTATATGCAGTAATTCGCTAATAAAAGTTTTACAGATATATAACTACATGTAAATTATCATGGCATATTGTTGTGTACAAGATAGTCCTAAGTGCGTACAAAGTTGGAGGCAGGCATCAATTTCCTTCCATTTGAGCGGAGTATTAAAAACAATAGCAATCTTGCTGTGTGAAACAGAACATGTTTTTATTGCTTGTTTATTTTGAATGACAAAATAAAACATGCCTGCCTCCCACTATTGTGTCCTACAATTGAGCCTAAGGTGGGTCTAGGCATTCTGTGCAGATACAGGTAATCATCACGGACAATAAAGAAGCAGTGCAACTGAAGACTATCTTGTATGCCAGTACAGCATTTTTTTGAACATTTTGTACATGTTGTTACCTGTTCCTAACCTGAACCCCCAGGTCCAATGACCTCTTTGGTTGCCTGGTTAGTGGCTAAAATGGTAATGAGGAAACCACCACCCATGCAGATATGTTACTATGCAGGTTAGCATACTACAGAGGGGTGTTAATAGCCAATAGGTGCATACAACAGGAGAATACACACAATATATGTAATATACACACAGCAAGCGCCCACACATGCTAATTAATGCAAAATACACATGTAGATTATGCAACAGTGATCAAAAAGACAATGGCATATTTGTGTTGCAAAGCTGTTTATTACATTCTACATTTCTGTCAAAGATGATGTAAGCAAACACTTGTTCCGTCAAAAAATGTTTTAAGCAACAATATGTTCCGTCAAAATATGATTTTAGCAACAATTTGTTCCGTCAAAGAATGACATTAGCAACACCATTGAAGTTGAATAAATCAGTATCTGACATGTTCTATGCAGAGATAGTACTTCCTTTACATACAGTTTTCAATATTTTGTTACTTTTGATAAATGTTGATTATTACAAAAATGGGAACGCTTAATTTTTAACTTTTAAAAATTTGGGAACATAAAAATATCCGTCAAATATTCTGTCAAATTATGACATTAGCAACATAAAATTTAAAATGTGATTTAAATTTTTAAAAAGTCAGCTAGAATTTTTTTTTTCATGATTTTGTCTTAGTATAATAGCAATCTTATCCTCTATATTAAAAAAACTGCATTTTTTTTATATAAACGAAAAAAATTCTTTGGGAGCTATTTTGACGGAAATTTTATGTTCTTAAATGGAAGATGCCGTATGTTGCTTTAAATCAGTAAATGGCCAAATTTATTTATTATAGGCTATATGAATTCTTCCTGAATATTAGTTTTGTGTTTGATGGTTTTACAAACACCTTAAGGCAAAGTATTTGACATTTCCTACTTAATATGTCTTCTTTGAAAATATATATAAAGGGGAGTCTTCTTGTAATATAGGACATAGGTCACCTATGTGACAATTATTTAAATTAAACATAATACATGTAATTAGAACGTTGTGCAAGACCATGTTATTTACTAGCGATGCCAATGCAGCGAGAGTAGTGTCCCTTGGAGGAAGCTCATGAATATTAATTAGTGGCAAAAAGCGGCCCAACGCTGGGACCATTTTATTTCGGTCTTACACTCATATAAAACGTAAATTTCTGGAACCAATCTACTTTTATATAGTAATAAGATGATGAAATACCGGGAAAACCATAAAACAATCCATGTGAGTATTATTTTTAGATACGAAAATTCCGCTGAAAAAGTATAAAATCCAATATTTCTTTTAATAAAGAGGATTTCGCTGGATTGCAGGCTACATATTTAACAATGAATTTGTTTTTTATTAAAAATGCTACCTTTCTGTAGAACGAATTTAACAGCAAAGTTATTGTTTATGGGTCTTTTCCAAACCCATGTTAAACTGAACGCAAATTCCAAGATGGCGGCGGTGTGTACGAATAACAATACAGAAGAAATATCAATATTTGAGATATATTTGCTGTCGACACACTAGTAGGGATATACTGTATGTATTAAGATGGATCCTATATGTTAAACAAGGGCATATGCGTTGTTAATTGTTTAATTATTTGAATTATACAACCAATTACGCCCAAACAATTCGTACCCAGTCGGTTCGTACATCTGTAGTCTGGTATTTCAATTAATGTTAAACTGGATATTTACGAGCAATCGCTATAAATTTTCCAATTGCTGAAATATACACCATTTTACACACATCTTTAGAGTATGGTTAAGAACTAAATTGGGGCACAATAATTGTTAATTATTATTATTAATTTAATAATTAATTATTAAATTAATAATATTAATAACATAAATAAATACTAATTAGTAATTACTAGCAGACACTTGTCAATTTGATATTGTAAGTATATGTCGTTCTGATTTGATATACGCATTAAAAACAAAGTTGCATAAAACGTGTTACAGTTTCAAACGAATAAGTAAATTGTTGACTATATATCTTTTTCTTTTTTTTTAAATCATTGCGGCAAAACAAGTCACATAAAGAACAGCTGATTTTGATAAAACCATCAATAAAATGTAATGCAAGAAACATGAACAATCATACCAACTAGTTTTTAAAATTAGGCTGCACACATGGACATTATGTATTCAGCCTAATAATAAAAACTCATAGTTGGTATTACTGTTTATGTTGTTTTTGCATTACATTTATTGCACCTTGATGGATGATGTACAAAAATAGTCATAACAACACTTCTATGTGAGATAAATTAAATTTTACTTCAGTTTTGTAATCCGGAAACATGCACCTTTACAAAATTACATTTTGGCTAAGTGTTTTATCTTAATAATGAAAAAAGTGACAGTAGTCTTCATTTTTCATGTATTTTCCCAATTTGCGTCTTATTGCAGCCTTACGGGTGGTGTACACAAATAGTCATAACAACACTTCTAAGTGAGATAATTATGATTTTATTTCAGTTTTGTAATCAGAAAAACATGCACCATTTGTAAAATACATTTTCCCCCATAGCTTTTAGCTGTATAAACACAAATTCATAGTTGGGCTGACTTTTCATGTTTTTTTTCTTGTATAACGTTTTATTGCACTTTGACGGGTGCTGTACAGAAATTGTCATAACTTCACTTGCAAGTAAGATATTTTCATGCTCATTTCAGAAAATATGTATCTTCTAGGAAATATATTGGGATTCATGATCAAAACATCCCCCAAAAATCATGTAGCCATGCTATATTTACCTTGTGAGACTTATATTACCATAAGAGAACTTTGCTGCAATTCCTTAATTATAAAATTAAATACAAGAATCTTCATAAATATGTGGGTGTTACTTTGTGACAGAAGTATTTTGTGAATATTGTAAGGCAAATATTGAAATACTTACTGTGTAACCAAAAGGAATGTTGACAGAGAATATCAGACTTTATCCTGTTGCGATAAATTTGTTGTTATATTATAATCGTACTGTTTGAAATAGGACCAACACTTCAAACTGTGAAAGTCATCAATACTACCGTCGGCCTTGCAACTACCGAAACAACAACAACCACTGAACTACAGTCATCACTGCTAGAATCAGCACTACTTCCATCATCATCCGTACCAACAACCACTGAACTACAGTCATCACTGCTACAATCAGCACTACTTCCATCATCATCCATACACACAACCACTGAACTACAGTCATCACTACTACAATCAGAACTACTTCCATCATCATCCGTACCAACAACCACTGAACTACAGTCATCACTGCTACAATCAGCACTACTTCCATCATCATCCGTACCAACAACCACTGAACTACAGTCAGCACTGCTAGAATCAGAACTACTTTCATCATCATCCGTACCAACAACCACTGAACTACAGTCAGCACTGCTACAATCAGCACTACTTCCATCATCATCCGTACCAACAACCACTGAACTACAGTCAGCACTACTTCCATCATCATCTGTACCAACAACCACTGAACTACAGTCATCACTGCTACAATCAGCACTACTTCCATCATCATCCGTACCAACAACCACTGAACTACAGTCATCACTGCTAGAATCAGCACTACTTCCATCATCATCCGTACCAACAACCACTGAACTACAGTCAGCACTGCTACAATCAGCACTACTTCCATCATCATCCGTACCAACAACCACTGAACTACAGTCAGCACTACTTCCATCATCATCCGTACCAACAACCACTGAACTACAGTCAGCACTGCTTCCATCATCATCCGTACCAACAACCACTGAACTACAGTCATCACTGCTACAATCAGCACTACTTCCACCATCATCCGTACCAACAACCACTGAACTACAGTCAGCACTGCTACAATCAGCACTACTTCCATCATCATCCGTACCAACAACCACTGAACTACAGTCAGCACTGCTACAATCAGCACTACTTCCACCATCATCCGTACCAACAACCACTGAACTACAGTCAGCACTGCTACAATCAGCACTACTTCCACCATCATCCGTACCAACAACCACTGAACTACAGTCATCACTGCTACAATCAGCACTACTTCCATCATCATCCGTACCAACAACCACTGAACTACAGTCAGCACTGCTACAATCAGAACTACTTCCATCATCATCCGTACAAACAACCACTGAACTACAGTCATCACTGCTACAATCAGCACTACTTCCATCATCATCCGTACCAACAACCACTGAACTACAGTCAGCACTGCTACAATCAGAACTACTTCCATCATCATCCGTACAAACAACCGCTGAACTACAGTCATCACTGCTACAATCAGCACTACTTCCATCATCATCCATACACACAACCACTCAACTACAGTCATCACTGCTACAATCAGCACTACTTCCATCATCATCCGTACCAACAACCACTGAACTACAGTCAGCACTGCTACAATCAGCACTACTTCCATCATCATCCATACACACAACCACTGAACTACAGTCATCACTGCTAGAATCAGCACTACTTCCATCATCATCCGTACCAACAACCACTGAACTACAGTCAGCACTGCTAGAATCAGCACTACTTCCATCATCATCCATACACACAACCACTGAACTACAGTCAGCACAGCTAGAATCAGCACTACTTCCATCATCATCCATACACACAACCACTGAACTATACAGTCATCACTGCTACAATCAGCACTACTTCCATCATCATCCGTACAAACAACCGCTGAACTACAGTCATCACTGCTACAATCAGCACCACTTCCATCATCATCCATACACACAACCACTGAACTATACAGTCATCACTGCTAGAATCAGCACTACTTCCATCATCATCCGTACCAACAACCACTGAACTACAGTCATCACTGCTAGAATCAGCACTACTTCCATCATCATCCGTACCAACAGCCACTGAACTACAGTCATCACTGCTACAATCAGCACTACTTCCATCATCATCCGTACCAACAGCCACTGAACTACAGTCATCACTGCTACAATCAGCACTACTTCCATCATCATCCATACCAACAACCACTGAACTACAGTCAGCACTGCTACAATCAGCACTACTTCCATCATCATCCATACACACAACCACTGAACTACAGTCATCACTGCTACAATCAGCACTACTTCCATCATCATCCGTACCAACAACCACTGAACTACAGTCAGCACTGCTACGATCAGCACTACTTCCATCATCATCCATACACACAACCACTGAACTACAGTCATCACTGCTACAATCAGCACTACTTCCATCATCATCCGTATGAACAACCACTGAACTACAGTCAGCACTGCTACAATCAGCACTACTTCCATCATCATCCATACACACAACCAATGAACTACAGTCAGCACAGCTAGAATCAGCACTACTTCCATCATCATCCATACACACAACCACTGAACTATACAGTCATCACTGCTACAATCAGCACTACTTCCATCATCATCCGTACAAACAACCGCTGAACTACAGTCATCACTGCTACAATCAGCACTACTTCCATCATCATCCATACACAACCACTGAACTATACAGTCATCACTGCTAGAATCAGCACTACTTCCATCATCATCCGTACCAACAACCACTGTACTACAGTCATCACTGCTAGAATCAGCACTACTTCCATCATCATCCGTACCAACAGCCACTGAACTACAGTCATCACTGCTACAATCAGCACTACTTCCATCATCATCCGTACCAACAACCACTGAACTACAGTCAGCACTGCTACAATCAGCACTACTTCCATCATCATCCGTACCAACAACCACTGAACTACAGTCAGCACTACTTCCATCATCATCTGTACCAACAACCACTGAACTACAGTCATCACTGCTACAATCAGCACTACTTCCATCATCATCCGTACCAACAACCACTGAACTACAGTCATCACTGCTAGAATCAGCACTACTTCCATCATCATCCGTACCAACAACCACTGAACTACAGTCATCACTGCTACAATCAGCACTACTTCCATCATCATCCGTACCAACAACCACTGAACTACAGTCAGCACTACTTCCATCATCATCCGTACCAACAACCACTGAACTACAGTCATCACTGCTACAATCAGCACTACTTCCACCATCATCCGTACCAACAACCACTGAACTACAGTCAGCACTGCTACAATCAGCACTACTTCCATCATCATCCGTACCAACAACCACTGAACTACAGTCAGCACTGCTACAATCAGCACTACTTCCACCATCATCCGTACCAACAACCACTGAACTACAGTCAGCACTGCTACAATCAGCACTACTTCCACCATCATCCGTACCAACAACCACTGAACTACAGTCATCACTGCTACAATCAGCACTACTTCCATCATCATCCGTACCAACAACCACTGAACTACAGTCAGCACTGCTACAATCAGAACTACTTCCATCATCATCCGTACAAACAACCGCTGAACTACAGTCATCACTGCTACAATCAGCACTACTTCCATCATCATCCATACACAACCACTCAACTACAGTCAGCACTGCTACAATCAGCACTACTTCCATCATCATCCGTACCAACAACCACTGAACTACAGTCAGCACTGCTACAATCAGCACTACTTCCATCATCATCCATACACACAACCACTGAACTACAGTCATCGCTGCTAGAATCAGCACTACTTCCATCATCATCCGTACCAACAACCACTGAACTACAGTCAGCACTGCTAGAATCAGCATTACTTCCATCATCATCCATACACACAACCACTGAACTACAGTCAGCACAGCTAGAATCAGCACTACTTCCATCATCATCCATACACACAACCACTGAACTATACAGTCATCACTGCTAGAATCAGCACTACTTCCATCATCATCCGTACAAACAACCGCTGAACTACAGTCATCACTGCTACAATCAGCACCACTTCCATCATCATCCATACACACAACCACTGAACTATACAGTCATCACTGCTAGAATCAGCACTACTTCCATCATCATCCGTACCAACAACCACTGAACTACAGTCATCACTGCTAGAATCAGCACTACTTCCATCATCATCCGTACCAACAGCCACTGAACTACAGTCATCACTGCTACAATCAGCACTACTTCCATCATCATCCGTACCAACAGCCACTGAACTACAGTCATCACTGCTACAATCAGCACTACTTCCATCATCATCCATACCAACAACCACTGAACTACAGTCAGCACTGCTACAATCAGCACTACTTCCATCATCATCCATACACACAACCACTGAACTACAGTCATCACTGCTACAATCAGCACTACTTCCATCATCATCCGTACCAACAACCACTGAACTACAGTCAGCACTGCTACGATCAGCACTACTTCCATCATCATCCATACACACAACCACTGAACTACAGTCATCACTGCTACAATCAGCACTACTTCCATCATCATCCGTATGAACAACCACTGAACTACAGTCAGCACTGCTACAATCAGCACTACTTCCATCATCATCCATACACACAACCACTGAACTACAGTCAGCACAGCTAGAATCAGCACTACTTCCATCATCATCCATACACACAACCACTGAACTATACAGTCATCACTGCTAGAATCAGCACTCCTTCCATCATCATCCGTACAAACAACCGCTGAACTACAGTCATCACTGCTACAATCAGCACTACGTCCATCATCATCCATACACAACCACTGAACTATACAGTCATCACTGCTAGAATCAGCACTACTTCCATCATCATCCGTACCAACAACCACTGTACTACAGTCATCACTGCTAGAATCAGCACTACTTCCATCATCATCCGTACCAACAGCCACTGAACTACAGTCATCACTGCTACAATCAGCACTACTTCCATCATCATCCGTACCAACAACCACTGAACTACAGTCAGCACTGCTATAATCAGCACTACTTCCATCATCATCCGTACCAACAACCACTGAACTACAGTCAGCACTGCTACAATCAGCACTACTTCCATCATCATCCATACACACAACCACTGAACTACAGTCATCACTGCTACAATCAGCACTACTTCCATCATCATCCGTACCAACAACCACTGAACTACAGTCAGCACTGCTACAATCAGCACTACTTCCATCATCATCCGTACCAACAACCACTGAACTACAGTCATCACTGCTACAATCAGCACTACTTCCATCATCATCCGTACCAACAACCACTGAACTACAGTCAGCACTGCTACAATCAGCACTACTTCCATCATCATCCGTACCAACTACCACTAAACTACAGTCATCACTGCTACAATCAGCACTACTTCCATCATCATCCGTACAAACAACCGCTGAACTACAGTCATCACTGCTACAATCAGCGCTACTTCCATCATCATCCATACACACAACCACTCAACTACAGTCAGCACTGCTACAATCAGCACTACTTCCATCATCATCCGTACCAACAACCACTGAACTACAGTCAGCACTGCTACAATCAGCACTACTTCCATCATCATCCATAACCACAACCACTGAACTACAGTCATCACTGCTACAATCAGCACTACTTCCATCATCATCCGTACCAACAACCACTGAACTACAGTCAGCACTGCTAGAATCAGCACTACTTCCATCATCATCCATACACACAACCACTGAACTACAGTCAGCACAGCTAGAATCAGCACTACTTCCATCATCATCCATACACACAACCACTGAACTATACAGTCATCACTGCTACAATCAGCACTACTTCCATCATCATCCGTACAAACAACCGCTGAACTACAGTCATCACTGCTACAATCAGCACTACTTCCATCATCATCCATACACACAACCACTGAACTATACAGTCATCACTGCTAGAATCAGCACTACTTCCATCATCATCCGTACCAACAACCACTGAACTACAGTCATCACTGCTACAATCAGCACTACTTCCATCATCATCCGTACCAACAACCACTGAACTACAGTCAGCACTGCTACGATCAGCACTACTTCCATCATCATCCATACACACAACCACTGAACTACAGTCATCACTGCTACAATCAGCACTACTTCCATCATCATCCGTATGAACAACCACTGAACTACAGTCAGCACTGCTACAATCAGCACTACTTCCATCATCATCCATACACACAACCACTGAACTACAGTCAGCACAGCTAGAATCAGCACTACTTCCATCATCATCCATACACACAACCACTGAACTATACAGTCATCACTGCTACAATCAGCACTACTTCCATCATCATCCGTACAAACAACCGCTGAACTACAGTCATCACTGCTACAATCAGCACTACTTCCATCATCATCCATACACAACCACTGAACTATACAGTCATCACTGCTAGAATCAGCACTACTTCCATCATCATCCGTACCAACAACCACTGTACTACAGTCATCACTGCTAGAATCAGCACTACTTCCATCATCATCCGTACCAACAGCCACTGAACTACAGTCATCACTGCTACAATCAGCACTACTTCCATCATCATCCGTACCAACAACCACTGAACTACAGTCAGCACTGCTATAATCAGCACTACTTCCATCATCATCCATACACACAACCACTGAACTACAGTCAGCACAGCTAGAATCAGCACTACTTCCATCATCATCCATACACACAACCACTGAACTATACAGTCATCACTGCTACAATCAGCACTACTTCCATCATCATCCGTACAAACAACCGCTGAACTACAGTCATCACTGCTACAATCAGCACTACTTCCATCATCATCCATACACACAACCACTGAACTATACAGTCATCACTGCTAGAATCAGCACTACTTCCATCATCATCCGTACCAACAACCACTGAACTACAGTCATCACTGCTACAATCAGCACTACTTCCATCATCATCCGTACCAACAACCAATGAACTACAGTCAGCACTACTTCCATCATCATCCGTACCAACAACCACTGAACTACAGTCAGCACTGCTACAATCAGTACTACTTCCATCATCATCCGTACCAACAACCACTGAACTACAGTCAGCACTGCTACAATCAGCACTACTTCCACCATCATCCGTACCAACAACCACTGAACTACAGTCAGCACTGCTACAATCAGCACTATTTCCACCATCATCCGTACCAACAACCACTGAACTACAGTCATCACTGCTACAATCAGCACTACTTCCATCATCATCCGTACCAACAACCACTGAACTACAGTCAGCACTGCTACAATCAGAACTACTTCCATCATCATCCGTACCAACAACCACTGAACTACAGTCATCACTGCTACAATCAGCACTACTTCCATCATCATCCGTACCAACAACCACTGAACTACAGTCAGCACTGCTACAATCAGCACTACTTCCATCATCATCCGTACCAACTACCACTGAACTACAGTCATCACTGCTACAATCAGCACTACTTCCATCATCATCCGTACAAACAACCGCTGAACTACAGTCATCACTGCTACAATCAGCACTACTTCCATCATCATCCATACACACAACCACTCAACTACAGTCAGCACTGCTACAATCAGCACTACTTCCATCATCATCCGTACCAACAACCACTGAACTACAGTCAGCACTGCTACAATCAGCACTACTTCCATCATCATCCATACACACAACCACTGAACTACAGTCATCACTGCTACAATCAGCACTACTTCCATCATCATCCGTACCAACAACCACTGAACTACAGTCAGCACTGCTAGAATCAGCACTACTTCCATCATCATCCATACACACAACCACTGAACTACAGTCAGCACAGCTAGAATCAGCACTACTTCCATCATCATCCATACACACAACCACTGAACTATACAGTCATCACTGCTAGAATCAGCACTACTTCCATCATCATCCGTACAAACAACCACTGAACTACAGTCATCACTGCTACAATCAGCACCACTTCCATCATCATCCATACACACAACCACTGAACTATACAGTCATCACTGCTAGAATCAGCACTACTTCCATCATCATCCGTACCAACAACCACTGAACTACAGTCATCACTGCTAGAATCAGCACTACTTCCATCATCATCCGTACCAACAGCCACTGAACTACAGTCATCACTGCTACAATCAGCACTACTTCCATCATCATCCGTACCAACAGCCACTGAACTACAGTCATCACTGCTACAATCAGCACTACTTCCATCATCATCCATACCAACAACCACTGAACTACAGTCAGCACTACTTCCATCATCATCCATACACACAACCACTGAACTACAGTCATCACTGCTACAATCAGCACTACTTCCATCATCATCCGTACCAACAACCACTGAACTACAGTCAGCACTGCTACGATCAGCACTACTTCCATCATCATCCATACACACAACCACTGAACTACAGTCATCACTGCTACAATCAGCACTACTTCAATCATCATCCGTATGAACAACCACTGAACTACAGTCAGCACTGCTACAATCAGCACTACTTCCATCATCATCCATACACACAACCACTGAACTACAGTCAGCACAGCTAGAATCAGCACTACTTCCATCATCATCCATACACACAACCACTGAACTATACAGTCATCACTGCTACAATCAGCACTACTTCCATCATCATCCGCACATACAACCGCTGAACTACAGTCATCACTGCTACAATCAGCACTACTTCCATCATCATCCATACACAACCACTGAACTATACAGTCATCACTGCTAGAATCAGCACTACTTCCATCATCATCCGTACCAACAACCACTGTACTACAGTCATCACTGCTAGAATCAGCACTACTTCCATCATCATCCGTACCAACAGCCACTGAACTACAGTCATCACTGCTACAATCAGCACTACTTCCATCATCATCCGTACCAACAACCACTGAACTACAGTCAGCACTGCTACAATCAGCACTACTTCCATCATCATCCGTACCAACAACCACTGAACTACAGTCAGCACTGCTACAATCAGTACTACTTCCATCATCATCCATACACACAACCACTGAACTACAGTCATCACTGCTACAATCAGCACTACTTCCATCATCATCCGTACCAACAACCACTGAACTACAGTCAGCACTGCTACAATCAGCACTACTTCCATCATCATCCGTACCAACAACCACTGAACTACAGTCATCACTGCTACAATCAGCACTACTTCCATCATCATCCGTACCAACAACCACTGAACGACAGTCAGCACTGCTACAATCAGCACTACTTCCATCATCATCCGTACCAACTACCACTGAACTACAGTCATCACTGCTACAATCAGCACTACTTCCATCATCATCCGTACAAACAACCGCTGAACTACAGTCATCACTGCTACAATCAGCACTACTTCCATCATCATCCATACACACAACCACTCAACTACAGTCAGCACTGCTACAATCAGCACTACTTCCATCATCATCCGTACCAACAACCACTGAACTACAGTCAGCACTGCTACAATCAGCACTACTTCCATCATCATCCATAACCACAACCACTGAACTACAGTCATCACTGCTACAATCAGCACTACTTCCATCATCATCCGTACCAACAACCACTGAACTACAGTCAGCACTGCTAGAATCAGCACTACTTCCATCATCATCCATACACACAACCACTGAACTACAGTCAGCACAGCCAGAATCAGCACTACTTCCATCATCATCCATACACACAACCACTGAACTATATAGTCATCACTGCTACAATCAGCACCACTTCCATCATCATCCATACACACATCCACTGAACTATACAGTCATCACTGCTAGAATCAGCACTACTTCCATCATCATCCGTACCAACAACCACTGAACTACAGTCATCACTGCTAGAATCAGCACTACTTCCATCATCATCCGTACCAACAGCCACTGAACTACGGTCATCACTGCTACAATCAGCACT
This sequence comes from Congeria kusceri, assembly GCA_027627225.1. Taxonomy (NCBI): domain Eukaryota; kingdom Metazoa; phylum Mollusca; class Bivalvia; order Myida; family Dreissenidae; genus Congeria; species Congeria kusceri. The sequence goes on from JAPFQT010000080.1 coordinate 151,085, forward strand.
ACTTCCATCATCATCCGTACCAACAACCACTGAACTACAGTCAGCACTGCTAGAATCAGCACTACTTCCATCATCATCCGTACCAACAACCACTGAACTACAGTCAGCACTGCTACAATCAGCACTACTTCCATCATCATCCATACACACAACCACTGAACTAGTCATCACTGCTACAATCAGCACTACTTCCATCATCATCCGTACTAACAACCACTGAACTACAGTCAGCACTGCTAGAATCAGCACTACTTCCATCATCATCCATACACACAACCACTGAACTATACAGTCATCACTGGTACAATCAGCACTACTTCCATCATCATCCATACACACAACCACTCAGCTACAGTCAGCACTGCTACAATCAGCACTACTTCCATCATCATCCGTACCAACAACCACTAAACTACAGTCAGCACTGCTACAATCAGCACTACTTCCATCATCATCCATACACACAACCACTGAACTACAGTCATCACTGCTACAATCAGCACTACTTCCATCATCATCCGTACCAACAACCACTGAACTACAGTCAGCACTGCTAGAATCAGCACTACTTCCATCATCATCCATACACACAACCACTGAACTACAGTCAGCACAGCTAGAATCAGCACTACTTCCATCATCATCCATACACACAACCACTGAACTATACAGTCATCACTGCTAGAATCAGCACTACTTCCATCATCATCCGTACAAACAACCGCTGAACTACAGTCATCACTGCTACAATCAGCACCACTTCCATCATCATCCATACACACAACCACTGAACTATACAGTCATCACTGCTAGAATCAGCACTACTTCCATCATCATCCGTACCAACAACCACTGAACTACAGTCATCACTGCTAGAATCAGCACTACTTCCATCATCATCCGTACCAACAGCCACTGAACTACAGTCATCACTGCTACAATCAACACTACTTCCATCATCATCCGTACCAACAGCCACTGAACTACAGTCATCACTGCTACAATCAGCACTACTTCCATCATCATCCATACCAACAACCACTGAACTACAGTCAGCACTGCTACAATCAGCACTACTTCCATCATCATCCATACACACAACCACTGAACTACAGTCATCACTGCTACAATCAGCACTACTTCCATCATCATCCGTACCAACAACCACTGAACTACAGTCAGCACTGCTACGATCAGCACTACTTCCATCATCATCCATACACACAACCACTGAACTGCAGTCATCACTGCTACAATCAGCACTACTTCCATCATCATCCGTATGAACAACCACTGAACTTCAGTCAGCACTGCTACAATCAGCACTACTTCCATCATCATCCATACACACAACCACTGAACTACAGTCAGCACAGCTAGAATCAGCACTATTTCCATCATCATCCATACACACAACCACTGAACTATACAGTCATCACTGCTACAATCAGCACTACTTCCATCATCATCCGTACTAACAACCACTGAACTACAGTCAGCACTGCTAGAATCAGCACTACTTCCATCATCATCCATACACACAACCACTGAACTATACAGTCATCACTGGTACAATCAGCACTACTTCCATCATCATCCATACACACAACCACTCAGCTACAGTCAGCACTGCTACAATCAGCACTACTTCCATCATCATCCGTACCAACAACCACTGAACTACAGTCAGCACTGCTACAATCAGCACTACTTCCATCATCATCCATACACACAACCACTGAACTACAGTCATCACTGCTACAATCAGCACTACTTCCATCATCATCCGTACCAACAACCACTGAACTACAGTCAGCACTGCTAGAATCAGCACTACTTCCATCATCATCCATACACACAACCACTGAACTACAGTCAGCACAGCTAGAATCAGCACTACTTCCATCATCATCCATACACACAAGCACTGAACTATACAGTCATCACTGCTAGAATCAGCACTACTTCCATCATCATCCGTACAAACAACCGCTGAACTACAGTCATCACTGCTACAATCAGCACCACTTCCATTATCATCCATACACACAACCACTGAACTATACAGTCATCACTGCTAGAATCAGCACTACTTCCATCATCATCCGTACCAACAACCACTGAACTACAGTCATCACTGCTAGAATCAGCACTACTTCCATCATCATCCGTACCAACAGCCACTGAACTACAGTCAGCACTGCTACAATCAGCACTACTTCCATCATCATCCATACACACAACCACTGAACTACAGTCATCACTGCTACAATCAGCACTACTTCCATCATCATCCGTACCAACAACCACTGAACTACAGTCAGCACAGCCAGAATCAGCACTACTTCCATCATCATCCATACACACAACCACTGAACTATATAGTCATCACTGCTACAATCAGCACCACTTCCATCATCATCCATACACACATCCACTGAACTATACAGTCATCACTGCTAGAATCAGCACTACTTCCATCATCATCCGTACCAACAACCACTGAACTACAGTCATCACTGCTAGAATCAGCACTACTTCCATCATCATCCGTACCAACAGCCACTGAACTACGGTCATCACTGCTACAATCAGCACTACTTCCATCATCATCCGTACCAACAACCACTGAACTACAGTCAGCACTGCTAGAATCAGCACTACTTCCATCATCATCCGTACCAACAACCACTGAACTACAGTCAGCACTGCTACAATCAGCACTACTTCCATCATCATCCATACACACAACCACTGAACTAGTCATCACTGCTACAATCAGCACTACTTCCATCATCATCCGTACTAACAACCACTGAACTACAGTCAGCACTGCTAGAATCAGCACTACTTCCATCATCATCCATACACACAACCACTGAACTATACAGTCATCACTGCTACAATCAGCACTACGTCCATCATCATCCGTACAAACAACCGCTGAACTACAGTCATCACTGCTACAATCAGCACTACTTCCATCATCATCCATACACACAACCACTCAACTACAGTCAGCACTGCTACAATCAGCACTACTTCCATCATCATCCGTACCAACAACCACTGAACTACAGTCAGCACTGCTACAATCAGCACTACTTCCATCATCATCCATAACCACAACCACTGAACTACAGTCATCACTGCTACAATCAGCACTACTTCCATCATCATCCGTACCAACAACCACTGAACTACAGTCAGCACTGCTAGAATCAGCACTACTTCCATCATCATCCATACACACAACCACTGAACTACAGTCAGCACAGCCAGAATCAGCACTACTTCCATCATCATCCATACACACAACCATTGAACTATATAGTCATCACTGCTACAATCAGCACCACTTCCATCATCATCCATACACACATCCACTGAACTATACAGTCATCACTGCTAGAATCAGCACTACTTCCATCATCATCCGTACCAACAACCACTGAACTACAGTCATCACTGCTAGAATCAGCACTACTTCCATCATCATCCGTACCAACAGCCACTGAACTACGGTCATCACTGCTACAATCAGCACTACTTCCATCATCATCCGTACCAACAACCACTGAACTACAGTCAGCACTGCTAGAATCAGCACTACTTCCATCATCATCCGTACCAACAACCACTGAACTACAGTCAGCACTGCTACAATCAGCACTACTTCCATCATCATCCATACACACAACCACTGAACTAGTCATCACTGCTACAATCAGCACTACTTCCATCATCATCCGTACTAACAACCACTGAACTACAGTCAGCACTGCTAGAATCAGCACTACTTCCATCATCATCCATACACACAACCACTGAACTATACAGTCATCACTGGTACAATCAGCACTACTTCCATCATCATCCATACACACAACCACTCAGCTACAGTCAGCACTGCTACAATCAGCACTACTTCCATCATCATCCGTACCAACAACCACTGAACTACAGTCAGCACTGCTACAATCAGCACTACTTCCATCATCATCCATACACACAACCACTGAACTACAGTCATCACTGCTACAATCAGCACTACTTCCATCATCATCCGTACCAACAACCACTGAACTACAGTCAGCACTGCTAGAATCAGCACTACTTCCATCATCATCCATACACACAACCACTGAACTACAGTCAGCACAGCTAGAATCAGCACTACTTCCATCATCATCCATACACACAACCACTGAACTATACAGTCATCACTGCTAGAATCAGCACTACTTCCATCATCATCCGTACAAACAACCGCTGAACTACAGTCATCACTGCTACAATCAGCACCACTTCCATCATCATCCATACACACAACCACTGAACTATACAGTCATCACTGCTAGAATCAGCACTACTTCCATCATCATCCGTACCAACAACCACTGAACTACAGTCATCACTGCTAGAATCAGCACTACTTCCATCATCATCCGTACCAACAGCCACTGAACTACAGTCATCACTGCTACAATCAACACTACTTCCATCATCATCCGTACCAACAGCCACTGAACTACAGTCATCACTGCTACAATCAGCACTACTTCCATCATCATCCATACCAACAACCACTGAACTACAGTCAGCACTGCTACAATCAGCACTACTTCCATCATCATCCATACACACAACCACTGAACTACAGTCATCACTGCTACAATCAGCACTACTTCCATCATCATCCGTACCAACAACCACTGAACTACAGTCAGCACTGCTACGATCAGCACTACTTCCATCATCATCCATACACACAACCACTGAACTACAGTCATCACTGCTACAATCAGCACTACTTCCATCATCATCCGTATGAACAACCACTGAACTTCAGTCAGCACTGCTACAATCAGCACTACTTCCATCATCATCCATACACACAACCACTGAACTACAGTCAGCACAGCTAGAATCAGCACTATTTCCATCATCATCCATACACACAACCACTGAACTATACAGTCATCACTGCTACAATCAGCACTACTTCCATCATCATCCGTACTAACAACCACTGAACTACAGTCAGCACTGCTAGAATCAGCACTACTTCCATCATCATCCATACACACAACCACTGAACTATACAGTCATCACTGGTACAATCAGCACTACTTCCATCATCATCCATACACACAACCACTCAGCTACAGTCAGCACTGCTACAATCAGCACTACTTCCATCATCATCCGTACCAACAACCACTGAACTACAGTCAGCACTGCTACAATCAGCACTACTTCCATCATCATCCATACACACAACCACTGAACTACAGTCATCACTGCTACAATCAGCACTACTTCCATCATCATCCGTACCAACAACCACTGAACTACAGTCAGCACTGCTAGAATCAGCACTACTTCCATCATCATCCATACACACAACCACTGAACTACAGTCAGCACAGCTAGAATCAGCACTACTTCCATCATCATCCATACACACAAGCACTGAACTATACAGTCATCACTGCTAGAATCAGCACTACTTCCATCATCATCCGTACAAACAACCGCTGAACTACAGTCATCACTGCTACAATCAGCACCACTTCCATTATCATCCATACACACAACCACTGAACTATACAGTCATCACTGCTAGAATCAGCACTACTTCCATCATCATCCGTACCAACAACCACTGAACTACAGTCATCACTGCTAGAATCAGCACTACTTCCATCATCATCCGTACCAACAGCCACTGAACTACAGTCAGCACTGCTACAATCAGCACTACTTCCATCATCATCCATACACACAACCACTGAACTACAGTCATCACTGCTACAATCAGCACTACTTCCATCATCATCCGTACCAACAACCACTGAACTACAGTCAGCACAGCCAGAATCAGCACTACTTCCATCATCATCCATACACACAACCACTGAACTATATAGTCATCACTGCTACAATCAGCACCACTTCCATCATCATCCATACACACATCCACTGAACTATACAGTCATCACTGCTAGAATCAGCACTACTTCCATCATCATCCGTACCAACAACCACTGAACTACAGTCATCACTGCTAGAATCAGCACTACTTCCATCATCATCCGTACCAACAGCCACTGAACTACGGTCATCACTGCTACAATCAGCACTACTTCCATCATCATCCGTACCAACAACCACTGAACTACAGTCAGCACTGCTAGAATCAGCACTACTTCCATCATCATCCGTACCAACAACCACTGAACTACAGTCAGCACTGCTACAATCAGCACTACTTCCATCATCATCCATACACACAACCACTGAACTAGTCATCACTGCTACAATCAGCACTACTTCCATCATCATCCGTACTAACAACCACTGAACTACAGTCAGCACTGCTAGAATCAGCACTACTTCCATCATCATCCATACACACAACCACTGAACTATACAGTCATCACTGGTACAATCAGCACTACTTCCATCATCATCCATACACACAACCACTCAGCTACAGTCAGCACTGCTACAATCAGCACTACTTCCATCATCATCCGTACCAACAACCACTGAACTACAGTCAGCACTGCTACAATCAGCACTACTTCCATCATCATCCATACACACAACCACTGAACTACAGTCATCACTGCTACAATCAGCACTACTTCCATCATCATCCGTACCAACAACCACTGAACTACAGTCAGCACTGCTAGAATCAGCACTACTTCCATCATCATCCATACACACAACCACTGAACTACAGTCAGCACAGCTAGAATCAGCACTACTTCCATCATCATCCATACACACAACCACTGAACTATACAGTCATCACTGCTAGAATCAGCACTACTTCCATCATCATCCGTACAAACAACCGCTGAACTACAGTCATCACTGCTACAATCAGCACCACTTCCATCATCATCCATACACACAACCACTGAACTATACAGTCATCACTGCTAGAATCAGCACTACTTCCATCGTCATCCGTACCAACAACCACTGAACTACAGTCATCACTGCTAGAATCAGCACTACTTCCATCATCATCCGTACCAACAGCCACTGAACTACAGTCATCACTGCTACAATCAACACTACTTCCATCATCATCCGTACCAACAGCCACTGAACTACAGTCACACTGCTACAATCAGCACTACTTCCATCATCATCCATACCAACAACCACTGAACTACAGTCAGCACTGCTACAATCAGCACTACTTCCATCATCATCCATACACACAACCACTGAACTACAGTCATCACTGCTACAATCAGCACTACTTCCATCATCATCCGTACCAACAACCACTGAACTACAGTCAGCACTGCTACGATCAGCACTACTTCCATCATCATCCATACACACAACCACTGAACTACAGTCATCACTGCTACAATCAGCACTACTTCCATCATCATCCGTATGAACAACCACTGAACTACAGTCAGCACTGCTACAATCAGCACTACTTCCATCATCATCCATACACACAACCACTGAACTACAGTCAGCACAGCTAGAATCAGCACTATTTCCATCATCATCCATACACACAACCACTGAACTATACAGTCATCACTGCTACAATCAGCACTACTTCCATCATCATCCGTACTAACAACCACTGAACTACAGTCAGCACTGCTAGAATCAGCACTACTTCCATCATCATCCATACACACAACCACTGAACTATACAGTCATCACTGGTACAATCAACACTACTTCCATCATCATCCATACACACAACCACTCAGCTACAGTCATCACTGCTACAATCAGCACTACTTCCATCATCATCCGTACCAACAACCACTGAACTACAGTCAGCACTGCTACAATCAGCACTACTTCCATCATCATCCATACACACAACCACTGAACTACAGTCATCACTGCTACAATCAGCACTACTTCCATCATCATCCGTACCAACAACCACTGAACTACAGTCAGCACTGCTAGAATCAGCACTACTTCCATCATCATCCATACACACAACCACTGAACTACAGTCAGCACAGCTAGAATCAGCACTACTTCCATCATCATCCATACACACAAGCACTGAACTATACAGTCATCACTGCTAGAATCAGCACTACTTCCATCATCATCCGTACAAACAACCGCTGAACTACAGTCATCACTGCTACAATCAGCACCACTTCCATTATCATCCATACACACAACCACTGAACTATACAGTCATCACTGCTAGAATCAGCACTACTTCCATCATCATCCGTACCAACAACCACTGAACTACAGTCATCACTGCTAGAATCAGCACTACTTCCATCATCATCCGTACCAACAGCCACTGAACTACAGTCATCACTGCTACAATCAGCACTACTTCCATCATCATCCGTACCAACAGCCACTGAACTACAGTCATCACTGCTACAATCAGCACTACTTCCATCATCATCCATACCAACAACCACTGAACTACAGTCAGCACTGCTACAATCAGCACTACTTCCATCATCATCCATACACACAACCACTGAACTACAGTCATCACTGCTACAATCAGCACTACTTCCATCATCATCCGTACCAACAACCACTGAACTACAGTCAGCACTGCTACGATCAGCACTACTTCCATCATCATCCATACACACAACCACTGAACTACAGTCATCACTGCTACAATCAGCACTACTTCCATCATCATCCGTATGAACAACCACTGAACTACAGTCAGCACTGCTACAATCAGCACTACTTCCATCATCATCCATACACACAACCACTGAACTACAGTCAGCACAGCTAGAATCAGCACTATTTCCATCATCATCCATACACACAACCACTGAACTATACAGTCATCACTGCTACAATCAGCACTACTTCCATCATCATCCGTACAAACAACCGCTGAACTATACAGTCATCACTGCTACAATCAGCACTACTTCCATCATCATCCATACACAACCACTGAACTATACAGTCATCACTGCTAGAATCAGCACTACTTCCATCATCATCCGTACCAACAACCACTGTACTACAGTCATCACTGCTAGAATCAGCACTACTTCCATCATCATCCGTACCAACAGCCACTGAACTACAGTCATCACTGCTACAATCAGCACTACTTCCATCATCATCCGTACCAACAACCACTGAACTACAGTCAGCACTGCTACAATCAGCACTACTTCCATCATCATCCGTACCAACAACCACTGAACTACAGTCAGCACTGCTACAATCAGCACTACTTCCATCATCATCCATACACACAACCACTGAACTACAGTCATCACTGCTACAATCAGCACTACTTCCATCATCATCCGTACCAACAACCACTGAACTACAGTCAGCACTGCTACAATCAGCACTACTTCCATCATCATCCGTACCAACTACCACTGAACTACAGTCATCACTGCTACAATCAGCACTACTTCCATCATCATCCGTACAAACAACCGCTGAACTACAGTCATCACTGCTCCAATCAGCACTACTTCCATCATCATCCATACACACAACCACTCAACTACAGTCAGCACTACTACAATCAGCACTACTTCCATCATCATCCGTACCAACAACCACTGAACTACAGTCAGCACTGCTACAATCAGCACTACTTCCATCATCATCCATAACCACAACCACTGAACTACAGTCATCACTGCTACAATCAGCACTACTTCCATCATCATCCGTACCAACAACCACTGAACTACAGTCAGCACTGCTAGAATCAGCACTACTTCCATCATCATCCATACACACAACCACTGAACTACAGTCAGCACAGCTAGAATCAGCACTACTTCCATCATCATCCATACACACAACCACTGAACTATACAGTCATCACTGCTACAATCAGCACTACTTCCATCATCATCCGTACAAACAACCGCTGAACTACAGTCATCACTGCTACAATCAGCACTACTTCCATCATCATCCATACACACAACCACTGAACTATACAGTCATCACTGCTAGAATCAGCACTACTTCCATCATCATCCGTACCAACAACCACTGAACTACAGTCATCACTGCTACAATCAGCACTACTTCCATCATCATTCGTACCAACAACCACTGAACTACAGTCAGCACTACTTCCATCATCATCCGTACCAACAACCACTGAACTACAGTCAGCACTGCTGCAATCAGCACTGCTTCCATCATCATCCGTACCAACAACCACTGAACTACAGTCATCACTGCTACAATCAGCACTACTTCCACCATCATCCGTACCAACAACCACTGAACTACAGTCAGCACTGCTACAATCAGCACTACTTCCATCATCATCCGTACCAACAACCACTGAACTACAGTCAGCACTGCTACAATCAGCACTACTTCCACCATCATCCGTACCAACAACCACTGAACTACAGTCAGCACTGCTACAATCAGCACTACTTCCACCATCATCCGTACCAACAACCACTGAACTACAGTCATCACTGCTACAATCAGCACTACTTCCATCATCATCCGTACCAACAACCACTGAACTACAGTCAGCACTGCTACAATCAGAACTACTTCCATCATCATCCGTACCAACAACCACTGAACTACAGTCATCACTGCTACAATCAGCACTACTTCCATCATCATCCGTACCAACAACCACTGAACTACAGTCTTTGAAGAACAACACAACACGTGTTACCACTACGAAGTTTAATAATACAGTGCGGCATCTGAACAGGGTACTAGGTTACCATTGGTGGTAGCTATAGTCTGTTTCATAATACAACAAAAAGGAAACATTTGAGTGCTGACTGTAGTTCAGTGGTTGTTGGTACGGAAGATCTTTGAATGGAATGCCATATATTATAACGTTCGATATATATTTTAAATTAAAACAATATATTTCCGGCATATATCCTCTAATATGTCTGATATTGGTTTTTATGACAAACGACATACCAACGACATATTATTATTGAACATATTAAGAATTTCAATCGTGTTCGTTTATTTTTAAGCGATTCAAATTTCGGGAACAACGCACGTGCATTTGATCTTGACCACGTGCATGTGCTGATTCACAAATTATTTACTATACATTTAGAAACTTTACTCACAGCTTTACTGACTTCAAACAAGTAGGTTTGCTCCTAGAATTTGGTAGCTGAAGATGTTTCCAACACTTCTCCAAACATGGCAGCCAGTTGCGGAAATGACAGTGGGACAGGCGACAGGGCGTAGTCTCACTTTGGCCAAAACCATTTCAATGAGTGGGGATTTCAATATTTGTTTCTTTCCTCTCTGTCACCTAACTGTTCGATGTGTGCCTGTAACAATGTTTATTTATGGTCCATACGTATAAACACTATAATAAGAAATCGTGCATATGTTTATGAATAGTACTAACCAGATTTACAAGTACCAGTGGTAAGCGATATCTTAAAATGAACGCGCGAGGAACCTGAAAACCCCCGCCAAGTGTAATCGTCTATTTGCATAATATTTATCCGCGACACTTGATTGAGTGACATACGGCAACCCAAATATATTTTGAACATGATATACTTGGGAGGTGCTAACAATGAGCCCAACTGGGTGACTGCGCTCCCTCTCATAAGTTCCTTGTTGCTGAAAAAATTACTTAAAAATAAATTCTAAATTATAACATGTGAAAGAAAATCGTGTTATTATGGAACTATTCGCGAGTGTGACGAATTTACCCATCCAGTTGATCTATATTACACACAGTCACTGATTGCGCCTAAGGGCAAATATTTCTCCAAGAAAGTAATGTGTGCACAGTCGCATGCGTTAGGTAATAAAGCCCGTGTTTATTACGCATGAGTAAATAGCGTGAGCGTTGGTAAATTCTAGCAGATCTGCTCCAGCTATCGTCGAGTTAACATCGACACGAATATAGAAGGTATTTAGAATTATATTATTGATTAAACACTAGGGACTTTGGGTGCTCTGAGGCTGGCAATCCGCTTCTTGCGACATAATGGGCAATGCTAGCAGGATTCCTACCCCTCAATAGCCCGGGTCGCTAAAAATTGATAATATAAAAGTTCCATATCTACGTACCAAGACTCCAAATCTCTTCATAGGCTCTATACCCAGGGTACGAGGTCATATAGGAATATAACACCAAACACTCCTGTGTACCAGACCCGGAGTATTATAGTGTTTCATAACAAAGACTCGGGGTCAATACAATTTTCCAGACCACCTCAGGATATCGTAGCAAACTGGAAGTCGTGCTCGGGGTCATTGTATAATAATAGTAGTTAATTCTATTTAATTTACTGTTCCATACCAATCATTGTCTACAATAAGCTAATCATAAAGCAAGGTAGCTTGAGGAAAATTATATATACATATTAGTTATATTATTCGTTCTATTGTTTAATTGTGTGAGCCATACTTGCAAACCCGAAGCTCGGGCGAAACGTTACACGAGTTTTAATCGCAATACTTAGTACAAAATGTGTTTATGAGCAGTATCTATTCATTAATTATAACCGGACGATTCAAGAAATATCGGTTTTGATTAGTTCGGTCATGGATGGGTTTCTCCACAACTTCTCGTGCATTTTGCATAGGGGGTAAACTGGGTTTTTTCATTTTTATCACTTGAGGGTTATTTGGTGAAGTATATATATTGATCTGATATGAATAATAATTATAACGAGAGCAATGAATCATCACTACGTCAACCATGTATTTACAAATCAAATACAGTATAAAAACGACAAAAATCCATAAAAATCAAAACGCTAACGGCGTAGAAAGACTGTTGGCGAGAAAAGAAACAATAAAAGCAAAATCAAATATGAGAGTATTTTTTATCATATTATCGGAACATTTATTGAAGTTTGTCACATATCTGTTATATCATTACTACAAAACAAATATCGAAACGCATAACTATACATTCTACTTAAAATAAATTGGTATAAGCTGGTATTTTACCTAACTGAAGATGGAGATTCAGACCACGTTCATTTGCACATTCAAACTTATATAGCGCGCGTCTAATCCAACGCTATTTATCTACGACATTCTCATCATTATGTTTTGTAATTCGTGGGAGGCAAATATTTTGTGTGCCAACTATTAATAGCAAACAGAGTTATATGCATACAAGTAGATCTACAAGGGGTAAAAATAGTCGATGAACCCATATGCAACAATCTCGCTTCTCAGCGCTGCTCAAAAATCGATACTCCTCACCTAAAATTTACATTGATTTGATAGGGAGCGTTAAATATTATTTGCCGTAACTTCCGTATATTTTACTCTCAGAATAGTACTGACGGATTTGAAAAGAGAATTTATGCTCTTTAACATGGTACAATTTATTTTATTTTATTTTAAAATTTAGGCGGGAAAATTTGCACTTTTGTAACATCACCCTATTTCCTATAGAAATCAATAGACATTCATTATTTGCTTGTTCGTGTGGTGTGAATTTTTTTTAATTATGTAAAATTTTAGGCGGGGGAATTTAGGCTTTAATGAGGTACCTATAGTTTAAAATGCATTTCCGTGACTCAATACGGAAATAAACGAGCGTTGTCGAACGATACCGATTTGGTTCGTGGAACACAACCGTTCTAGCAGTATATGTTCCTCGCGGCGTTTATTGGGGGTAATAAACAGATAACAATCTTGGTATTCGTATCAAATACCTTATAATATCAGAGGGGGTAATCACGTGATGATCAAAAGGGAATCATAATGGCGACGTTCTTGCAGAAACAGGTATTTTTTGCCTTTTTATACCCTTTAATAGTGTGCTTTAATAGTTTTATGCCATCCACTTTCTAGCCATATCAGTTAGAAAGTATTTAACGTTTGTTTCGTGTATGTCCTCGCCCTAGATCTTGACTTGACTCGGTGCACATTTTCTAAGCGGGGGTTTCCTTGTAATTTGTGATCTTTCACTGGTTTCACGTAGGAAATCCCTCTCTCAGCATGAAGTTAGATACATTGCAAAAACAAAAATGTGTTCGGAATATGCTTTGACTGTTTATAAATGTGTTTTGCTAGTGTCGGACATGTCAAAATCTTTTTTTCAAGTTATACGCACACAAATGTTTTATGCTCTAAACGGGTCCCACATCTGATATGATCGCAATGGGGTCCCGTTTTATGTCAGAAAACAGAGAAACTCATTTAAAGCTTTTCTAATCTAAATTGAAACTAGCAATCAGGCTATCTATAACAAGGACTAACTGTCCAATTCAAACCAAAGAAGAAAGTGCTGTTTTGTAACATGAAAGTCACCTTTGATATGTATGCCATTTCTTGTCATAATACCGCATATACATACTTTTATAATTTAATTTGTTTTCAATTTTCCAGTGCTACATTGCATCCCCAGACGACAAGCAGTATTACTGTACACAGTCCTGTGGTATGTAATTACTTGATTTTCTTCCATGTAGGTTCCATTATCCTCACCCTTCCTTTATGATACATCTTAGGATTAAATAAACAAACGTGTCAATGCTTTAAAATATTTTTTTATTTCTTAAATAAATTTACATGTGTTTCTGTTTAAAAAGAATATAACATTAAACAAACAAGTATACATTAAAACGTGTTAAATCTGAAAATCCGTATTATTTCAGAAGGGAAAAATGGCCTGTGTTAATATTTATGTTTATAATTTTAAGTTAACATTGTAATTGCTTTAAATATGTGAATTCAATGCAATAAATTCGTATTTTATATTGCAGTGATTACACACAATAATGTGTCGATGATATGATTTTGTATTCTCTAATAGTATTTAGACAGAATTAACTTAGTTTGTAAACATGTGTTCAAGAGAAAACATAACACAGTTTGTAATATTCTATTTAGATTCTGGTATGCTTCAATCACCCTGGTGCAACATTGGGAAAGACCTTACAAGATGCGCTGTCTACTGCAAAGCTACATAGCCACAAACTCATCTCTTATTCAAGATACTGCACAAATATAAGATGCCGGGTGTAAATAAAAGTTGTGAGACTAAAAATTTAAAATGATGTGGTAAATCAAATGTCTCAAAAAGTAACAGAACAAATTGAAGATTAAAAGTACTCGCAATGCATTCTAAAGAATGATGTAAAACTGTACGACAGAGTGATTTAAAGTGATCTATTAATTAATATGAATAAATTATAAATGTTGTCATGTATATTAGTCAGCTTTTATTTTTCTTTGTCTAAGTGAAAACATTATTTATCGCTCATTACTTACGCTTAAGGTATTAATAAAAAATATCCTCTACATACATGTATTTGAAGTAAACACATATTTAGCTGTTTGTAAAAGGAATGGTTGCATATTGTGTTTAAGCAATGTTGTATTTAAGCATTACTGTTGTCAACTTTGAATAGCTTCACTCTCATGGCATATTCTTAATAAGCATTACATGTAGCATTATGTTTGATTGTTTTAATGTGTAATAAGTATGTCTTTTCAATGTCAGCTACTAATAAAACTATATCCATGTTGAAAAGGAATGAAATTTTTTCAACGCTTTTATCGCTATTTTTTCAACGTTGATGAAATGACCCGTATTCGTTATTGACCAGTTGCGACTTGTCAATCAAGGACTGAGTTGACCAATTAACGGTTTATATTTCAGTGGTAAATAATAGCACATGGTTGCATAATGCAATCATATGACTTCAAATCCTTGGACAAACAACCTTCGACAAACAGAAAGGCGGAGCGTTCTTTGATTTTGCAACTGATCAATTCAACGTTGTTTCAACGTTGCTGTGCCTTCTCGGTTAAGTCATTGCTGACAAATATATTTTTTGCATGGATATTTATACATTCAATGCTATCCAGATAACAAGATTATGCTGGAAGTTCAAGTAATTCACGCTCGTTATACACGTAAAGTCGATTCAAGCGCATCTATTATTACTATACGTTAATGAGGAATTAATATCTCGACCGTATATGGGTACCACTTTGACATTTTTATAATAGAATAATTGTAAAAACAAAAGACTATATTTATAATAGAATAATTGTAAAAATAAAAGAATATATATATACTGATAGGGATTATAAATGTTGACTAGTGTTCAGTGTAATAACAACTAGATAGGCATCAATTATTCCTATATAATGATTCCTAAAAAAAGTTCAACATGATTTAAAATGCGAATTGATAAACAAAAGATGTTTGTAAAACATGTATGCCCCCCGACTTGCAGCCAAGTTGTGAATATGTGGAATTGTTAAGATTTTTTTTTAATATGCAATCCCAAGCGAGGTCTGGATATATGGTATCTATGTATGAAGTTTCATTAAAATATCTCGATGCATTCTCAAGTTATTGAGCGGAAACCGTTTTTCTATTTTTAGTAATGGTGACCTTGACTCCAACCACCCCATATGAAATCTCAGAGCGGTCTCAATATAAGGTATCTATCTATGAAGTTTCATTAAAATATCTCGATGCGTTCTCAAGTTATTGAACGGAAACCGTTTTTCTATTTTTAGCAACGGTGACCTTGACCCCACCCACCCCATATGCAATCCCAAGCGAGGTCTCGATATAAGGTATATATGTATGAAGTTTCATTAAAATATCTCGATGCGTTCTCAAGTTATTGTGCTGAAACCGTATTTTTTTATATTTTAGTAATGGTGACCTTGACCCCACCCACCCCATATGCAATCCCAGTCGAGGTCTCGATATAAGGTATCTATGTATAAAGTTTCATTAAAATATCTCGATGCGTTCTCAAGTTATTGAGCGGAAACAGTTTTTATATTTTTAGCAATGGTGACCTTGACCTGTTGACCTCAAAATTTATAGACGTCTTCCTTTCCTCCCAAGTAACCAGCATACCAACTTTCATGATCGTAGGTCAAAGCGTTCTCTCGATATCGTGCGGAAAGAAATGGTCTACAGACAGACCGACCATCCGACCGACCGACCGACGGACAGGTGCAAAGCAAGATACCTCCACTTCTTCAAAGGGGGGCATAATTAAGATTAAGAAATGCCTGTTAATGCACCATACACTCAACATCTTCTTGCAAAGTATTGTTTGAAACACCTGTGCACTATAACCTTGTCATTGTCGAAAAAACAATTCCCACAACACCTGTAAGGTGGGAGTGCTTTGTACCGCCTGACATAGCGGTTGTAGCCACTTCTTAACCTCAATTCTTGGCCACACTCGGATCACTGTCTGGCGGTTGTTTCCGTATCTGTCTCAAAATGAAAATAGCAAAAACATTACTTAATATAACACACACATGTCAAAATGCACTATTCAATGTTTATAATTTTATGACTTCAAAATTGAATGAAATCTTTCAAAACCGAGCAACATACAATTCCATCTTAGGAAGACATTTGATTGTCGCCAAACCAAATAAGGGTTTTACTAATGCCTAACCATCCACTGATAAAGATATATTTGAGAAGGTGATTTTCCTTTTTTTTTGTTATCTATTAAACTTACCGTAGTTCTCTTTAATGAATGCGATCTAATGCACATGAAATTAAGGTTAAATAAAGAGTGTTTACAGGAAATACATACATGTGTATGTCTTGTAATGGTTTGAACGTTAAAAGTTTAAAACTTTATCAGATAAGCTTCACATGAGGTTTTCCGAAATAAACGGGACCCCTTTTTGATCAAACCAGACGTGGGACCCATTTAGATCATACAACCATTTTGGTGCATACAACTTGAAAATACCAAACCCTTATAAAAACACCCAAAGAATACTCCTAGCACATTTTTAATATAACATTTTCTCTCATTTCATGCTGAGAGAGCTATTTCCCTAGTGAAACCCAGTAATGATCACAAATTACTTGGAAAACAGTCCCCGCTTAGAAAATTTCCACTGAGTAATGTCGAGATCTAGAGTAAAGACAGACACGAAATAATCGCTTAACACTTTCTAACAAATTTGGCTGGAAATTGGGCGGAATTAAAAATTTTAAGCAAATAATTAAAGGGTATAAAAATGCATAAAATACCTGTTTTTGCAAGGACGTCGCCATGTTGATTCCCTTTTGATCATCACGTGATTACTCCCTCTGTAAAATGGGTAATAAACATTCCCAGACGGGGTAATCACGTGATGATCAAAAGGGAATCAAAATGGCGACGTCCTTGCAGAAACCGGTAGTTTGTGCTTTTATTTACTCTATAATAGTGTGCTTAAATATTTTAATGCCGTTCACTTTCTAGCCATATCAGTTAGAAACTATTTAACGTTTGTTTCGTGTATGTCCTCGCCCTAGATCTTGACTTTACTCGGTGCACATTTTCTAAGCGGGGACTGTTTTCCTTGTAATTTGTGATCATTACCGGGTTTCACGTAGGAAATCCCTCTCTCAGCATGAAATTATATAAATTGCAAAAAACAAAAATGTATTCGGACTATTCTTTGAATGTTTATAAATGTTTTTTGCTAGGGTCAGACATGTCAGAATTTTTTTTTCAAGTTGTACGCACCAAAAATGTTTTATGACCTAAACGGGTCCCACATTTGATATGATCACAATGGGGTCCCGTTTTAAGTCAGAAAACAGAGAAACTCATTTCACTGATCTAAATTGAAACTTGAAATCATGCTCTGGGCGAGGTATCTAATAACTAGGACGAGAACTGTCGAATCTAAACCAAATACGAAGCAAGTGCTCTTTTGTAACATGAAAGTAACATTTGATATGTATGTCATTTCTTGTCATAATTCCGCATATACATAGAAACACAGTCCTGTGGGATGTAATGACTTGATTTGCTTCCATGTAGGTTCCATTATTGCCCGTCCTTTATGACGCTTCTTAGGAACAAATAAACAAAAGTGTCAATGCTTTAAAATAAAAAATTTTCTATTTCTTAAATACATTTCTAGTGTTTCTGTTTGAAAATAAAATCACATTACACAAACAAGTATAGATTAAAACGTGTTCAATCTAAAAAGCCATATTATTTCAGAAGGGAAAATGCTTGTGTTAATATTTGTGTTTATAATTGTAAGTTAAGATTTTAATTGCTTTAAATATAGGAATTCAATGCAATCAGTTTGTATTTTATATTGCAGTGACCACACATATACATTTTCCGATGATATGAAATTGTATTCTCTAATAGTATTTAGACATAATTAACTTAGTTTGTAAACATTTGTTCAAAACATAAGACAAAATTTGTAATCGGGCTATTTATTAACCTCTCAATAATAATTCCTAAAACACTTCAACATGATTTTATATGCAAATTAATAGAAATTAAGATTAAGAAATGCCCGTTAATGCACCATACACTCAACATTGTCTTGCAAAGTATTGTTTGAAAAACCTGTGCACTAAAACCTTATCATTGTCGAAAAACGTTTTCCCACAACACCTGTAAGCCTAAATTCTTGGCCACACTCCGATCATAGTCTAGTAGCAATGGCGGTTGTTTCCGTATTTGTCTGAAAATGAAAATAGCATAAACATTATTTAATATAACAAACACATATCAAAATGCACTATTCAATGATTATAATTTGATGACTTCAACATTGAATGAAATCTTTCAGTACCGAGCAAGATACAATTCCAACTTAGGAAGACATTTGAATGTCGCCAAACCAACTAAGGATTTTATTAATGTCAAAACATCCACTGATGTAGATATATTTGAGGATTTCTTATTATTTTATATTTTCCTATTTAGCTTTGTTCTCTTTACTGTATGCAATATAATGCCCATGAAATCTGGTTAAATAAAGAGTGTTTACAGGAAACACATACATGTGTAGGTCTAATAATGGTTTGAACGTTCAAAGTTTTAAACTTTACCAGATAAGCTTCAATTGAGGTTTTCCGAAATAAAACGGGACCCCTTTTTGATCAAGCCAGATGTGGGACCCATTAAGATCATAAAACTATTTCGGTGCGTACAACTTTAAAAAAAAAAAAAAGACGTCTGCCCAATACCAAACCCTTATATAAACACCCAAAGAATACTCCTATCACATTTTTATTATAATATTTTCTCTCATTTCATCCTCAGAGAGCGATTTCCTAAGTGAAACCCGGTATTGATCACAAATTCCATGGAAAACAGTCCCTGCTTAGAAAATGTGCGTCGAGTAATGTCGAGATCTAGAGTGAAGACAGACACGAAATAATGGCTAAACATTTTCTAACTGGAAAGTGGGCGGGATAAAAAATTTAGGCAAATAATTAAATGGTATAAAAATTCATAAATACCTGTTTTTGCAAGGACGTCGCCATTTTGATTCCCTTTTGATCATCACGTGATTACCCCCTCTGATTCCTGACTCAACAAATTCCCTTCTCAACAAATGACCTTTACATGAGTCGGCAATAACGAGATGAATAGGTGAATTAGATTTTTTCTACTAGGCTCTCCTCGTGTCCCAAAAAAAATTCATTCATTAATGAATTAGGACATCGCATAACGTACATTTTTATTTTCTTCCGTGATTCAGTCATAATTTGATCTTCAATGATCCTACATTGAAACATAAGTTTTCCCACCATGTCAAGTTCTAATCAAATTCATTATTGTAATGATAACCTTTAGAAAATTAGACTTATTACTTTCGCGTACTGATGAATCTGATAAATAAAACTAAAGTTGTTTCGGCTCAGCTGTCTAAGATCACTTTTGATCTAGATTTTTTGTAAATGTGTACCAATGAGTAATTGTACAGCTAGAGATTTGGCGCGAGAAGTTAATTATGCAGTGGTAAAATTGAATATCATTATTCTATTGGGCAAATTTTCTTGCGCGGGAGAATTTTACGGCATGCAAACTTACAACACTAGTTTAATGTCTACCAATAATTTATTCATACGTTTTATTAAGAACACGGTCCCTAGGTCCGAGGTCAAGGTCACAATTCAAGTTCAATGGTCAAATAAAGGAAATCAATCCATGACACTTTGTCCGGAGCATAACTTTGTCTAGCATGGATGGATTTTCAATTAACTTGGCAGAAGTGATAAGCATGATGAGACGGATTGTCGTGCGCAAGAAGCAGGTGCCTATGTTCAGGTCAAGTTCACAATTCAAGGTCAAAGGACAAATATAAAAGATCAATACTTACCACTTTGTCCGGAGCATATCTTCGTCCAGCATGGATGGATTTTCAAATAGCTAGGCAGAAGTGACATGCATGGTGAGACAGAGTATCACGCACAAGAACCAGGTCCCTAGGTCCAAGGTCAAGGTCAAATATCAAGGTCAAAAGTCAAATTTAAGAAATAAATCCTTATTACCTTGTCCGGAGCATATCTTTTTCCAGCATGGATGGATTTTCAAATAACTCGGCAGAAGTGATAAGCACGATCAGACAGAGTGTAACGCGCAAGAACCAGGTTCCTAGGTCCAAGGTCAAGGTCACAATTCAAGGTCAAATATAAAAGATCAATCCTTACTACTTTGTCCTGAGCATATTTTTGTCCAGCATGGATGGATTTTCAAATTACTTGGCAGAAGTGACAAGCATGGTGAGACGGAGTGTCGCGTTTAAGAACCAGGTCCCTAGGTCCAAGGTCAAGGTCACATATCAAGGACAAACGTCAAATTTAAGAAATCAATCCTTAACACTTTGTCCGGAGCATACCTTTGCCCAGTATGGATGGATTTTTTGATAACTTGGCAGAAGTGATAAGCATGATGAGGTGGCGTGTCATGCGCAAGAACCAGGTCCCTAGGTCCACGGTCAAGGTCACAATTCAATGTCAAATGTCAAATTTAAGAAAACAATCCTTACCACTTTGTCCGGAGCATATCTTTGTCTTTCAAATAACTTGGCGGAAGTGAAAAGCATGGTGAGTCGGCTTGTCCCGTGCAAGAACCAGGTCCCTAGGTTCAAGGTCAAGGTCACAATTCAATTCGTTTCCGCTCTCTAACTTAAGAACGTATTGAGATATTTTAATGAAACTTCATACATAGATACCTTATGTTGAGACCTCGCATGGGATTGCATATGAGGTGGGTGGGGTCAAGGTCACTGTTACTAAAAATAGAAAAACGGTTTCCGCTCAATAACTTTTGAACGCATTAAGATATTTTAATGAAACTTTATACGTAGATACCTTATGTTGAGTCCTCGCCCGGGATTGCATTTGGGGGGGGGTAGGGTCAAGGTCAAGGTCACTGTTACAAAAAATAGGAAAACGGTTTCCGCTCTTGAGAACGCATTGATATATTTAAAATGAAACTTTAAACATAAATATCTTATATCGAGACCTCATTTGGGATTGCATATGGGGTGAGCGTGATCAAGGTCACTGATACTAAAAATAGAAAAACAGTTTCTGCTCAATAAATTGAAAACGCATTGAGATATTTTAATGAAACTTCATGCATAGATACCTTATATCGAGACCTCACTTGGGATTGCATATGGGGTAGGTGGGGTCAAGGTCACCATTAGTACAAAATAGAACAACAGTTTCTGCGAAAAAAAAATTGAGAATGCATTGAGATATTTTAATGAAACTTCATACCTAGATACCTTATATCGAAACCTCGCTTGGGATTGCATATGGGGTGGGTGGGGGGAGGGTCAAGGTCACCGTAACTAAAATAAAAAAATGGTTTCCGCTCAATAAATTGAGAACACATTTAGATATTTTAATGAAATCTTATATGTAGAAACCTTATATCTAGACCTCGCTTGCGATTGCATATGGGGTGGGTGGGGTCAAGGCCAATGTCAACGTTACTAAAAATATATAAATTTTTTCCGCTCAATAAATTGAAAACACATTGAGATATTTTAATGAAACGTCATATGTTGATACCTCATATTGAGACCTCGCTTGGGATTGCATATGGGTGGTTGGGGTCAAGGTCACCATTAAGGTATATAAACTTTATATAAACGTATATAACTAACAATACCTAGAGAACGAATTGTGATATTTTAATGAAACATTATTATGTAGGTACCTTATATCTAGATCTCGCTTGCGTTTGCATATGGGGTGGGTGGGGTCAAGGTCTTCATTACTAAAAGTAAATAAAAACAGTTTCCACTCAATAACTTAAGAACTTATCTAGATATTTTAATAAAACTTCATATGTAGATACATGTCCATTATTTTGAGACGTCGCTTTAGATTGCAAGGTCAAGATAACCATGTCCTAGCCATATGTGTATGACCTTCACCTTGTACCCATAACTTTTTTTCATTATTGTGCTGACTTTTATGCATTTCGTTCGAAAAATTTGGTTTTCATGGAATGTCCACGTTTCTTGTTAAATTATTTTTGGTACACAGGTGTAACATCATAAAATACAGATTAAGTTCAACTTTGGTTACAAACTACTAAATGTTGACAGATTTATGGCTCCTATTATAATTAAATGTTTCCAAATACACTGGTAAACATTCACAAATGAAAGCATTCTCTCTGTGTCCATTTCTTTTGAATGGATGCCATAGTTTTGTGACAATGCAATATTGTGGAGGTGTATGTCTCTTGTGTGACAATTTTAGTTGCTTTTGGTATTTGATCTGCTTACTGGTAAGCTAAATATCATTAATAAGACCTACAAGCACAAAAGGCAAATAATCTGTTTGATTGACTAGTCCTTATCGATGATAAATGTAATGACAGGTGTCTTTATTGCTGAGTTTGGTTAAGGATGAACCTCTGTGTAATGTAGAGCATGGTAAACATCACGGATTGATTGAGCCTTGTTCCCTACAGTTTGAACTGTAAATGCATCTGTATTGCCTCTATCAATTGCCAGGTAAAATTGGCTGGACAGGCATCTGTATAAGTAATAAAGGGATTCAAATGATACTTCAAACAATGATAGAGGGCATTGAGAGGATGTGCAGAGTACAAGTACCATAACTGTTTGTTCTGTCAAAACACATCTTTGGGGGCATTCGTCACCTACAGTGACCAAAGGTCTATCTATTAATGTTTGCTAATAGATCTCTGCAGTGACAATGATTGTTTGTTGGTATGTCAAACAACTCCAGTTCTTTGTGTGCAGACTTTGAAACAACTAACTGCTACATAGTTATTTTACATTAATTCGATAATGAGTGTATACTCCATTTACTGAAAATAGTGGAATTGTGTTTGTCTGTGTAAAGACACGCTATGTGCTAGTATGTGTTCATTTACCCCGATTTACGTGTATTGATTTATCCATGTTTATAACTGGGTACGCAAACCTTTGAATAAGCTGCAAGATACAGTGTTGTATAATAAACATCTATTGTAATCATATTTCTGTTGCTTGGTATATTATACATGTCACTGAAATAAATAATTTGCTTACTTATACCACATTTTCAAACTTCACAATCGTAGTCTGCAGAAGTATATATTCTCTATAGTATAATAATTAAATAATTAATTTAAAAAAAAATGATGATTAACAAATATGTCTCCCTTGTATTATAACAAATATGTCTCCCTTGTATTATAACAAATATGTCTCCCTTGTTTTATAACAAATATGTCTCCCTTGTATTATAACAAATATGTCTCCCGTGTATTATAACAAATATGTCTCCCTTGTATTATAAAAAATATGTCTTCCTTGTATTATAACAAATATGTCTCCCTTTGCGACTTCTAAATGCATGTAATCTCGTAAAATGAATGTAATACATCATGTAATCTTGAAATGAATGTAATACATCAATCTCGTAATGAATGTAATACATCATGTAATCTTGTAATGAATGTAATACATCATGTAATCTTGTAATGAATGTAATACATCATGTAATCTTGTAATGAATGTAATACATCATGTAATCTCGAAATGAATGTAATACATCATGTAATCTTGTAATGAATGTAATACATCATGTAATCTTGTAATGAATGTAATACATCATGTAATCTCGAAATGAATGTAATACATCATGTAATCTTGTAATGAATGTAATACATCATGTAATCTCGTAATGAATGTAATACATCATGTAATATTGTAATGAATGTAATACATCATGTAATCTTGTAATGAATGTAATGCATCATGTAATATTGAAATGAATGTAATACATCAAGTAATCTCGTAATGAATGTAATACATCAAGTAATCTTTTAATGAATGTAATACATCATGTAATCTCGAAATGAATGTAATACATCATGTAATCTTGTAATGAATGTAATACATCATGTACTCTCGTAATTAATGTAATACATCATGTAATCTCGTATTGAATGTAATACATCATGTAATCTTGTAATGAATGTAATACATCATGTAATCTCGTAATTAATGTGATGCATCATGTAATCTTGCAATGAATGTAATACATCATGTAATATTGTAATTAATGTAATACATCATGTAATCTTGTAATTAATGTAATACATCGTGTAATCTCGTACTGAATGTAATACATCATGAAATATCGTAATGAATGTAATACATCGTGTAATTTTGTAATTAATGTAATACATCATTTACTCTCGTAATGAATATAATACATCATGTAATCTTGTAATAAATGTAATACATCATTTAATCTCGTAACGAATGTAATACATCATGTAATCTCGTAATGAATGTAATACATCGTGTAATCTTGTAATGAATGTAATACATCATGTAATCTTGTAATGAACGTAATACCTCATGTAATCTTGTAATTAATGTAATACATTATGTAATCTCGTAATAAATGTAATACATCATGCAATCTTCTTATGAATGTAATACATCATGTAATCTCGTAATGAATGTAATACATCATGTAATCTCGCAATGATTGTAATACATCATGTAATCTTGTAATGAATTTAATACATCATTATTGTTATGGTTAGTTTGTGTACTGAACGCAATGGTCTTAAATGCACGAGAAAATGGATGTGCAGTCGAGTGAAGTTCAATGCCAACAAAGAGAACGGACACAGGATCACCCAATACTCAAAAATGCGCGTGTGCTTCAAAACGATAAATTCGGCTTCGTCGCATCGAGCTAGAAGTCCACCCAAAAGTTCCTGTACACGCTCCTATTTTGATAGATGTCCCGTTGTGAAGTATTATTTACGAACTTCATGCAGCTTCTAAAAACATATAAAACTAGAATTGTCACATGAGTGACGGATATAGCCCCCCATAATATGGCCTTGTCACAAAACTATTGCATCCATTCGAAAGAATTGGACAGAGACAGAATGCTTTAATTTGTGAATGGTCAACAGTGTATTTGGAAAAATTTAATTTCAGCCATAACTCTGTCAAAATTTAGTGGTTTGTAACCAACGTTGAACTTGATCTGTATTTTATGATGTTAAACCTATGTACCAAAAATAATTCAAATATGTGAAGTCTTTCATTAGTTATTTCTAGTTGTTTGGGGGAATTTAAGTCAAATTGGGGCCATAACTATTTCGAAATTTAGTGGTTTGTAATCAAAGTCGAACTTGACCGGTATTTTATGATGCTACACATGCGTACCAATAATTATTTAAATATGTCAAGCCATTGTTGAGTTATCGTCAGGAAACCAGGTTTTGGGAAATTTAAGTCAAATAAAGGGCCATAACTCTGTCAAAATTTAGTGGTTTCTAACCAAAGTCGAACTTGACCTGTATTTTATGATGCTACATATGTGTGCCAAAAATTATTTGAATATGTTAAGCCTTTCTTGAGTTATCGTCCTGAAACCATGTTTTTAAGGAATTAAAAGTCGAAAAGGGGCCATAACTCTGTCAAAATTTAGTGGTTTGTAATCAACATCGAACTTGACGTGTATTATATGATGTTACACATGTGTACCAAAAATTAGTTGAATATGTCAAGCCTTTGTTGAGTTATCATCCGGAAACCATGTTTTTAGGGAATTTTAAGTCGAAAAGGGGCCATAACTCTGTCAAAATTTAGTGGTTTGTAATCAACATCAAACTTGACCTATATTCTATGATGTTACACATGTTTACCAAAAATTATTTGAATATATCAAGCCTTTCTTGATTTATCATCCGGAAACCATGTTTTTAGGGAATTTTAAGTCATAAAGGGGCCGTAACTCTGTCAAAATTTAGTGGTTGTAACCAAAATCGAACTTCACTTGTATTCTATGATGTTACACATGTGTACCAAAAATTATTCGGCGTAGCTGTCTAAGATCACTTTTGACTTAGATTTCTTGCGATAATTATGCAGCGGACAAATTGAATGCCAATAGAATTGGACAAATTTTCTAATTTTAGGGAATGCAAACTTCAAACAATGGTTTAACGTATACCAATAACTGTTAATACTTTTGGGGATTAAAATTTTACATAATTGTTTACATAAGCGGTTATATTAAAGTTATAAACATATCTTCGACATACACTCTAGAAATGAACATAATTATGAACAATATTACTCATTGTGTGTCATGATCAGAATGTTATATTCATTCACATAAAGAAATAACTATATTGTTTAGCCTACATAATCGGCACGCTCTATAAATAGCAGTTACAACGCTACAATTCACAGGAGACGACAGTCGGTCACAACGTACAAATGCCTGTTAGCTCGCAAGCACAAAATATAGTGGTACATTTCTGGAATTTTTCTGATAAATAAGCAAAACAAATATTTGCAAATTTGACTGAGCTTATATTTCTTATGTTATTATTTTGTAAAATATTATTGTACGCTGTAACCGACTGTCGTCCCCGAGAATTAATTCTAGCGAGTACAACTCCAGCAGGAAAATCATTCTAAAAATAGCGCGCGGTAAAGCTGTGTTAATACACGCGCATCAATAGCGTCTGGAGAATCCTAAACTCGAGAATTGCAATACGGGGGGGGGGGGGGGGATTCATAAACTTCCTGCTCATTCATTCCCGCTATTATTTTCTGACATTGTTAATTTGTTAAATTTGCCTGACAAATTCATGTATCAATTATGTTAACGTTAATTCCTAGTATTTAGCTTATTCATGTATCACTGGTGAAAACATGGGGCGGTATATGATCGGTTTATTCATGGTACAGACATTAATAATTATTTAGTTTATCTCAAATTAATTTTGGGGGCCGATACGTTTTCTTATAGTGTCCGAAAAATATAGTGTCCGAGAAGTATCCTTAGTAGGGAACGAAAAATACGGGGTCCGTGAAGTCACATCTTGGTCCTCTTGTATTATATTTAGGGCACAAAAAATGACATCGCAATATTAATTTCTACGCCGATTGTCTTTTTTAAAGACATTTCTTGTTTGAATATGTCAAGCCGTTCTTGATTTATCATCCGGAAACCAAAATCCAACAGACAGACAGACAGACAGACCGACAAGCTCACTCCTATAATACCCCTCCCCTAAACTTCTTTTGTTCGGGGTATAAATATTTACCGTTACTACGCAATGGTCGCCTGTCGTAGCAATGTGACAATAGTAATACATAAAAGTGAATTCCAGGAATGTAGTAGTCATGTATAGAATCCATAACTTCGCAAACTGTATAACCAGAATGTGAGACTTATACGTCTGGCAATGATTAACAGTCCACAAAAACAACTGTAGATGTGTTTTATTTAAATATGATATTTATTACTAGTACATTTAAATGCAATAGCAATGACGCTTTTCAATAAAAAAAAAAAAAAAATGGTTGGTTTCCGCTTACATCTCCAAAAAAATAAAAGAAATCTGGGGGGGGGGGGGGTATTTAAATACGATATTTATAACTAGTACATGTAAATGCAATAGCAATGACGCTTTTCAATCAAAAGAAAAATGGTTGGTTTCCGCTTACATCTCCCAAATAAATAAAAGAAATCTCGGGTGGGTATAATATAACTAACCTATAAGGGAACTTCGGGGGCATATAGTAATCGCATCGTCCGTCCGTCCGTCCGTCATGCTTCTTGTGCGGAGCATAACATAACATTAGTATTGAATGGATTCAGATGAAACTTCGTATAATGATAGAGGACAATGAGAGGAAGTGCAAAGTACAAGTACAGGGACCATAACTCTTTCTTCAATATTTATGGAGTTATTGCCCTTTGTGTTTTTTTTTGTGCAGAGCATAACTCCATTAGTATTGAAGGGATTTAAAATAAAACCATATATATTGATAGAGGACGTTGAGAGGAAGTGCAGAGCACAAGGACCATAACTCTTTCTTCAATATTTATGGAGTTATTGCCCTTTGTTTAAAATTTCTTCTCCAGTGCATAACTACTTTAGTATCGAAGTGATTGAAAACCACATATATTAATAGAGTATGTTGAGAGGAAGTGCACAGTACATGGACCATAACTTTTTAGTAGGAAGCGTCATTTTGACCAAGATGTAACGGACATCTGAGAAGCATATGCTTCGGGGGCATACGTCACATCCTGTGACTTGCCTTGTTTCTTGAACCTTTTTGCCTTTTTTTCTAAGCCGCATTTTCACCACACAGTTTAAGTATATTGGACTGCATGTAAAATGTTTGAGTCATAGAAAAATAGATTTCTGGCAAGAAACTTATAGTATAGGCGAAAACTGCTCTTTTTTCCCAAAAGACATTCTGGGTCGGCGGAAAATTGGGGGGGGGGGGGGATCGGGTAAGCGGAAACAACTTTTTTACGCTTTAAGCGTGCTTGATGGTTGTATTGTTCCCCTTCAAATGCCCCTTTTGTACTGAAGCGTCTCTATATTTCGCGGGAAGTCGACCTGTGTCGCCCAAGCGGTGTTCGGATCGCCGCCTGCTTGTGGATTGACTTTGTTGTCGCCCTGGCGTACTGCGAACAGGCCACCGGAAATGAACACCAGTAGGGCGGCCAGCAGGGCCAACCAAAAGGCGCCGTGCACGTCATAAGGTGTGTTCCCCGGCGTCTCCACGTAGTTTCCCGCAAACAAGAACACACCGATCCAAGAAAAAAGGCCTGGATCATAAAAAAAACAGACCGTATTTCTTTGGACTAATTTTTTTAACATTGTGAATTGTAAACGGTGACAGTTGCATGCATCATATATTGCATACGTTTATTATTTAAGTGACCAAGGACGGTAAAGTTTCTGTTTAGGGAACTTATTACCGTTATAAAAATATGCAAATGAGGTTAATTTTGCCAGCGTGTCTGTAAGTAAACAATGTTACGCCAGCATATGAACGGATTTATATATCTTGTTCTGGGAAGATTGGGAGCGGGCCAAATAATAAATGATTACCTTATATTTTGATGGGATAAATAATTTTAAAAAAAGATTCTTTATTAATGGCACATACTTGTATATGGCAATAGCCACGTTATGCTGTATAACACATGAGTTGCACAACGCACGTGTGAATGAAATGCATTGTCGGAGGTCAGGGTCCGTAATCACTAAGCCTCTTAATGAAAACTGGAGTACTTTTCTCAAAATGATTAAATTCCTTAAGTCTTTGGCTGTTTCGTGTAGATCTATACCGTAAGTCATGTTACATTACATGTTGTAATCTATTCAATATTAAACAGATGCTTATTTTACCCGTTTAAAGACACAAATTTATTGCGATTCACATAAAATAAAAAAAATGAACTGGAATGTCCACGTAAAGTTCATAAAAAATTTACGGTCTTAGGATCTTTGACCGGAATACGGGTCCAGCGCTCTCTGAATGCTCTCTTGTTTCACAATGAAATCACCTGCAAGAACCACCAGCAGTGCCCCTGCGATCGCCAACAACTTGAGCTCCTTGCTGAAGCACTTCTGTACCGTGACAGCCACCGTCCCCGCGAACAGCAACAGCAGGCCGAGCACCAGCAACATCCGGGGAGTCGTGACGTAACCTTAACAACAATGACGCCATACTGAACAATTAAACCAAACATGCGGGAGTGAAGTTATAATATACAGTGATTAGGGGTGTCACGATATTAAAACTCCGTATTGCAATATATTGCGATATTTTTAATATATCACAATAGTTATATATATATTGCCACCTTTGTTGTTATGTAATTAATATGCTTAAGACTGATCAAAGCACTATCAACATTACACTATTTCATAGGGCAGTTTTTATTGCCACTTTCTGATCTTGAAGACAGTCAAAACAACAGCAACATATAATTAGTAGGTAGTAAAACCATACAAATATTGCACTCTCAAAGCCTGTCATCTCTATATATTATATCTATTTTATTTTAATTTATTAATGTGATATTTACACATATTGGTACTTCAGTTATGGTGTAAATGTATTGACAGTATGTTTTGTGCTTTAACTAAGTTTAAGTTATTTTATTTGAAACTTATTTTAGTTTGAACAAATTCATCATGTGAATGTTAACTGAGCATGAACATTTTAAGGGAACACATGTATACTAAACATAAATGTACAATAAGTAGCCGCCAGTACATTCTATTATGGTCCAGCTGTTAACCTGAACCCTATACAACCATCAAATGTGATTCAATTGTAACCAATGTATAACATGATAGGGCACAAAAGACCACATAAATTGTGCAATATACCGGTATGGACAATTATATTGCAATATGTTATTACATAATCAAATACTGCAATATACCGGTATATTAAAGTGACACTCCTAACAGTGATATTAGCCAGTTTGTGTTTACTAATAAGTCTTATGCAAGTTTTCAATAATTCGAAATAGAAAAGCAATTGTAAAAGTATAACACAGTAATACATATTCACTTCAAAAAGTAGTACTTAAGAAATTTACGGATTTTATTTAAAAGATACAAAAATAACGATTAGAGAACAATATAAATTAAACAAAACAACAAATATACCTGCATATGATGTGTCAACAATAAATAAATACCAGGTAATCGTTATTTGGAATCTCTTAGTAACAAAGATAACCCTATATACCTATGGAATTTTGAAACGATTCTGCATTTTAATTGAGTCTAATAATTATCAAAGAGGTCCTTTCTAGATCTAGGTTAAGAAATGGTACATGAAATTGGCAGAACAATATTTTAATGGCCATGTTTATTTCCAAATATGTCATTCCATTAAAATAATCAATCACCAGTTATGAATAAAATTGTTTAATGCTCATACTTAAATCTATAAATTTTCAAATGTGTCATTCCGTGAAAATAACCGGTGTTATTGTTCATGCTTATAATTGCGCACATGTGACATAAAATATATACTTAACAAGAGCTGTTTGTAAAACAGGCATGCCTCCTCTAGGTTAAAAGCAATCTTTAAAATATAAACTTTTCTGAAGATCGGATGAAAACTGTTGGACATAGAGAGCGGACACTGCTAACAATGCCAATTTTAAATTATTCAAGGGCCATAAGTCTGCAGTTCTTGGGCGATTTGGACGATTATCGAACTAGGCCGATATATTTTGCCCACAAACATTTTATCATGTTTGGTGAAGACCGGATATAAACTGTTGGACTTAGAGAGCGGACACAGCTAAAAGTCCAATTTAAGATAATTCAAGGGCCATAACTCCGCAATTCCTGGTGCGATTTGGCTGGTTATCGATATTATACCCACAAACATTTTCGATGGGGTGGGGGCATAATGGAATATGGGCAGTCTCACCTGCGGGGTCCACGATCTTTGTGCAGTATTCCTCAACGGCGCCGTTGTATTTCTGGACAGTCTTGCACCAGTTCCACAGCCCAAAGTTCATCTTCCACGTGTCCCCGAAGCAGTCCACCTCCTGGTAGGTCCACCACGGCAGTGTTAGGGCCAATACCTGGCCAAACCCGCCGAATAGCGCCAGAATAAATCCCGCGACGAAACGCCAATCCGGGGATTCCCGCAAATCCGGGGATTCCGTGTCCGACACCGACGGCGTCTTCTTAGTTTTAGGGCGCACGGCAATAAACATGTTAATTTACTGTCAAAATATTAAACTGTCAACAAACATGAATGTTCATCAGTTAATAATGTTAGAACGTGCACGTTATGTTCGCTGATATGCTGTTTAAGGCTTAATATTATTGAATATATCAGTTACTGCATTGTAAAATGAATTCCATAAGTACGTGCTATCATTATATTTTTGATACTTCCTTCATCAACCTCTGCATTGATTATTGTTTATTTATTAACAACATCAGTGTGTGATTTTCATAGCAGAGTTTTAAAAGCGATTCATTTAATATTAATTGCTGCCTTTGAGTTTCTGAATACAGTTAATCCATTAGGGAATATTTCATATCGATTTCGTATTTAAACTTTGTCGTGCACGATGCTCGTGATTAAATATGTATGTTTTCGGTTACAGACGAATTGAGCAATTGTTATGACGACAATACCTGCATGTACCACAGACTGTTTAGGCTCGATGAATTCATGTCGAGTTTTAACATTACATTTTGTATGCATGGTCAAGCAACCCTCGTTCGGACAAAAAAGGTGTACGGGAGAAATAATAATTATTATTGCTTCCGTACTTGTAAATATTATTTTTAATTATTAACAACAATATTTACAAGTCCCTTTATATTATATTGACGATGTTTTAGTGTTGTAGTGTTGTATGTTTCTTGTATACAAATTTATATAGTCAAATGACTTAATAACAACACAAGAGTGAAGTTGTATATTTTATTATAGCATTCTAATGAAAGCTAACCATTGCTCTGCAACTACTAACGAAGACACAATGACTGAAAAGTGAATGTGCGGGCTGTCTGCATGTCGTATATGTATTAGCATTTGGGCATGTAAATTAGATATAGTCTGTTTCATGAAATAGGAATCTGAATACTGGAACACTTTAAGATATGTTCACATCGAACATGCGAAGTTTGTGATTAGATAATGCTCAGAGAAAAAAACATGCTCTTTTTAATTATGAATAAAAGGCTTCCTATGGAAACTGAACGTGTAATGAGAAGTGTGATATTTACGTGAAAATAATTTAAAATCATATGTCAACTTAAAATAAATTTAGAATTATCTACAACTTTATTGCAAGTTCATTAAAGCTATAGTTCGCAACACAAAATTACATTTGACCGAACCGAGTAAAACAATTACATCAGTTCAAAGAATATAGTGGAGAGTAACCTGGATCCGCAAATTAAACCGTACTATTGTTGACGTCCGGAACGAACGTGGCAGAAATGGACAGGCCAACTTTATTTTTCGTGCCAATTTTGCTGCTCGTAAGACATGACATATTAAAACAACATTTTATATTGTTTTAAATTAAAACTAAGAATAAATTGCAATATAATATAATGCATAAGCGTTTAGCAACAATCTGATGTCTTTGTTATACAATGGTTTACAAGTGGGTGGGGAAAAATATTGCACTTACCCATTTATGTGTCAGTGCATAATCCATATTCTGGCTTGCACGTCATTGTCATTATACTTTTCTTAGAGCGTAATTACTATGTTTGGTGACTTAACATGAAATCAAGTTAAAAGTATGCATCAGAAATATGTCAGCAAAATGTGTTAGCTTATTCAATGCTGCCATATCAAAAGAAATGAAAATTGTCATGGAAACATGGTTAGAAACAAAAAACATTTAAGTAATTTTGTGATAAGATGCTATAAATAATTATATTGAGTGAGACATTGCTTGATGTTTTAAGAAGACAGTCGGGTATCAACCTAGCGTGGAGGTACCAGTTTTCAGATCTCTAAGGGTTTACCATGATCCATGGACTTTGTTGCAAAAGACACCAACATTAAATAATGCAGGCACGGATTATGCATATTTTATAAAATTAGCACCATTCATATCACCACCCTGATATAAAATATCTGTCATGGTGGTCTAAAGAAAAGCAACCTAATATTGAACCTACAGTTACAAATAACCAACACATGGTATATTACACGACGGTCATGTCACATGATGGCAGCCGCCTATTTTTTTGAGGTACGGTTCGAGAAAGGGTACCTACACGATACATGCCCTGTTGCAGGCCGTTTGTCGATATTTTGAGCGTATGATGTACTGGTAAGTACGTGATTTGGTACAAATAATATACATCGAGAGTTCATTTGAATGTTCTCGAATTTATCGTTGACGTTGTATAATCAGGGTAGAGCACTCTTAAGAATAAACAATAATGTCGCACAACAGCAAATATTATCGTGGAAAATTAAAACACAAAGATGCGAAAGGCTCTCGATGGATCTTATCAATGTTGATAAATAATACTGGTATATAGTACTGGTAGTTCTCAGTCTGAGTCTTTTACGTCGCCACCAGTAAGTAATATTGAACAAGACTCTTGCTTAAATGAACCTGAAAAATATTACGTCTCCACCCGTTAGTAATGTTGTCTAACATGCCTAACCAGACTCGTGTTTC
This sequence comes from Congeria kusceri, assembly GCA_027627225.1. Taxonomy (NCBI): domain Eukaryota; kingdom Metazoa; phylum Mollusca; class Bivalvia; order Myida; family Dreissenidae; genus Congeria; species Congeria kusceri. The sequence goes on from JAPFQT010000080.1 coordinate 186,342, forward strand.
AATGCATCAGATCCTGTTATGTCTCCACCGGCTGTAAATGTTGTTGAACCAGACTCGTGTTTGCATGAACCCGATCTTATTACATGTCCATGGGCTATAAATGTTGTTGAACCTGAGACAGTTAATTTTACATCCCCACCTATTAGTAATGCAGTTGAACAAGACAACTTGAGTGAACCTGCTAAAAAAACATGACCGTCAAGTCTTTGGTTCAGCCAAATACGAACGTGCATACAACTGGTTTTACTATAATGTCAATAAACAGGGGTATGTGTGTAAACATTGTGAGCTGTTTCCCCTGCTGTCAGAAAAGGGGAATTCAAAGTGGGACGAACAAGGAGTGGATTTAAATGACAACCCCACACAGTCGGCTGGAAAAACACCAGCAAAGAAAAAACTAAGAATTCAAGCCAACAATATAAAATGCACATGAAAGTTATGTTTTGAAATCAAAGAAAAAAGTGTCTTCTCAGCGTTTTTCCTCACCACTTTGGGAATGGTACCGGTACCAGTCAAATTGGGAAAATTAGCGTCATTTTCAGCCAAATTGGGAATTTTATCACTCATTAAAAAATGTAAAAAAAAATGTCATAAAAGATGTACATGTCAAAACAGTAAGTTACTTCCCCTATCTGTTAACAGTAACCCAGGATTTTTCTCAGGCGCCCCCTTCTCTACGTTGAATTTTTTTTTACGACATGTGTCATATGACGTTATCTGGTGCCATTTAGCTCTTCAAATTAAGGCTAACACGTTTTCAGGTTTTTGTAAACGTTGAAACGAAATGAAATAAACAAAACATCACCGTTTAAACGGTATACCTCTAGCTTTTTAAAAGAAAAATCGTCACTATAAGAATCATGATTAAAATACATGTTTATCATACATGCTTTGTTCTTGCAAAAACGGCGGGAGAATTTCCCTGTGCGCGTTGTGCCTACGCTCGTCAAATGTTAAAGACCTGTATTTAGAAAGCACATGGTTGGTACACGCACGCGTTCCATGCATGGAACGTGACATCGTGGTTGTCAGCAGACATTTTGCGCTCTTGCAGAAAACACGGGTTTTACATGGCATACATGTACATAAACAAGACTGATTGTGTTTACGAAACTACAACACTGAGCAGTAACAGTGGAAAGGCTTTTTTGATTATTATTTTATATTAGCGTATTTGAGACTGATTTTTCGCAGTTTATTTGTTAAAGTTATGAAATTTATTAAATAAGTGTGCATATTATAAAATACGAAAGCTTATTTACTTTTAAGGTCGATAATACGCTTGACGCGCGTATAAGGTTACTTGTGTGTGGATACGTGCCATATGCGCCGATTGGTTAGTCATAATGTCATTCCAAAGCGAAGATAAACTGAGCGTTTCTATTGGCTCATATCAATTTTACTGCATGTTGAAACTCCGCCTTCAGGGCGGTGCTTCACGGTGATTGATTGTGGCTTAGGAATCACTGTAAATTGTTACCATTTTTCGACGAAGTGACACTCGCTTTGATCATTCACTGACTTTATAATTCACAGCAGGAATTGTCGGTCTGCTGCAGTCAACACAGCTAATTAATTGATAAAATACACGGGCCCTGGGCGATGTTTATAAGCGCAACACTAATTTTAGGCGCCCCAGATATGTTCAATTAAAAATTTATGCACCCGTGCACCGGGGCACTAAAACGGCCTGGGGAAGGCCCTGCAGCTGTCCGTGGAGGTTTACGCTTAGGTAAATCAAAAGTAAAATACAGGAACATCGTCAATCTTTTCAGGGTCTTTTTGGATTTTTTTCTTACATTTGGCAATTGTTTAACTTCAATTTGGGAAAAATGGTCAGAAAATCGGATTGGGAATGGTACCGTTTTCCGGTACCGACTTTATATAGAGGAAAAACGCTGCTTCTGTCTATGAACAGCTGAAGAATCATGCTTCTAACAGGGCTTTCCTTTGACCCGAGCTCCCGGGTTTTAACGCGTGGAAATTTCAAATTACGCTTGTTTGACTCGCGAGGTAATTACTTCATGCGTCACCCGGAGCAATTTTCGGACTTGCGTCATACAGTATAGCTCGGCTGGCTGATTATCCCAAGCAGTCGGATTATCCCAATCAGTGGAACAGCGCTGTCAAAGTTGATAAAACACTCGGCGACTATTGGTTGGAGGCGGAGTCAATTTTTAAATAGACCTATCCACATAATATACATGTATCCACACTTTAGTTAATGTACATCAGTCGTTTAGAGTATGTTAATTCCAGACAATTAAACGTTTAAAACACAATTTACTCGCCGCTTCCGTTGTTGATAATATCCACATTTAGTTTAGTTCCTAACTATAAAGGCATTGTTTTAAATTACTTTCCTTTATATTTCGGGTAAAATCATTAAAATATTTCCAAAATTTTGAATCCGTTTTCAGCGAAAATTATGACTTTTACGTAACATTTCTTATATCTGAAATATCCAACATCCAATTTTAGTGTTTGAGTGTCGTAAACACATTTTTTATTAGTCTGTGTATTTCATGTAAATCCTTTGTTTTATAGAAAAGCATGCCAAAGTTTTGCTGACACAAATGACGTCTCGTTCCACGCGTATAAAGTGTGTGTGTATTGACCATGTGGTTTACCAAATATATATATGTCATCTGGGAATAAAAACTTTGTAGTGCAAGAACTTTGTGATCTTTAGCATTTGAATAATTATTTTATTGCAGTTTATTAATATACTTTGTAACAGTAAAACAGTATTTGCGTACCATAACTACGTATTTTTTTTTGGAAGGAAAGCGTATGTTTTATTGTTGGACATGATAAACTATTTCGTAAAAAATATTCAGTGGTATTTTTAGTATGTAAAGAAATATGCTAAAAGCGTTTTAATAATAATAATAATAAATAATAAGAATAATTAATAATAATAAGTAATAATAATAGATTTAATAATAATATAACAATAATAGGAAGAAAATAAAATTGAATAAATTCACAAGAAAAATAATAAGTTAATAAAAAATAATAATTAATAAATCAAAATAATACTATTAAATTATAACATAAAAATATTAAATTAATAAAAATAATAATAAGAAGAAGGAAAACGAATGGAAACAACCCACATAGCATCGACTCTTAAAAGTTTATATCTGACTCTTGGGGAATTTGATTTTGACTCTTGAAAATTTGACCCCAAGAGTTATTGACTCTTGAAATTCAAAGTCTAACATTTCATCACATGAGAAAGCTCAAAATCGAGCAGTGCTTAAGCAAATGTTCAGGGTCATTTACTTCATATGTCGCAAACATTGGTCACAAACTTCTTATGGGAATTTTTTGAGATTCATGGCACAAATGGGGGTTTTGGAATTTGAACGCCATATTGACAATGCCCCAATCTGTGCCACATATTTGTCTGATTCCCTAATGGAAACTAGTCAGGTTTTCTGCACAGGAAAGGGGCTGGACATACGACAGTTACATAATCACTAAATACTTTAAAACCTTCATTCACATGCCCAAGAGTTCAATATAATTAAGATTTATTTCCTGTCATGTATTTATACAAAACATTTGATATTTTTAATAAGTTCAGAAGAAATCTATTAGAAGTAAATAAATTATACAAGAAGAGAGATTATTTTTGTGTTTGCATTATTTATTTTGTTGTTTACTGTATATAACAATTGGATCTTAACACAGCTTTTATTTCAAAGTCAGAACATTAAAATATTTTTCCTGGAACTGACTTCAGTCATATATTTTTCTCTTTCAGCTGCTGATACCAACAGGGGCAAAGAAGGAGAAATCCCTTATTGACAGCATAGATGATCTTAAAGAATTCAAGAAATTTCTCAGGACGAAAACTAACCTTCTTGTGGTATTTGCCAAGTCAGGTAATTCAAAATAAGTTCCAATTGCAAAATTGTAACTGTTCTTCTAAGGGAAGTATAAAAATGATTTCTGATGGTCTCAGAACCCAGTTTAATAGTCAAGATGTTTCTGTTCTGAGAAAGTAACAGTCCATTTCTTATGTGTACGATGGTCTACACTGTATCATTTCTCAGTTTATCTGATTGGCCACATAGGTTCATGGTGTAGGTTTTCTGTACCTATCTATATAAACACTTACAGTAAGGGGCAGAAAAAATGAAACAAAATTCAATTAGGGCCAGCTGAAAATACACTGTACTTTTGCTCTGGACCTAATTGGTGCCTTCAAAATCCTCCCTGTATTTCTACTGGCTTTTTTATGTTACATATTTTCTGGGCTCATGGAATTTTATAATTAAGTCTGGTACAGTGAACTTTAAATTTGGGAACATGTACTTTGTAAGACATCTCTCAACTTTAATTATGTGCACAAACATATTGATATAGTTCCATGTACAATCAAATATTTAGTAAATGTCACACTAATTTGTGTTGACAGAAACCTGTATTCTGATCTTAAACAAATATGTAGTGTTTACTTTCTAATTATAAATTTCAGTCCCTATCTTTTTTTTTTAATTGTGATTTTCAGTGGTCTATTCTCTACCAACAATCAGCTCATAAAATGTCAGGTAAATTTTATCGAAACTGCGCGTATTTTCTCCACTGGCCTTGCTGTACGAGATTACAAATTTGTTTTATTTTTTCTGCCCCTTACTGTAGTTCAGAATTGAAGCAGTTTTTGTGGAAAGCATGGCATTTTTATGTTATGTGTAAAAAAGGTAGTAAACAGCATGAAAGAGACCTTTACAAATATTGAATAATGTGAATAAAATGAACATGTTTTTATTAGGTGTGGAATAATATATTACAATTGAATTAGTTATTTGAAAAGTCAGAACCAATTTTACAGAGAGTGCAGCCTCCAAGTTGATGTCAGTGTTTGATGGGGTCGCAGAAGAGATTAAGGGGAAAGGAACTCTTGCCGTAGTGGACTGCGGGTAATTTATATGAGGCGCGTCGTGGGAAAACCTGACTTAATGCATGTGCGTAGTGTCATCCCGAATTAGCCTGTGCAGTCCGCACAGGCTAATCTGGGACAACACTTTCCTCCTAAAGTGGATTTATGGTTAGAAGACACTTCATTGAAACAGAAAATACCATAAAAGCGGAAAGTGCCGTCCCGGATAAGCCTGTGCGGACTGCATTAAGACCGGTTTTCTCACGACGCGCCACATATTTTTTGTGGGTAAACAGCTTTATTGACTTCATAGTTTGTACAACTGGTCGCAAATATACAATCATGGTAATGCACATTTGGCATAATGCAATACTATGCAAACAATCATATCATATAGAAACTACAGAAAAATGATCATTTTGAGCATATTTCAATATTAGGTATACAAACCATCATTTCATGTAGGTATGCAAACCATCATGTCATATAGAAACTACACAAAATGAGCATTTAGTGTAATGCAATATTATACAAACAAACATATCATATAGAATCTAAACAAAATGGGCATTTAGCAGAATGCAATATTATACAAACGATGGTATAATACAGGAACTACACAAAATGAGCATTTAGCATAATGTTATATTATACAAACAATTTTATCATATAGAAACTACACAAAATGAGCATTTAGTATAATGCGTATTTTACAAATGTTGGTATAATATTGAAAATACACAGAATGAGCATTTAGCATAATGCAATATTATACAAACAATTATATCATATAGAAGCTACACAAAATGAGCATTTAGTGTAGTGCATATTATACAAACGATGGTATAATATAGAAACTACACAAAATGAGCTTTATGCATAATGCAATATTATACAAACAATTATGTCATATAGAAACAACAACAAAATGAGCTATATGCATACTGCAATATTATACAAACAATTATATCATATAGAAACTACACAAAATGAGCTTTATGCATAATGCAATATTATACAAACAATTATATCATATAGAAACTAGGGGTGTCACAATATACCTGTTTATTGGTTTATTGCAATATTTGATTATGCAATAAAATATGCAATATGAAAGTCCATACGGATATATTGCATTATTTATGTGGTCTTTTTGCAGTTGTGTATTATTTCTTGTTATTATCCCCCCTTCGAAGAAGTGGGGGTATCTTGCTTTGCACCTGTCCGTCGGTCGGTTGGTCGGTCCATAGACCATTTCGTTTCCGCACGATATCTTGATAACGCTTTGACCTACGATCATGAAAGTTGGTACGCTGGTTACTTGGGAGGAAAGGAAGAACCCTATAAATTTCGAGGTCAACAGGTCAAAGGTCAAGGTCACCGTTACTAAAAATAGAAAACGGTCTCCGCTCAATAACTTGAGAATGCATCGAGATATTTTAATGAAACTTCATACATAGATACCTTATATTGAGACCTCGCTTGGGATTGCATATGGGGTGGGTGGGGTCAAGGTCACTGTTACTACAAATAGAAAAACGGTTTCTGCTCAATAACTTGAGAACGCATTTTGATATTTTAATGAAACTTTATACATAGATACTTTACATTGAGACCTCGCTTAGGATTGCATATGGGGTGGGTGGGGTCAAGGTCACCATTACTGAAAATAGAAAAACAGTTTCTGCTCAATAACTTAAGAAGGCATCGAGATATTTTAATGAAACTCCATACATAGATACCTTATATTCAGACCTCGCTTGGGATTGCATATGGGGTGGGTGGGGTCAAGGTCATTGTTACTAAAAATACAAAAAACTGTTTCAGCACAATAACTTGAGAACGGATCGAGATATTTTAATGAAACTCCATACATATATACCTTATATCGAGACCTCGCTTGGGATTGCATATGGGGTTGGTGGGGTCAAGGTCAACGTTGCTAAACATAGAAAAACGGTTTCCGCTCAATAATTTGAGAACGCATCGAGATATTTTAATAAAACTTCATACATAGATACCTTATATTGAGACCTCTCTTGGGATTTGATATGGGGTGGGTGTGGTCACGGTCACCATTACTAAAAATAGAAAAACTGTCTCCGCTCAATAACTTGAGAATGCATCGAGTAATTTTAATGAAACTTCATACATAGATACCATATATCGAGACCTCGCTTGGGATTGCATATTAAAAAAAATTCTTAACAATTGCACATATTCACAACTTGGCTGCATGTCGGGGGGCATACATGTTTTACAAACATCTCTTGTTATTACGTTGACTGAATTAAAACATGCCTATTGTTGATAGTTTTGTAGGGGTGAAGGTCAAAAGCCAGACCATTATATATAGACTGTACTTGCAAGCAGTAATATTTCATTTTTGGTTGATATACAGTCGTGTCCGGTAATCTTGCGCGTCCGGTAATCTTGCGCACTACGCAGTTAGGCATTTTTGGAAGACGGCGCATTTTATTTACTGACGTTTACCGAAATATTAAATTCTAAAGGAGCCAAAACACCTGTAATAAATGAAAATAAACATAGTTTTTGTATTTATAATTACCTTTTGAATGATTTTAATCAAGTATCCATGAGATGTAAACACCGACCTACTTAGGCATAAATCCGGTTTGCTGTATAAAATTCCTCGATTTCTTCACTCCTCTCATAATTTTTAAAAGGAATATTATAAATTATGCGTAATTGTTTTATTTCCTGATCAAAGTTTGGTATTTATCTTTTCTGAGCTCTACAACAGACATCATATACAGACGAGATTGAATCTTTTTCCCGCCAATCTGTCGATTTTCAGCTCCGGGCATGCGCAAAGGCCACTTGCTTTTTAATTACGGAATCCTGTTATGAAAAGACAAATACACTTTACTTCGTTAAACAATCTTTTTGTATTGTGTTTGTAGCAAATAACTTGTTTTAATTTGCTTTTTTGATGTTATACTCACATCTCGTCAAAGTATAGTTACTTAATGATGAAAGAAGCCTGCAGTGATGATAAAAAACTTGAACACATTGATTTATCTGGACATTTTTACTGAGCAGATTTATAAGTTTGTTTTATGATATGAATTGGACACCGTACTTTGACATTAAGCATTTAATGACGTCATTTTCAAAAGTGCGCAAGATTACCGGACACTGGAATTGTTAAAAAATGGTGCGAGTTATTTTTGTTTTGATTTGGATTCGGATAGTTTTTATTGAATATTTCAGATATGGTTGTGTTTCTAAATGCAAGACAGACTGTCGTTAATGTTCAGTAAAAATTAAATTGCTACGCTTTTTTAATCCGATGTTTATCACACAATTAGTGCTTAACTGCGCAAGATTACCGGACAGCATCGTACATGTTTTCTCTTAAAAGTTTATTCTTAATGATACATTAAACCTGACATTGTTTCCAGTTAAAATAAATTGTGTAATACATACATAGTTGATGCACAGTTAAAATGAAGAGTGTAATACATACATAGTTGATGCACAGTTAAAATGAAGAGTGTAATACATACATAGTTGATGCACAGTTAAAATGAAGAGTGTAATACATACATAGTTTATGCACAGTTAAAATAAAGAGTGTAATACATACATAGTTTATGCACAGTTAAAATAAAGAGTGTAATACATACATAGTTTATGCACAAAACAAATATACATCATGATTGGAGTACCTGTATATGTCAAAAATCACTCTGAATGTAATATAATAAATACAGTGAACAGCAATGACGGATGGTTTGAGAGTGTTGCTCATAATTATTTAGCTTTTTCTGCTGGATTTCTAATATCGTGACACCCCTAATAGAAACTACACAAAATTAGCATTTAACATAATGCATATTATACAAACAATTATAGCATATAGAAACTACGCAAAATGAGCATTTACATATAGCATAATGCGTATTATACAAACAATTATAGCATATAGAAACTACGCAAAATGAGCATTTACGTGTAGCATAATGCGTATTATACAAACAATTATAGCATATAGAAACTACACAAAATGAGCATTTATATATAGCATAATGCGTATTATACAAACAATTATAGCATATAGAAACTATGCAAAATGAGCATTTACGTGTAGCATAATGCGTATTATACAAACAATTATAGCATATAGAAACTACGCAAAATGAGCATTTACGTGTAGCATAATGCGTATTATACAAACAATTATAGCATATAGAAACTACGCAAAATGAGCATTTACGTGTAGCATAATGCATATTATACAAACAATTATAGCATATAGAAACTACGCAAAATGAGCATTTACGTGTAGCATAATGCGTATTATACAAACAATTATAGCATATAGAAACTACACAAAATGAGCATTTACATATAGCATAATGCGTATTATTCAAACAACTATAGGATATAGAAACTACACAAAACAGTCATATCATTTACAAACTAAACAAGCATGTATGCCACATATGGAGTAGATAACGACATGAAAACATGAAACAATGAAGAGAAAAACTTGTTTGAAAAGATATTTGGGCAACAGATGTTTCATTAGCATTAATATATGTATGTGACAGGACTCAAATGTTAATATAATCAGGTTGTTTGGGTTCATGGAAAAAATTCTTACAAATAAAAAAACATTTTTGTAATTCATTTTCATTGCAGTTTCAGTTATTTAAAAAAAAAAAAAAAAACTTCTTTAGCTAGTGTGTAAACAGAAAAACAGTTTCAGATTAAAAAGCATATTATGCGTTTTTCAACAATGGTTCTTATTAACTTTTATTCCACTTTAAATCAAAGTATATGGTAATCAACTTGATCGGGTTGTTTTATTTTATGTCAATAGACCTGTTGTAAGATAGTACATACACTCTTTAAGAATATTGGTCAATTCTTGGATTGATTGCTTCATTGTTTTTTGTTTACACAAGTGCGGGTCATACTTACGTCACAGCTCCTTGACATAAAAGGCTGCATATAATTGTTCGGCTTTATGCTTATACCTGTGAACTGCTTTTTGACCTTAAGGGCAGCATATAAATTGTTCAATTCAATACGTGTACTTAAATCGCAGCTGCTGGACTTCATGGGTTACATGTAAATAGCTCAGGTTGCTTCAGTATTTGTTGGTCCTCGTTAAAAAGATAACTATTACTATGTATGACTGCATGTATATATGAGCAGTATTACCTGGTACTATGTATGACTGCATGTATATATGAGCAGTATTACCTGGTACTATGTATGACTGCATGTATATATGAGCAGTATTACCTGGTACTATGTATGACTGCATGTATATATGAGCAGTATTACCTGGTACTATGTATGACTGCATGTATATATGAGCAGTATTACCTGGTACTATGTATGACTGCATGTATATATGAGCAGTATTACCTGGTACTATGTATGACTGCATGTATATATGAGCATTATTACCTGGTACTATGTATGACTGCATGTATATATGAGCAATATTACCTGGTACTATGTATGACTGCATGTATATATGAGCAATATTACCTGGTACTATGTATGACTGCATGTATATATGAGCAATATTACCTGGTACTATGTATGACTGCATGTATATATGAGCAATATTACCTGGTACTATGTATGACTGCATGTATATATGAGCAATATTACCTGGTAGAAGTGCTTCACAAGTTTGAAGACTAAAAATCAGAAACATGTGCCAGGCTTTCAACAGTAAAATAAAAAAATATTCATTCTTCATCAGAACAACATAATTAGGTAGTTGAGACAATTAAGCATAAATTAATAAGATATACCGAGCAAAGCACCTGTGGTTGACTACAGAAAAAGCAAAGCTGTTATGTTCTGTAAAATCTGTATTACTTTTTTAAGTTCATTAAGAATTGTATTATCTTCATGCATGATTTGTTAAATGAACACTATTTTATTAAATGTTTATTTTGGTTAAAAAATATTTCACCCATTCAACAATATTGCATTTAATAACCAGAATGCAAAAAGTTTGTATACATACACATGGGGTTGACACCGGTAGGGTAAGCAACTATTTGTGTATGTTATTATTAGTGACCTACAACTATTTGGGTAGAGTGTATGTTATTATTGGTGACCTACAACTATTTGGGTAGAGTGTATGTTATTAATGGTGACCTACAACTATTTGGGTAGAGTGTATGTTATTAATGGTGACCTACAACTATTTGGGTAGAGTGTATGTTATTAATGGTGACCTACAACTATTTGGGTAGAGTGTATGTTATTAATGGTGACCTACAACTATTTGGGTAGAGTGTATGTTATTATTGGTGACCTACAACTATTTGGGTAGAGTGTATGTTATTATTGGTGACCTACAACTATTTGGGTAGAGTGTATGTTATTATTGGTGACCTACAACTATTTGGGTAGAGTGTATGTTATTATTGGTGACCTACAACTATTTGGGTAGAGTGTATGTTATTATTGGTGACCTACAACTATTTGGGTAGAGTGTACTAGTATGTTATTATTGATGACCTACATTTCAGGGGAGATGCCAAGAAGCTGTGTAAGACATTGAAGGCCTCTCCATCACCGCTAGAACTGCGCCACTACAAGTATAACATTGGTTCACCTTTGATGGCGTATTGATTTATATCAGGAAATCTATTAGCATGATTTAACAAGCTTTTCCTTTGAGTTGAAGTATTTTGGATTGAATATGATATGAGATTTGTTGGGTATGTCTCAGGTATCAGCAGTTGTTTCTTATTAGTTAAATTGTGTATGTACAATCTTACAACAGATATAGTGGCATAAATACAGTTAACAAAATTAAGTTAATTCACATATATTTTTATTTAAAATGGAATAAAAGTTAAGAACAAACATTGTTTTTAAACGCACAATAAGCTAGTTTTTAATCACTAAATGGTTTTCATATGTACAAGGGAAACTCAAATACATGAAAATACGTTGACAGTTGGTTTAGGTTACAAAACACTAATAAATGATGCAAAAATCAACGCTAGTACTTGTTGATTTTTTCCGCATTGAAGTGTTTTCGTCGTCATTTTTCTGTTTTTCTGTTTGCTTTCAAGTTTTATTGTTAAATAATTGATAGGAAAGATCATTCATATACACTTTATCTGGAATGTATTATATTGATATATTAAAATGTTCTAGGCAAATTTCACGTATTTTGATTCGAATATGATTTGAGATTTTTTGGCAGTGTGCTTAGTAGGTATGTCTCAGTTATCAGTAGTTGGCTTTTATTAATTCATGTCAAAATCTGTTCTTTGAATTGATTTATCTCAATGTTTCTGGGTAGTAAATACTTATTAGAACATACACATACTCACATAGGTTTATGTTATTAATAAACTTTTGTAATATTGTATTGCTGAATATGGTTTTAGGTAATCAGATTGTTTTAACAGTTAAAAACATGTAAGATATTTAACATTATAAGCTTCTGCCACTATTTTTATGCCCCACATCAAAGATAGCGGGCTATATTGGTTTGCTTATGTTGGTTGGTCGGTCGGTAGACCAATCTTGTTTCCGCCCTCTAACAGTCCAACAGTTTTCATCCGAGCTTCACCAAACTTCATGAAACTGTTTGTTGGCACAGTATCTTGACCAAGTTCGATAATCAGCCAAATTGCTTCAAGAATTATGGAGTTATGGCGCTTGAATTATCTAAAATGAGTTTTTTTTTCGTTTTGGCTATCTAAGTCTTCATCCGATCATTACCAAACTTCACAAAAATGTTCTATACTCAGCCATATTCGTCCCAGGAATTGTACAGTTATGGCGCATAATAATTTAAAATTGACCTTTTTAGCCATTTCCGCTCTCTTAGTCCAACAGTTTGCATCCGATCTTCACCAAACTTGTTTGAGGTTTGTGGGCATCATATCTAAGCTAAGTCTGATGATCAACCAAATCGCCGCAGGAACGGCAGAGTTATCGCCTTTAATTTATCTAAAATTTTCTGTTTTAGCAGTTTCTTCTCTCTATGTCCAACTTTTTTTATTCGATCTTCAACAAACTTGATGTTTTATAGATTGTGTTTAACTTTGAGATGGCATACCTGTTTTACAAACAACTCTTGTCGGTTGTAGGGATGGTGATTTTAACAAGAATTATGACAGAAAAATGGTCCACAAGGTTTGTACTGTATCTGTGCATTTTTGAAATTAACTATAGTATGTGATTGTACATATTTCAAATACATGCACTTTTTTTTTTGAAGATTTAGTTTGCAAGTTATAGCTGTCACATCTATGGTATATTTTATAACTTTTTCTCTCAGGTGAATCAAGTATCTGCTTTGATACAATGTGTGAATCATATATAATATTTTGCATGCAGTTTAGATTTTATACAAAAAAAACAACACATTTAAAACTTGTCATTGAAGAAAGCTACAATAATATTTTGCAAGTACAATGAAAAATGAGATTTTACTGTATGTCTGATGGTAAATTTCAGAGCCTGCCTTATTTAAGCAATAGAAGAAATTCCAAATGCAAGTTTGTAATCATACAGACGCACCTTATTGAATACTCCTTAAGTTTGGCCAAAGTGCAAAGCTTAAGACTCCATCTTGTCGGTGATGGAGTCACGTGCATCCTGACATGTATACATTGTGTTACAATTTATTTTGTTGTGGCCTTGACACTGCTTTCTTGTTCTTTCTAAGAGAGTGCAGCCTACAAGATTGTGTAATTGTTTCCTTGTTGAGCCTTATTTTATGTCCTTTCAGTCGCTGGTCAATTTTTTGTTGGACCCAACTGGAGATCTGCCATGGGAGGAGGAGGAGGGGGCGGAAGATGTGATACACATCAACTCTGAACAGGTTTGGTGTTTATATGGCTAGCTACATGATACAGGACTGGACGGCTATGTCTGTAGCTACATGTAGTAACATGGTGCATGTACTATAATGGGGGGGGGAGGGTATGAACAACTGACTTGCAGAAATAGGGAAATTGTGCTACCATGGTGTTCTGGCCCCACGGCTACCACAGTTCTCAGTCTCAAACTTAGTCTGAACTTAAAAAATGACCAATAGAAATGGTTGTTACATAACAACGTTCAATTTCATTGGCTAGTATTTTAAGTTAAGATCAAGATTTACATACAGATTTTTCATAGTCATGGGGCCAGGGAATGTATCTGCAGGGAAAGATCTAGGATCACAGGGAATGTGTCTGTAGGGAAAGATCTAGGATCACAGGGAATGTGTCTGTTGGGAAAGATCTAGGATCACTGGGAATGTGTCTGTAGGGAAAGATCTAGGATCACAGGGAATGTGTCTGCAGGGAAAGATCTAGGATCACAGGGAATGTGTCTGTAGGGAAAGATCTAGGATCACTGGGAATGTGTCTGTAGGGAAAGATCTAGGATCACTGGGAATGTGTCTGTAGGGAAAGATCTAGGATCACAGGGAATGTGTCTGTAGGGAAAGATCTAGGGTCACAGGGAATGTGTCTGTAGGAAAAGATCTAGGATCACTGGGAATGTGTCTGTAGGGAAAGATCTAGGATACTGGGAATGTGTCTGTAGGGAAAGATCTAGGATCACAGGGAATGTGTCTGTAGGGAAAGATCTAGGATCACAGGGAATGTGTCTGTAGGGAAAGATCTAGGATCACAGGGAATGGGTCTGTAGGGAAAGATCTAGGATCACAGGGAATGGGTCTGTAGGAAAAGATCTAGGATCACAGGGAATGTGTCTGTAGGGAAAGATCTAGGATGACAAAAGGTACATGGTGCTGCTAAAACGGAGCAGGGTAGAAATATGGACCAGTCTGGTGACATTTTCTAATAATTTGCTAAATCCAGCGTATTTATTAATGTAATGTTTTTAAGCATAGTCTTTTCATTTGTCATAGCAAATCTGCAAAAATATATTTAATAATTAAAAAAATTCAACATTTCTATGTTGACCAGCCCAGAGGGGCAGCGGGGGGGGGGGGGGGGGGACCAAAAAGGAGCAGGGTGCAGTACCCTGATATTTCGCTTTAGATCTTTGCCTAGTGTTGATTTATTAAAAGTGTGCTACACGGTATGCAAAGCGTAATTTGTGTATAATATTTTACTTGAATGCAGATATTATTAATGTTGTAAAAATACTTTTTCAGGGTCCAAAATGCATATGTATTAAAACGCAGTATGTATTAAAATGCAGTTTTATGATACATAGTATCTTTATTTAAAAACGAATGTGTTTTATTCAAAGATGGTGTTCTTATTGTGCATTTTATCAGCATCATTTATTCTTGTTGTGTTTTCAGAGTTTCGAAAAACTGCTCAGGAAGAATAAAAAGCCAACCTTAGTTATGTTTTATGCACCATGTAAGTTTGTAAATTTGTGCAATTTCTTTTGTCATCTTATGTTCGAATATTTAAAAAAAAAATATTCATGATAATTGGATAGTCTCTAGACCAGCGAGTTGCATAACTACGAGGGATCTTAATCTCTAACTTGGTCTTGACTTAAAATATAAGCCCATCAAATTCAAAGCTGTTATAAAACAACCATTTCTGTTGGTTAATGTGACAAGTCAAGATAGGGTTTCAGATTAAGATTTGTTCATGGTCGTGTGGTCAGGACTTCATAGCTAAATTCACTGACATTTCATTGTGTAATTAAATTTACCAAATGTGTTTTACTGTAACATGCCCAACCCACATGTTATGTGGAGAAAATCCAAAGTAAATGACGAAATAGCAGACATGAATGGTCATAAATACATATCGTACTAAGGTTTTAGAGATTCTTTGTAAGTATTTAATTTCATCATGTTCATCATGTTATATTAAAAGTATGTTATATTGCAACAAAAGAATAAAATCATGTGAATGAAATATATAACATATGTGTATATTACTGCATAAAACACTCATAAAAATGTTTATAAAACTGATTATTTTGTTTTTACTAACAGGGTGTGGATTTTGCAAGAAATTCAAACCAGACTTTGCTGCTGCAGCCTCAGAATTAAAGAATGAAGTCGTAAGTGAATCTTATTTATCACTTCATTTTATTTGAGCACAAATGCCATTGTGATATACATCTACATGTTCTTAAAACATATACGAGGGGCGTCGTGGGAAAACCGGTCTTAATGCATGTGCGTAGTGACGACACTTTCCGCCTACAGTGGATTTATGTTTAGAAGAGACTTCATTGAAACAGAAAATACCATACAAGCGGAAAGTGCCGTCCTGGATTAGCCTGTGCAGACTGCACAGGCTAATCCGGGACGACACTTTACGCACATGCATTAAGACCGGTTTTCTCACGACGCGCCACATACATGTTTCTTTGAGCACTTCCTTCCATTAAAATGTGCAGGCCTTTGGAATACGCATTGTGAAGAGATCTCTACATTTGCATTCAAATACAGGCCGTTGCTGTAATTTAAAAGATAACAGATAATGCAAGTTTAATATGAAAGGTTTTCAGGTACATGTAGCTAAGCCTTAAAGATATAAATGTTGTAATCAATACAAATTCAGTATGCCTTATTTAACCTGTGCTGCATTTTACATTGCTTGAACTGATTTCACTACATTGAGGTCCTGAATGCCCCAGAGATCAAATTCGACAGTTCATAGCCCACAGGCACAAAGCTCCTTTGTAAATTTCTTTCAGCCATACACTTCCAATACAAGTCAGTATCTCCTTCATTTATTCAATGATGATTAAGCATTTCCTCATGATTTTATCCGTTTGTGAACATAAATCATTGAATTTCACATAGAAAATTTGAATTCAAATTTCACTTAGGCCCCCAAAAAATGTATGTGTTTTGGCAACCTGACCCTACCTAGCGAAAAGCCCCCAACCCTAAAGTTTTTAGCAACGATCGTTTTTCATAAAACCTGTGTTCTTCAGAATTTAGATAATTTTTAATGTTTTTTGTCCAAAATGTGTCTTTAAACATTTTTTACAAAAAACACTCAATCCCGACCCTACCTAACTTTTTTAAGACCGTTGCTCGTAACACACAATTTTTTATGGCCTAATCACGGACCGTGACGGTAGCTTGTGTAATGGGGCTTCATGAATGCAGCCCCAGGTTTTGTGTACCAGTTTCTTTATGTATCGAAACAAGCTAGTCTTCTATACCCCATGCCGACTCTGTGATTGCTGACCATGCTGTTGTTTTCAGAACATGGTAGGAGTGGACGTTGATAAACCTGACCTGTACTCATTGAGGGGTAGATTCAATATCACAGGCTTCCCAACGCTGTACTATTTTGAGTAAGTTTGCTGATTACCCTTTTCCCCTACAGCAGTTACTGTCTTCAGACACTTTGTGTATAACTAATGTTAAAAATAAATTGAACAATATAACGATACTGTGTACTTGTTAAATCACACATTTTTGTCCCACCAGGCAATGTGGTGTTTTATCCTAGTAGATCTTTATCTGTATAGTCACCATTCATTATTCTTTTTGCATACATTGTGTAGTGCATTTTAAGACCTGATCTGAGTTTATTTTGGTGTGTTGGTTCCCGTGACGAAAACAAAGTTTGTGTGGCCAAGCATTACAGCCTCAATTCCTTGCCAAAACCTTCCATAAAAATTTGAAATTTTAATGTGTTTTTATGCCCCTTGCATCTTGATGCGGGCGGCATATAGTGATTGCCCTGTCCGTCCGTCCGTCCATTATTCCGTTCAAGGTTTACTAGAGTTTACCGTTTCGTTTAGCATCAACACTGCTAACTACAACACTTGGATACTTACACAGTTGTTGCTTATGACCGTTCCCAATCCACCCATATCACCCAACCTCACTTTGACCTTGACTTAACTAGGACTTAGAATAATTCAAATGGGCTTTTTTTAGTTAACTAGATTTCACCATTTTGTCTAGCACCAACACAGCTTACTACAACACTTGGGTACTTACACCGTTGTTGCTTAAATCCACCCATATTACCAACCGCTATTTGACCTTGACCTAATTTGGAATAATTCAAAAGGACTGTCCCACAGGGGGCATGTGTGCTTATCAAACGCAGTGTCTTGTTCTTTTTAGGAACTGCCTCATTTTATAAAAGTTTTCCTTTTTATTAGGGATGGCACCGAATACCAAAACGCTATGCGAATATTTGAATTCAATAATCGAATATATTCATTCAGTTTAGAAATGTCCGAGTCTTTGTTTATTTACCCAGGATGTATAAAAGGTAAACGAATTAATGTGTCGTTAAAAACCGTTCTTATCCCTGTCGACTCTATGAATTTAATACAAATTTTTCCATCATCAATCATCATCATCATCCAATTCATTGATTTCGTAATAAAACAACATAGAAAACAGTTATTAGATTTTATTTGGAATCATTTACTTTGGCAAACATTTATTAATCATAAAACAGATCTATACACTTCAAACATTGCAAAACAGACACCCAATACACAAAGTAGTTTTTAGCAGCATCTTGTATTGTAAGACATGACCTCATTTCATCGTACAAAACATAAAAACATCAAATCATTCCACAACTGTACCTATGCTTTTATACACACATTACATAACTAAATATAGACCAGTCTATTTGCTGACAGTCACATATCACACAGGTGCGAGCAGATCAAGCAACACAACTCCTTATTTTCTTAACTTGATTTTTATTCAAAAATATGATCTGGTCAACAAGCTCACTTGATAATCGATTTCTGAGCTTATTCACAAATAGTCCTGCAGACAAGAACACTCTCTCTGATGGTACAGACGATGCTAATTAAATTAATAGTAACACCTAAACTGCATAATGCACCATACATTGTACAAACATTGGTCTCCAATTAGAGTCAGTGTGAAAACATCGGTCTCCAATTAGCTTCAGTTTAGCACAAAAATAATGTTACGTACAAACTGCGCAAATATTGGTCTCTTCGTAGGGTCCTTTTACGACTCGAATGTCACAGTTTGGTTAATCTGTTATCTCCCACTGCGCATATGGGTATCAATGGTGTTAAATAACATGTAAACGTGTCAAATTAGGTAACTGTGAAAACATAATGATCACGGATTATAGAGTTACTAGTTTATTATGGAGAATGTTTTTTTTGCCATTCGAATACTCGTTTAATATTCGAATATTCGGTAAAGTATTCAAATATTTGAGTATTAGTTGACATCCCTACTTTTTATGCCTTGTCAGTTAAAAACTTAAAATATTTACTGTTAAACATCATGTTGTTTGTGGTTATGTTCCCAGTACTGGTCCTAATTAACTGCTTTTATTTTTCCAGGGAAGGACAACTGAAATATAAATATGGCGGCGAAAACAATAAAGATGGTCTTGTAAAATGGCTCAAAAAGTAAGAAATGCACAAGTTTCCACAAATTTCAATCATACTTTTTGCAGATTAATGTAGATTTAGTGTTTAAAGGGGCATGTGAACAGTATGTTAACAGTAGCAAAAATAAAGTTCATTTACAGAGAAATAATTCTCAAGCATTGTTATATACCGTAGTTTTGTTTTATAAACAATTGAAAAACATACAAACATACTAATATAATGTTATAAACAGATGCGGGCATGGAAAAAAATTGTAGTAAAATTGATAGGAATGAAATGTACATGATGCATCTGTGTTTTACATATCCATGTACTTCCAGTCCAGGGCCTCCAGAGGAGCCAAAGCCTGAGTCGAAGTGGGAGGAGGAGACACCAGAAATAGCTCATCTCCATGACGACACATTTAGCGACTTCCTAGCAACACATAGCTCTGTATTAGTCATGTTTTATGCACCGTGTAAGTGAATGTACTATTCGTCTATTACTATTGCGTAAACATGTGTTATGGAAAAGTAGTTCAGCTGAACTCCGTTATCTTGAAGTCATGGGGAATTTTTAACGACTTTGACATATCAGAAGTTTAACATACCCAAATAAATACTCTTGAAAAGTATTGGGTTAAAATGATGGATGAAGTCCTACTATAAAATAGTGATTGATGAAGTCCTACTATAAAATAGTGATTGATGAAGTCCTACTATAAAATAGTGATTAATGAAGCCCTACTATAAAATAGTGATTGATGAAGTCCTGCTATAAAATAGTGATTGATGAAGTCCTACTATGAAATAGTGATTGATGAAGTCCTACTATAAAATAGTGATTCATTTTGCATATGTTGGACTGTAAACCAAGGATCATTTACTCAGTTAAAATACACACTTAATCAATAATACCTTTGAAAAGAAGTGGTAAATTGTTTGCAATGTGTGACAAACTTGGACCATGGATGTATACGCCTTGCCATGGGTATTAACGCTTCAAGATAAAACACATGAAAATAGGTGTGGAAATACTAGTTAGGATCGGAATCCACTTCGACAGAACCCAAAATAAGTTTTAAGTTCGAAATAACCATATTTATTTGACATAAACTAAGAAGGAAGGTAGTGGGAACTAACTGACTGAGATAACGATGTTCTGCTGTATTTTATAAGGTTTATAAAATCTCCATTTGTCTGTCATTACTTCAGTATTAGTCAGTTTTATGAGTTATATTCCTTGCATTTTACCTGGGTCCATATTCCAGAAACATCTTAAGTTTATCTTAAAATGTTTTCTTTTAAGTTCCACTTTTTGTAATGTTATATTTTTAAAATTTCATATAAATGTGTGAATCCCTTTATTATTAAGTAAACAAAAGTTAATAGTAAGTTGATAATTTATACATACTTGGCACATTGTCATTTAATTTGAAATAATAATAATAATGAAAAATGATGATTTTAAGGTTAAGGATAAGATTTTACTTAAGATGTTTCTTGAATACGGACCCAGGCTGATATTAATGTATTGTAGTAAATCTTTTAAGAGCATTTTGAGGGTTTCTTTGCCGCCAGTATGTAGTAAAAAAAACAAAGCTTTATAGCTATTCAATATTGTGTATCTCTGACAAAGCTTTATAGCTATTCAATATTGTGTATCTCGGACAAAGCTTTATAGCTATTCAATATTGTGTATCTCTGACAAATTGGTATAACGCTCGTGAACTCTTTGAACATAATTTACCGTGGGCTTTATTTTCTTGTATACTACTTGGGCTTAGTTTGTGCGCCTTGGCACTGTGGTCATTCACAGTTATATAACAACAGCATTTTCTCTGACATGTATCGAGTTAACAATGCTTGAATGTCAAACTCACCAAATCGCAAAATATGTTTGTTTCCTGTGTGCTTACTATACATCGGCTAGTGAGCTTCTAAAACTGATGGTGTAATGTTCCCTTGTATTTATAACACTGCCGTTGACATTCCAGGGTGTGGACATTGCAAAAAAATGAAGCCCGAATATCAGGAGGCTGCCCAAACAATGCAGGCTGAAGAGGTAGGTTGTCCCAGGTGATACTGAAAAGTACTAAGTATGGAAAACCAGCATTATTTATGACCTAAGGAAAAAGTACCTGGTTTGAAATTGGGAAATTCTCAACTTAACATTTGCCAACTTGGGAAAAGAATGTACAGTTAAGTCTTGTTGTCAGTATCAGTGTTAATTGATTAGTTGATAAAATGGCAGTAAATGTCTAAATTTCTTTGTGATATTTTTATGGTTTTGTTCTAAAAATATGTCTTGGATGTTTGTTGTTTTTTTTAATTGGCTATAAATGTCAGACCAAATTCTGTACAGGATGGGAATTTATTTAAGAATTGGGAAAAACAACCATATTTTGCATTGTGGTCAGATATTCTGACCCATGAGGCCTATAGAAAAAGGTTTGGGCCTGTGTTCACAAAACTCTTTAGGGAAAACTTGAGTTAATGTCTTAACAAGTCTATTCTCATTTAAATGTTTTAAACTAGTCAAAAGTGCTTTGATGTTTAGTATTTTACCATTTTGTCAACATAAATCATTAGATTTCACATAGAAAACTTGATCTGAAATGTTTAACTTAAGTACAACTTAGAGTTAATATTTCCCTTAGATATTTTATTAAACGAGTTCAGGAATTTTGTTAGTAAGCGAGCTTAGTAACGAATTTCCTGGACGAGTTTAATAAAACATGATATGAAATGACGAGTGTCCAATCTTTTTTATTACATGCTTTTAAACGAAAAAATGCTTGTAATTTTACCAAAGCATGTCAATAAATCCTAAAAGTTGTTTACTGCATTGACGTCATTTCACCAAATGACGTCATGCGATTGGTCAGTAAAAAATATGTAGCCAATGAAAATGATCAAAATGTTATCTTACACATGTGTAAGATAAAAATATTTGTAATGGTTGTTACATGGAAAACAAGGTATAGCATGTGATTATAGATAATACCACATAGAGACAAATCTATTGGAGATGACAGTAAACGAGTATACTGTCAGGAGATTATATTTGAGGCATGTTGTGGGAAAACCGGGCTTAGTGCATGTGCGTAAAGTGTCATTCCGGATTAGCCTGTGCAGCCTGCACAGGGTAATCCGGGACGACACTTTCCGCCTACAGTGGATTTATGTTTAAAAGATAACACCTCGAAACTGAAAATACCCTAAAAGTGGAGTGTCGCCCCGGATTAGCCTGTGTTGACTGCACAGGCTAATCCGGGACAACACTTGACGCACATTCATTCAGCCTGGTTTTCCCACAACACGCATCATTTCTACCTGTATTACTTCTAGAAGGAACAGAGACCAGTGTTGGCATCTTTCTAAACAAATGCATCTTAGATGTAATATAAAAAGAGATTTTGTCTTCGCCTGTGCAGATTGATGGTGCATTAGCTGCTGTAGATGCAACAGTTGACAAGAAATTGGGAGAGCAGTTCAAAGTCCAAGGATTCCCTACCGGTAAGGGTTTTCATCCATACAAGTAAGACTTTCCTTCGTTTTATAAGTATTTGCACATAAACATGGATACATAATTCCATATTATTGAAGTTTATGTTGAGACGTCAAATATGTCTAAAACTCTTAATATATTCAATGTTGTACATGTGTTAAATTAAATTCAGTAAAGGTTTATAGTAATTATTATTTTGAAAACTTCAAATTTCCAGGACACGGTTGTTTGTTGAAAACCATTTTTTGTTTTAAAAATGTATTTACATGCATTTGCTAACTTAATATAATTTACATTTTTTGTACTTTGTATTTCAGTGAAATATTTCAAGTAAGTCTCTTGTTTAGTAAAATATGTAACTATACATTACACAATACATCAAAGACACAAATTTTCAAAGACTCTAATTTATACCACAGTTCTTACTTTAACTGATACAAAAGGGAAATGTAAATGTTATATTTAAATATGCATAACCTGTTTCTCATTGGGTTATTATAAACACATATATGTAAATTTCAATGTTGTATTTAAAATCTGAAACTTTACTATTGACAATGCTTTCAAATTTTGTTTCTTCCAATCAACAGGGATGGTGATTTCAAATTTGATTTCAATGAAAGGACAGCAGATAAAATTGTGGAGTTCATGAAAGAGTAGGTACCTTATTTTACTGTATATGTGCACATTTTACTGTATATGTGCACATTTTACTGTATATGTGCACATTTTACTGTATATGTGCACATTTTACTGTATATGTGCACATTTTACTGTATATGTGCACATTTCACTGTATATGTGCACATTTCACTGTATATGTGCACATTTTACTGTATATGTGCACATTTTACTGTATATGTGCACATTTTATTGTATATGTGCACATTTTACTGTATATGTGCACATTTTACTGTATATGTGCACATTTCACTGTATATGTGCACATTTCACTGTATATGTGCACATTTTACTGTATATGTGCACATTTTACTGTATATGTGCACATTTTACTGTATATGTGCACATTTTACTTGAGATCTACATATATATAGATGAAATGCTCTACTGTTGTACCAACTCCTACCTTTACCTAGTCAAAACAAACCAGTATAAATCTGTGCATTATCGAAGAGTAATGCAACAATATGTCTTTCACAGTAAATTTACTGAATGACCATTAATATGAATGAAGTGAACGCAGAAAATCTATCAGAAAAAAGAACATCTGGGAATATAGAATGATGTCAAAATTTATTTCTTGTTTAGTGCAATTTTACATCAGTCGCATTAAAATCATCTCCTGTCTGACGCTGCTTCATTATCCGCTGACTGGATTTGATGACTTCGCATTGGGGTCACGTTCAGATGACCTTTTCAGGAGCCAATCAAACTGTTGCCTTCAGAATGTTGTGGTATAATATATATAAACCACAATAATTATGCACAAAATAAACGTGAACTTCGGATGTTAAGTCACCTAAGGTACCACTATATCAATTGTTATACACGTGAAAATTAACTGTAAATGATTTATTCCAAAGTTGTTGCTGTGCAAAAGCAATTTCATTGGGTGCAGCAGGGCTGATATTTTATTGTTCTAAATGTCATTTGAACATGGCCTGTTATGCGATGTCTCCAGATCCTAACAACGTTAGGATTTGATTTTAATGAGATTGAATTTTACATGTAGCATAACTGCACTATAAGATTTTTTTCAGATTTTGGCGCTAACATTTGAAACTCTTCCCAAGTATTGTTAAAGGATAACTTTCCATTCACAATTGTTTTTATGTCTTCTTTTGTTTACTAGTTAACATTTGAATATGAGATGTGGTTGCATAAAACGCTGGCTGTACCGTAACTTAAGTACTTGTTTGTCAATTCCAATGAGCACACTATGTCCATGTACCATAACTATCATTATTGTTTGTCAGTCCCAAGAGGCCCGCTGTGGACATTCACCTTACGTGCCCTAATTGTTTGTCAGTCCCAAGGAGCACACTGTGTGCATGCACCTTATGTGCCCTAATTGTTTGTCAGTCCCAAAGAGCACCCTGTGTACATGCACCTTACGTGCCCTAATTGTTTGTCAGTCCCAAGGAGCACACTGTGTACATGCACCTTCCGTGCCCTAATTGTTTGTCAGTCTCAAGGAGCACACTGTGGACATTCACCTTAAGTGCCCTAATTGTTTGTCAGTCTCAAGGAGCACACTGTGTACATGCACCTTAAGTGCCCTAATTGTTTGTCAGTCCCAAGGAGCACACTGTGTACATGCACCTCACGTGCCCTAATTGTTTGTCAGTCCCAAGGAGCCCCCTGTGTACATGCACCTTAAGTGCCCTAATTGTTTGTCAGCCCCAAGGAGCACACTGTGGACCTTCACCTTACGTGCCCTAATTGTTTGTCAGTCCCAAGGAGCAC
Organism: Congeria kusceri; assembly: GCA_027627225.1. Lineage (NCBI taxonomy): Eukaryota > Metazoa > Mollusca > Bivalvia > Myida > Dreissenidae > Congeria > Congeria kusceri. The sequence goes on from JAPFQT010000080.1 coordinate 211,474, forward strand.
ACTGTGTACATGCACCTTAAGTGCCCTAATTGTTTGTCAGTCTCCAGGAGCCCCTTGTGTACATGCACCTTACATGCCCTAATTGTTTGTCAGTCCCAAGGAGCTCACTGTGTACATGCACCTTAAGTGCCCTAATTGTTTGTCAGTCCCAAGGAGCCCCCTGTGTACATGCACCTTACGTGCCCTAATTTTTTGTCAGTCCCAAGGAGCACATTGTGTACATGTACTGTAAATGGGCTAATTGTTTGTCAGTCCCAAGGAGCACATTGTGTACATGTACTGTAACTGTGCTAATTGTTTGTCAGTCCAAAGGAGCACATTGTGTACATGTACTGTAACTGTGCTAATTGTGTGTCCAAAGGAGCACATTGTGTACATGTACTGTAACTGTGTTGTTTGTCAGTCCCAAGGAGCACATTGTGTACATGTACTGTAACTGTGTTGTTTGTCAGTCCCAAGGAGCACATTGTGTACATGTACTGTAACTGGGCTAATTGTTTGTCAGTCCCAAGGAGCCCCCTCCCCCGCCCCCAGAGGACAATTCCTGGGAGAAGACGCCCAGTGAGGTGATCCACCTGACAGACGAGACCTTCAAGTCAACACTGAAGAAGAAGAAACATGCCCTTGTTATGTTCTATGCTCCATGTAAGTGATCATCTACCTCATTTTCAAGTGGGCTGATTGGTAAGGCCAAACAAAAAAAATTCTGTGTTTCAGGCAACTCGACCCTACAGGGCGAAAACCTCCTGACCCTAAAGTTTTTAGCGAGGATTGTTTTCCATTAAATCCATTTTCATCGGATTTTAGATAATTTTCAATGTTTTAAGACCAAAATGTGTCTTTAAAAAAGGTTGAAAAAAAAAAATCCCGACCCTACTTAACTTTTTTGAGACCATTGCCCGAAACACACAATATATTTGCTTTGTCCTAAATGGATAGATTTATTTCAACATTAAATGTAAGTGCACACATCAACATGGATAAAGCATACAGTTAAAACAGTATTGTATGAAGTAGTGATATTGAATGTTAATGATGGCACAAAGAAGAGCGGAGAAAAACTCTTACTTTCATTAAAATTGCTAGGTTTTTGTTGTAAGCTGATGTACATTAAAAATCCATGCGTATAAATTTGATGATTTTCATGGAGTTCCAACTTTACTTTTAGTTTACTTTGTATGAGGATATCACGTGCTAAGGCAATGTAGTGTTGACCATTTTACTGGGAATTTCACGTGGAAAATGTGAAGAGAAAGTTGCAGCTCTTGTTGAATTGCTGTGGATATTGAAAGAATTAAGAAACGTAATAAATGTTACTATATTAGTGTTTACCGTAGGATCACAATGGGTAATGGATCAGTTTGTAACGCAAATTATTATCCAATGTTGAATGCACGCTGTGGTTGTGTTTCAGGGTGCGGACATTGCAAGAAAGCTAAGCCTGAATTTATGCAAGCTGCAGAAAAGATGAAAGAGGATAATAAGGTATGTGCTTACCTAGTAACAAGTAAAAGAGGCCATCCATTGTTTCATGTAATGGAGTTTATATTACTGTCATTAGGAAAATTCCGCCAGGTTTTACTTGGCTAACAATACAGTATAAGAATTGTGTACTTTTGTTTTAGTGCTTCAGTAATCTTTATTGTTCTGTGAATGCATTTATATACTTGCCAATTGAATAAGAAATATGTTTAAACTAACACAATTAGTATTATGAACTAGTATTAGTATTTGAAATTGTGTTTGAGTACTACATGTGTATGTATATTCAGAATTCTAAATAAAGAGTTTATATGAGGAATAACATTTATAAGTTAGACTTTTATTCCTTTTGAGTACTTTGAACATAATTTAGATACATGTGGAGACAGTACATTTAAAAAAAGCTTTAACGTTTATGGTTTTATGCAGTTTCATTTCTGTTGAGTGAGAGATGTCCCAACCTATTGTCTTCTTGCGCAGGTTGCGTTTGGTGCCATGGACTGCACAGTACACAAGGTGACATGCGGAGACCATGAAGTGAACGGCTATCCTACCTTCAAGTACTTCAACTATGGCAAGAATGCACAGAAATACATGGGAGGAAGAGAGGTGAGAATTCTGATTCGGGCTGCAGTAACTGAGGCAATCCTTGCTCAATTTTAATTAGTAATATCCAGATATGAAAACTGGTTTTTTGAAACAATTTCGTAAGTTTTATTGTGTTCTGTGTGAGTTGTAAAGGCAGTCATAAAAATGAACATTTCTGTGTCAGTAAATTTGAGTGGCTAGAAGAAATGCTACATGTCTGTATTATTGTCAGAATAATTAACCCATTATCAGTATGTAGCTGACTATTTAGAAATACAAGTTAAAACAAAACAGATTTTGAAACTGGATGTGAGAGCTTATCATTCAGTTATTTACTTGTGACAGAAATACTGTTAAAAAATGGTGTAAATTCCAATCAAACAAACAAACAATATAATCCTTATTTGCTTTGAATCATTAATTTAATTGATTGCATTACAAATTCTTTTGTCACATTAAGCTGAATTGAAAGTTTTATTTTATTGTAATTAAAAAAATAATGAATAAGAGATTTGAATTTTGAAAGATTTTAATTTGCCATTTTTGCAGGAAGCAGATTTCCTGAAGTTCATGAAGGATCCTTTGAACACTGAGCCAGAACCCAGCACACCACCGGCTCCCAGCCCTGAGGAACACTGGAGCGATGTAGTGGGGTACCAGAATATACACTACCTAGGGGAGGCAACCTTTGATAGCTTCATCAAGGAACACAACTCTGTGCTGGTTATGTTTTATGCACCCTGTAAGTACTACCAGTCAATAATTTCCATATTCTTGCTGTATTATTATTATTATAAGATCTCAAAATGGATATTTCCACAAACTTCAATCATCTTCAAATTAGATGAGTCATTAATTCAGTGCAATGAAAGGTATATTGTACAAAGCCTTTGGACTTCTGGAACATGGCACAGTTATATAGAAAAGTTCTGTCCTACAAATCTTTACATGCACAATCTAGATTTATTTCAGTATAATAAAACTCCAGTAGGTTGTTTGAATTAGGGCTGTTTTCTATTACACATTACATCGCATATATAATCTGTTCTTGTTCAAACAAGGTTTTATTTCAGTATTTTTAGAGTCAAGTATAGCTCGAAAACATTAACCTGACACTGACCTTTATGTATGAATATATTATAATACCGTTACGATGAATATATAAGTTTCCTGACAGGAACCGAGTTAAATCTATCAAAGTGTTCCACTTAAATACTGTTACTATATAATTAAATTCGTGAAACTCGTGCACGAACAAAACGGAGTATAAATATAGGAAACAATTCAAGCATAAATTATGCTAATACAGTTCAAGAGCCTCAAGTTAATGTTTTTGAGCTATAAGTCCATAAGGTTGTTTAAAATTAGGGTGTGGCCACTGCAAGCATCTTTAATGTCCGTTAGGTTGTTTAAAATGAGTGTGTGGCCACTGCAAGCATCTTTAATGTCCATTAGGTTGTTTAAACTGAGGGTGTGGCCACTGCAAGCATCTTTAATGTCCATAAGTTGTTTAAAATGAGGGTGTGGCCACTGCAAGCACCTTTAATGTCCGTTAGGTTGTTTAAAATGAGGGTGTGGCCACTGCAAGCATCGCATCTTTAATGTCCATTAGGTTGTTTAAAATGAGGGTGTGGCCACTGCAACCATCTTTAATGTCCATTAGGTTGTTTAAAATTAGGGTGTGGCCACTGCAAGCATCTTTAATGTCCATTAGGTTGTTTAAACTGAGTGTGTCTCCACTGCAAGCATCTTTAATGACCATTAGGTTGTTTAAATGAGGGTGTGGCCACTGCAAGCACCTTTAATGTCCGTTAGGTTGTTTAAAATGAGTGTGTGGCCACTGCAAGCATCTTTAATGTCCATAAGTTGTTTAAAATGAGGGTGTGGCCACTGCAAGCACCTTTAATGTCCATTAGGTTGTTTAAAATGAGGGTGTGGCCACTGCAAGCATCTTTAATGTCCATTAGGTTGTTTAAAATGAGGGTGTGGCCACTGCAAGCATCTTTAATGTCCATTAGGTTGTTTAAAATGAGTGTGTGGCCACTGCAAGCATCTTCAATGTCCATTAGGTTGTTTAAAATGAGTGTGTGGCCACTGCAAGCATCTTTAATGTCCATTAGGTTGTTTAAAATGAGTGTGTGGCCACTGCAAGCACCTTTAATGTCCATTAGGTTGTTTAAAATGAGGGTGTGGCCACTGCAAGCATCTTTAATGTCCATAAGTTGTTTAAAATGAGGGTGTGGCCACTGCAAGCACCTTTAATGTCCGTTAGGTTGTTTAAAATGAGGGTGTGGCCACTGCAAGCATCTTTAATGTCCATTAGGTTGTTTAAAATTAGGGTGTGGCCACTGCAAGCACCTTTAATGTCCATTAGGTTGTTTAAACTGAGTGTGTCTCCACTGCAAGCATCTTTAATGACCATTAGGTTGTTTAAATGAGGGTGTGGCCACTGCAAGCACCTTTAATGTCCGTTAGGTTGTTTAAAATGAGTGTGTGGCCACTGCAAGCATCTTTAATGTCCATTAGGTTGTTTAAAATGAGTGTGTGGCCACTGCAAGCATCTTTAATGTCCGTTAGGTTGTTTAAACTGAGTGTGTCTCCACTGCAAGCATCTTTAATGACCATTAGGTTGTTTAAATGAGGGTGTGGCCACTGCAAGCATCTTTAATGTCCATAAGTTGTTTAAAATGAGTGTGTGGCCACTGCAAGCACCTTTAATGTCCGTTAGGTTGTTTAAAATGAGGGTGTGGCCACTGCAAGCATCTTTAATGTCCATTAGGTTGTTTAAAATTAGGGTGTGGCCACTGCAAGCATCTTTAATGACCATTAGGTTGTTTAAACTGAGTGTGTCTCCACTGCAAGCATCTTTAATGACCATTAGGTTGTTTAAATGAGGGTGTGGCCACTGCAAGCACCTTTAATGTCCGTTAGGTTGTTTAAAATGAGTGTGTGGCCACTGCAAGCATCTTTAATGTCCATTAGGTTGTTTAAAATGAGTATGTGGCCACTGCAAGCATCTTTAATGTCCGTTAGGTTGTTTAAACTGAGTGTGTCTCCACTGCAAGCATCTTTAATGACCATTAGGTTGTTTAAATGAGGGTGTGGCCACTGCAAGCATCTTTAATGTCCGTTAGGTTGTTTAAAATGAGTGTGTGGCCACTGCAAGCATCTTTAATGTGCATTAGGTTGTTTAAAATGAGTGTGTGGCCACTGCAAGCATCTTTAATGTCCATTAGGTTGTTTAAAATGAGTGTGTGGCCACCTGCAAGCACCTTTAATGTCCATTAGGTTGTTAAAAATGAGGGTGTGGCCACTGCAAGCATCTTTAATGTCCATTAGGTTGTTTAAAATGAGAGTGTGGCTACTGCAAGCACCTATAATGTCCGTTAGGTTGTTTAAAATGAGGGTGTGGCCACTGCAAGCATCTTTAATGTCCATTATGTTGTTTAAAATGAGTGTGTGGCCACTACAATCATCTTTAATGTCCGTTAGGTTGTTTAAAATGAGTGTGTGGCCACTGCAAGCATCTTGAATGTGCATTAGGTTGTTTAAAATGAGGGTGTGGCCACTGCAAGCATCTTTAATGTCCATTAGGTTGTTTAAAATGAGGGTGTGGCCACTGCAAACACCTTTAATGTCTGTTATGTTGTTTAAAATCAGGGTGTGGCCACTACAAGCATCTTTAATGTCCATTAGGTTGTTTAAAATTAGGGTGTGGCCACTACAATCATCTTTAATGTCCGTTAGATTGTTTAAAATGAGTGTGTGGCCACTGCAAGCATCTTGAATGTGCATTAGGTTGTTTAAAATGAGGGTGTGGCCACTGCAAGCATCTTTAATGTCCATTAGGTTGTTTAAAATGAGGGTGTGGCCACTGCAAACACCTTTAATGTCTGTTAGGTTGTTTAAAATGGGGGTGTGGCCACTACAAGCATCTTTAATGTCCATTAGGTTGTTTAAAATGAGTGTGTGGCCACTGCAAGCATCTTTAATGTCCATTAGGTTGTTAAAAATGAGGGTGTGGCCACTGCAAGCATCTTTAATGTCCATTAGGTTGTTTAAAATGAGAGTGTGGCTACTGCAAGCACCTTTAATGTCCGTTAGGTTGTTTAAAATGAGGGTGTGGCCACTGCAAGCATCTTTAATGTCCATTATGTTGTTTAAAATGAGTGTGTGGCCACTACAATCATCTTTAATGTCCGTTAGGTTGTTTAAAATGAGTGTGTGGCCACTGCAAGCATCTTGAATGTGCATTAGGTTGTTTAAAATGAGGGTGTGGCCACTGCAAGCATCTTTAATGTCCATTAGGTTGTTTAAAAAGAGGGTGTGGCCACTGCAAACACCTTTAATGTCTGTTATGTTGTTTAAAATGAGGGTGTGGCCACTACAAGCATCTTTAATGTCCATTAGGTTGTTTAAAATTAGGGTGTGGCCACTACAATCATCTTTAATGTCCATTAGGTTGTTTAAAATGAGGGTGTGGCCACTGCAAGCACCTTTAATGTCCGTTATGTTGTTTAAAATGAGGGTGTGGCCACTGCAAGCATCTTTAATGTCCATTAAGTTGTTTAAAATGAGGGTGTGGCCACTGCAAGCATCTTTAATGTCCATTAGGTTGTTTAAAATGAGTGTGTGGCCACTGCAAGCATCTTCAATGTCCATTAGGTTGTTTAAAATGAGTGTGTTGCCACTGCAAGCATCTTCAATGTCCATTAGGTTGTTTAACATGAGTGTGTGGCCACTGCAAGCATCTTTAATGTCCATTAGGTTGTTTAAAATGAGTGTGTGGCCACTGCAAGCATCTTTAATGTCCATTAGGTTGTTTAAAATGAGTGTGTGGCCACTGCTAGCACCTTTAATGTCCATTAGGTTGTTTAAAATGAGGGTGTGGCCACTGCAAAGCATCTTTAATGTCCATACGTTGTTTAAAATGAGGGTGTGGCCACTGCAAGCACCTTTAATGTCCGTTAGGTTGTTTAAAATGAGGGTGTGGCCACTGCAAGCATCTTTAGTGTCCATTAGGTTGTTTAAAATGAGGGTGTGGCCACTGCAAGCATCTTTAATGTCCATTAGGTTGTTTAAACTGAGTGTGTCTCCACTGCAAGCATCTTTAATGACCATTAGGTTGTTTAAATGAGGGTGTGGCCACTGCAAGCATCTTTAATGTCCATAAGTTGTTTAAAATGAGGGTGTGGCCACTGCAAGCACCTTTAATGTCCGTTAGGTTGTTTAAAATGAGGGTGTGGCCACTGCAAGCATCTTTAATGTCCATTAGGTTGTTTAAAATGAGGGTGTGGCCACTGCAAGCATCTTTAATGACCATTAGGTTGTTTAAACTGAGTGTGTCTCCACTGCAAGCATCTTTAATGACCATTAGGTTGTTTAAATGAGGGTGTGGCCACTGCAAGCAGCTTTAAAGTCCGTTAGGTTGTTTAAATGAGGGTGTGGCCACTGCAAGCACCTTTAATGTCCGTTAGGTTGTTTAAAATGAGGGTGTGGCCACTGCAAGCATCTTTAATGTCCATTAGGTTGTTTGAAATGAGTGTGTGGCCACTGCAAGCACCTTTAATGTCTGTTAGGCTGTTTAAAATTAGGGTGTGGCCACTGCAAGCATCTTTAATGTCCATTAGGTTGTTTAAACTGAGTGTGTCTCCACTGCAAGCATCTTTAATGTCCATTAGGTTGTTTTAAATGAGGGTGTGGCCACTGCAAGCACCTTTAATGTCCGTTAGGTTATTTAAAATGAGGGTGTGGCCACTGCAAGCATCTTTAATGTCCATTAGGTTGTTTAAATTGAGTGTGTGGCCACTACAAGCATCTTTAATGTCCATTAGGTTGTTAAAAATGAGGGTGTGGCCACTGCAAGCATCTTTAATGTCCATTAGGTTGTTTAAAATGAGGGTGTGGCCACTGCAAGCACCTTTAATGTCCGTTAGGGTATTTAAAATGAGTGTGTGGCCACTGCAATCATCTTTAATGTCCATTAGGTTGTTTAAAATGAATGTGTGGCCACTGCAAGCAACTTTAATGTCCATTAGGTTGTTTAAAATGAGTGTGTGGCCACTGCAAGCATCTTTAATGTCTGTTAGGTTGTTTAAAATGAGTGTGTGGCCGCTGCAAGCATCTTTAATGTCCGTTAGGTTGTTTAAAATGAGTGTGTGGCCACTGCAAGCATCTTTAATGTCCGTTAGGTTGTTTAAAATGAGTGTGTGGCCACTGCAAGCATCTTTAATGTCCATTAGGTTGTTTAAAATGAGTGTGTGGCCACTGCAAGCATCTTTAATGTCCGTTAGGTTGTTTAAAATTAGGGTGCGGCCACTGCAAGCATCTTTAATGTCCGTTAGGTTGTTTAAAATGAGTGTGTGGCCACTGCAAGCATCTTTAATGTCCATTAGGTTGTTTAAAATGAGTGTGTGGCCACTGCAAGCATTTTTAATGTCCATTAGGTTGTTTAAAATGAGTGTGTGGCCACTGCAAGCATCTTTAATGTCCGTTAGGTTGTTTAAAATGAGTGTGTGGCCACTACAAGCATCTTTAATGTCCGTTAGGTTGTTTAAAATGAGTGTGTGGCCACTGCAAGCATCTTAAATGTCCCTTAGGTTGTTTAAAATGAGTGTGTGGCCACTGCAAGCAGCTTTAAAGTCCGTTAGGTTGTTTAAATGAGGGTGTGGCCTCTGCAAGCACCTTTAATGTCCGTTAGGTTGTTTAAAATGAGGGTGTGGCCACTGCAAGCATCTTTAATGTCCATTAGGTTGTTTGAAATGAGTGTGTGGCCACTGCAAGCACCTTTAATGTCTGTTAGGTTGTTTAAAATTAGGGCGTGGCCACTGCAAGCATCTTTAATGTCCATTAGGTTGTTTAAACTGAGTGTGTCTCCACTGCAAGCATCTTTAATGTCCATTAGGTTGTTTAAAATGAGGGTATGGCCACTGCAAGCACCTTTAATGTCCGTTAGGTTATTTAAAATGAGGGTGTGGCCGCTGCAAGCATCTTTAATGTCCATTAGGTTGTTTAAAATGAGTGTGTGGCCACTACAAGCATCTTTAATGTCCATTAGGTTGTTTAAAATGAGTGTGTGGCCACTGCAAGCATCTTTAATGTCCGTTAGGTTGTTTAAAATGAGGGTGTGGCCTCTGCAAGCATCTTTAATGTCCATTAGGTTGTTTAAAATGAGGGTGTGGCCAGTGCAAGCACCTTTAATGTCCGTTAGGTTGTTTAAAATGAGTGTGTGGCCACTGCAAGCATCTTTAATGTCCGTTAGGTTGTTTAAAATGAGTGTGTGGCCACTGCAAGCATCTTTAATGTCCATTAGGTTGTTTAAAATGAGTGTGTGGCCACTGCAAGCATCTTTAATGTCCGTTAGGTTGTTTAAAATGAGGGTGTAGCCACTGCAAGCATCTTTAATGTCCATTAGGTTGTTTAAAATGAGTGTGTGGCCACTTCAAGCATCTTTAATGTCCATTAGGTTGTTTAAAATGAGGGTGTAGCCACTGCAAGCACCTTTAATGTCCGTTAGGTTGTTTAAAATGAGGGTGTGGCCACTGCAAGCACCTTTAATGTCCATTGGGTTGTTTAAAATGAGGGTGTGGCCACTGCAAGCATCTTTAATGTCCATTAGGTTGTTCAAAATGAGGCAGTTGCCAATGACATACTTACCGATGTTCTGTTGTTGCACAGGTTGTCACCAATGACACACCGATGTTCTGTTGTTGCACAGGGTGTCACCAATGACACACTTACCGATGTTCTGTTGTTGTTCAGGGTGTCACCAATGACACACTTACCGATGTTCTGTTGTTGTACAGGGTGTTGCCAATGACACACCGATGTTCTGTTGTTGTACAGGGTGTCACCAATGACACACTAACCAATGTTCTGTTGTTGTTGTTGTACAGGGTGTGGCCACTGCAAGGCTATGAAGCCGGCCTTTGGGGAGGCAGCCACTCAACTCAAGGAGGAGGGGGTAAGCATGTGTGGTCTCAGTGACAGTATTGTGTTGATTTGGTTGGACTGAATTTATAACTGTGCAGAAATGGCGTCCTGAATAATAACATGTTGATTCGCTTTAAATGAAGGTTGTGCAAGTGCTCGTATAAAGCAAGTGCAGGAAAGTTTCATTTAACTAATACAAAAAAGCCATACTTTTCATGTTCAGAAAGAAGGAACAGAAAGGAAAAGCCTTCAAAGAAAGTGTTATGTATCAAACAAAAAATCAACACATTTTAGTATGATATTTATTGAGAATAAAGTTAGCAACAGAAACTGTATGAAATTGAAAGTTCATAAAAAACTACCCATACCCAAATGTTTGTTCAATAAATGTGGAATATGTTTGTCCCCCATAATTATGGGTAAGTCTAAAAGAAACTGCAAACTAAGATTCATTTTTACATAATGATTTATGTTGCGCTTACTTATCACTACTTTGTGTGCATCATGGCAGGTCCCTGGAGTGTTGGCCGCTGTGGACGCCACCATTGACAACAGCATCTCCTCCAGATACGAAGTCAGAGGATTCCCAACCTGTGAGTAGAATCGGGCCATTTCCCCCCTGTGTTTTGGCCATTTTCAGTCCTTACAGTGTTCGCAACCCTTGATTTCAATCATGCAGTGATTGGGACATGGGTATAATATTTCAGCCCCATGTGGTATAGATAAAGTAGAAATAAAAAAATAAATAAACACCCGCCATCGCACTTCTGGTAATGTTTCCATTAGTCTGAAAATACTGTTATGGTATAATTAAAGTAGCGAGACTTGTGCACGAACCAAACCCGAGTATAAATATACCGGTAGGAAACAATTCAAGTGCATAATTTATGCTAACACAGAGTTCACGAGTGTCGGGTTAATGTTTTCTAGCTATATTTAGTTAGCATAAGAGTGTATTTAATGTAAACAAAATATCAGTTGTTATTGGTTTTACTGTTGTGTTGCTGCTGTTGTATTTATTTAATGACTACTTCATCTGTGTTACACAATAAAATCATAAACAGACAAAAACACTGCATACGATTCATTCCATATGTTTTTAAAGAACACCGAGCGATATATTGATATTATCTATTGTACCATCTTGAATATGTTTTAATTATTGAATATTTCAAGGATTTTAATATTTTCCTTCTTTGTCTCGTTTCAGTGAAATATTTTAAGTAAGTATTATGTCAATTATGATACATGAATTTTACAAAATCTATAAGACAGTATACGTCAGTAAACGTGGTACATACATTTTACATACTTTGGACATTTAAGTTAAGATCGTTTGAACTCTAACTAGTGCTATGCTTATTAGCTCACCTGAGCACGAAGTGTTCGGTGAACTATTGGTGTAGGGGACCTCTCCTGCGTTGCCCGTCGGCAGTGTGCCGTCAACAATTGGGTTCGTCCTCACGATGGAGACTTCACTTTTTATCCAATCTTAACCAAACTTGCACAGTTTGTGTATGACCACAAAATCTCAGATTGGATTGTTATTGGGTCAGATCACACCAGTAATACTACAGTTATTGCCCCTTTTTCATGCCAAAAAAAGTGCAAAAATGCCCTTTTCCAACATACAGACTTTATTTTCCATCCAATCCTAACCAAACTTTCTCAGTTTGTGTATGACCATCAGATCTCAGCAGACGCCAAAAATGGGCCAGATTGTGTTTCAAACACAAGAGTTATTGCCCTTTGTATATTAAAAAAATATACAAAAATGGGCATTATTCAGGATAGAGACTTCATTTTTCATCCAATCTTCACCAATCTTGCGCAGTTTGTCTATTACCATGAGATTACAGTTAAAAGCGAATATAAGCAAAATCGGACCAGAAACGCCGGAGTTATTGCCTTTTGTTTGTGAAAAAATATGCAAAAATGGGCATTATTCAGGATAGATACTTCATTTTTCATCCAATTTTCACCAATCTTGCTTAGTTTGTCTAGGACTTTACGATTAAAGGTGAAGTGGAATATAAGCAAAATCGGGCCAGAAACACCAGATTTATTGCCTTTGTTTGTGAAAAAATTTAAAAAAAAGGACATTATTCAGGATAGAGACTTCATTTTACATCCAATATTCACCAATCGTGCACAGTTTGTCTGTGAACGTTAGACTACTGGTGAAGTCGAATATAAACATGATCGGGCCAGAAACACCAGAGTTATTGGCCCTTGTGTTTGGAAAAAAACATCAACAAGTTATCAATGATTGGCTTACACTCACTATTTTTATTCAATGTTGACCAGACTTACACAGTTTGCGTATGACCATAAAAATTGATTGATAAAATTTGATTTCCAACAGTTGCAAACCTTGCAGGCAGTTATTTGTACATGCAACATTGATGGCTTCAGAGCCTGCATTAACATCATTTATCATCATTGGACAGAAAATTATCAAAGATAAATCACTGCCATCGCAATTATCACATTGCAACTAGTTCTCTAAAACTGTCTACCAAAAAAGACGTCAAAATCTAGTGTTTCTGCATTTTCCAGAATTGTCACTGACTTAATGAAAAAGGGTCAGGTAAGAATATGGAGAAAAATGATTTGAGAACCATTAGCGAAAACACCGCACATCCACTACCCAACTCATACTTTAGTTAGCCCATTGCACTAACCGATGTTTTAAATCAAATTGATCCTATCCCCTTTTGAGTACTGTTCAGAGACCTTAATTTTCAAACCTGTCACAACAGTATGGTCTTTATCTGTACCAGTTCTCAGGTGAGCGCTTTGGGCCATTATGGCCTCTTGTTCTATTTTGTTAATTGTAATGTTAATTAACAAGTTTTTAGTTTTTTGTGTATGGTTTGCTATGCAATCATTGTTACGATGCTCGGACTGATATCTGCCATTTTTCTTTCCAGGAATGGAAAACTGGCATATGATTATGGATTTGGCAGAACCAAAGAGGCCTTAGTTTCATTTATGAAAGAGTAAGCTGTTTTAGTTAAGTATTGTACTTTGTAAACAGAAAAAAACATTAATTACCCGGTATAAGCACCCTATCACTTCTGTTTTTAGTCTCATTTCTTATACTCTACAATATCCATGTAATTACCATAAATACTCAGTCATAAGTCGAGATTTTTTTGCTTTCAAAAATCATTTTAAATTATAACTTCGACTTATGAAGTGGTTCATAAAAAAAATTGCAAGAAAGATTGATCCTCGTGCTAATCTCAACGGTGTTTTGTTGTTGTTGTTGTCAAAATTTCTTGACGCATCTCTTGGAATAATAAACAAAAGATCTTTTATTACATAACTATATGCAAGCTTACTAATTTATAAAATCGCAGTTGCAACATTACCTTTTTAATTAAATATCCAGATTTTGTTACAAGTAATTATGTTTCAAACTGTAAAATCGTACGCAAAAATTCAAAGGCAATAGAACCCATCTCGCGAAAAACGCAACCTGTTCAAAATAACAGTTTTGACGTCGTCAAAGTGTAGCTGATTGCTTTGAAAGTGCTGTCAAATTACCAGCCATTAAATAACACTTAATGCGTTGGTTGACAGATAAAAAAGAGTTCATTACTGTGATTGTGACCGAATTGTTTGATTGGAATTAAAAGTGTACTTCTGGAGTATAATAGCCTGTGGAATATTACTAGTGTGGATTTAAGTGCAAAGTAATTTCAAAGGATTATTTAACTCGGATACAAATACAAATACATTAATTTTTAAACAGGACATAATGAAATTTGTAAAAATGCCTGGCAAATGCAAACACATTGTCTGACTGGTTAGCTATAGTAAATATTTACGCTTTATCGATAACTGTCACTTGGACGCCGAATTTCATGTTGCCTAAAAAATGTAAATTTCTGGCCCATCTAATGGAGTGAACATACACAAATTTGTCAATTTTCTTACGATATTTTACCCCCGATGAGTGGATAGACTTATTACTGAGTATTTACAGTACTTGTAGTTTATTTTGTGAACGATTTAACTAGTGTACTGTTTGAGCTTTTGTCCATTGTATTTTTATTTTAGAATTAAACTAAATGAGGAATATTTGTACATCAATTCATGCTGAATTTCATTGTAATATCTTGGTTGTTGTTTACACACACTGAAATGCATGTATGCCAAAAGTTGTAAAAGAGCAGTTAGAAGTTGGGAGATGGGGGCAGTTTCAGTTTTCTTTGCACCCAATCTCTTCTATCACTGCAGAATGTTTCCTATTCTAGATAAAACGATATGAGAATTGCAAAACATTATAATTATTTAAAAGTCGCTTGCACTGTAAAATGCATTACCCAATTTCCCATTAGGCTTTTACCACAACCTACCTTATAATTCCTATTCTCTCTTAATAATGAAGACATACATTTACAGATATTCAATTCACATCACAACTTCCAGTCCAAACGAGTCTAAAATTCTGCAATAACTTTCAGTCCTAAGGAAGCCATACATGTACATTAAACAATACTCAAATCTCATCATATACTGATAGTATTAGGCTAAAAAAAAATTAATGAATTGTTTCTCGGGCACTTTTGCCCAAAAATCAGGAGGGAGGGCGATTTTTTTTTATATTGAAGTATTTTTTTTATCCTACTCTTCTATTGGCACTATGTAATGGCTTATTTAAACAAGTAAATAAGTACAGATTAAAGACAATTTTAAGTTTTCATAACAACATAAGCATCCCTTTTTATAAAATTCTAAATATAGATTTATGATCACAAACGGTCATTTATGCAAGCTGACGTAAAAAGACAATCAATTTGAATGTTCATAATTAACATAAATGCCTTCAAATTGATATACCATCAGTATTTAAGTACTTCTATTTATAGAATTTAACATTTCGTTATTCATATTTGTATAACTATCAAAAATTGGAACTATTTTTGCAATAAATCACCAATAATTGTTGGAAAGGAAAATCAACACTTTTCAATGCAGCTGGCATTTTCGTTTGTTTCCATAGGACTTATATTGACACAGATTTTCTTCCCAATCAAATATGACTTTTTTTCAAAATTTACACAGTATTTCACAATGTGTATATCCGATAAAATCAGACAGGAAGAAATTTACTGGAAATACCGAAATCTCCAACGGGTTACTCTTCTTCCGCTATGTTAAAATGCGGATTGGTTTAATTCTAAGCCGTTGTCCATGGGATCTAATTCAATACATCGTAATTTTAGTAATAGTTTTTATGAACGTTTATGGTGTTATTCGTCCGAAATCTGTTTTCTTATTTATGAAAGGCATTGTTCAAAACCGCTTCGTACGAACGGAATATGCTATAATGTACATGCTTGTTTTCTCCAGAGTCATCACCAGTTATAACATACAGAAAATAGAGGATAGCAAGTTACCATAATGTTAATAATTCACAGATTTCAGTGCATAGTTTTCGTATTTTGTTCTGTTACATGCCCATTAGAAACACTTTCTGCAAAGTTTTATTTTTATTAACATATTTCTGGACTGCTCCTTTAAAACCCGGGCGCGATCGTCAAAAAATAGTTAATAAAAAATTCGTGGAGGGCCATAAAAAAATCGTGGCGGCTGCCAGAGAAACAAATCATTAATTTTGTTTGGCCTTAAAGACGTACCATAGATAGTTCTATACTCAAATCCCATCATAACTGTCAACATTTATTGTGTCCCATAAAATGGTGGCGGTCCATAAGAAAAATAATTTAAATTTGTATTATTCTTCATTAGAAAATAAACTTACTTGAAAATTGTTTGAATTGGAAATCCAGTGTGTATTTTGTGGTAATGGGATGGTGTTGTCATTACCTTCTATCGTGTATTACTGTTTCAATATCATAAGACGTAATGTCATGAATTAACCAATACTTGGATCCCGTCATATCTGCTAGTAATGAAGACATAGCTCTTCTCAATATTGATATTCTATTACTTCCAGTCCTAAGGAGCCCCCCCCACCCCCTAAGCAGGAACCCGACTGGAGCACAGTGAAGAGCAACGTGAAGCACCTGACGGGGGCGGACTTCTCCACATTCCTCGCGTCCAAGCAGGCCGTGTTGGTCATGTTCTATGCCCCGTTGTGTGGCCACTGCAAGAAAGCCAAGCCATTCTACCAGGGGGCTGCCGACAAACTGGCTGACAATTCTCGCGCCCTGGCTGCAGTCGATTGTGCTGCTGACAGTAATAAAGGTAATATTAATAATGCAATTGTTACGCTTTTTTTTTGGTCACCTATTCAGTGCTTTATCTGGAATCAAGTATGCATAACATTGATCAGATCCTATTGCATTCAAATTTTGTTTTGTGATATATCAGGGCTTATTCACATGCAGGGGCGTGGGCCAAGAAGACCCTTAAGATCCTTCTCTTAGTGGACAATATTTTGATAGTTTGGGGAAAGGACTTGTTAGTGGACAATATATTGATAGTTTGGGGAAAGGACTTGTTAGTGGACAATATATTGATAGTTTGAGGAAAGGACTTGTTAGTGGACAATATATTGATAGTTTGGGGAAAGGACTTGTTAGTGGGCAATATATTGATAGTTTGGGGAAAGGACTTGTTAGTGGACAATATATTGATAGTTTGGGGAAAGGACTTGTTAGTGGACAATATATTGATAGTTTGGGGAAAGGACTTCATATTTCAGTTTGTTTAAATGAAAAATTGAAAATGGAAGTAGATCTATGGAAGATTTATTTATTCATCTTCAGCCGAGTGTGCTTGAATGTTCAAAGTGTATAAAGCTTTTTGTGTCCATCTTCCGATCAGAAGTTGGTGTGTTCAATCCATCAATGGAGATTTTCAAGTGAAGCTGTCAGCAACATTTACACAAAGTGTTATCTACCGGTACTGCTTCTACCTGAAACAACAAAGTATTGACAGACTCAATAAGTCTCAGATTTTCATTGTAATCTGGCTAAAATAAATTTAAGTTCATAATTACGTGAGAAGCCTTAGATACATGTATGTATGGGATTAAGTATTACACGAGCAATAATGCATATAAACCTCTAAGATATAACATGTAACATGTTGATATTTGTCTTAATATTGTATTAAATCTTCGTGCAATGTTATTTTCAGAAATATGTGAAAAGGAAGAAGTCAAAGGATTCCCAACAATAAAGTTGTACGTGAAGGGAAAATTCCTGACCGAATACAATGGCGATAGAACTGAGGAAGAATTTTACAAGTTTATTTTAAATGCACCAACTCCTAAGGATGAGTTATAGATCTTGATAGATTTATTTTACAATTTGTTTGTGTTTTTGGTTTATTTTGGGGGTTGAATTTGATTGTATTCAAGGTGGAAGTGGATTAAATTAAGTTAGTTCTATACATGTACATGTATGTATTCTTCAGATGTTGCAATTATATGTTTTATGAATGAGTAGTAACAAAAAAAAAGTGTGGATGAAATTTATCCTTTTTCTTAAGCAAGAAATGCATTTTTATGGGTAAAAAATGCGGCAACTTGTATTTTTAATGGTTGTAAATAACCAGACTCAGTATTTCAGGAATACATGTACCGGTAATGTGCTCTAAACATACAAGATGATATTCACTTAGAGTAGACAATATCGAGGATTGAGCATGAAACTATTTTATCTGTTTAACATTTCTATATCAGATACAATCGTTTCAGGCTCAACCCTTGATATCCAGGTTTCTTTTCAATGCAATGTACATCAAGTATTTGTTATACATTAGAGAATAATATGCAGTACCATAATTATGTGTCAAATGAAAAAGCATTTAATACAGAATATACATTTAAATTCTGACGTAAAATAATGTTATTTTAACAAACTTATTTCTTATAGTGGTTGTTGTTTGAATAAAGTGACAGTATGAATCTTATTATGAAAAAAAAAACATGAAATTTTCATTGATGTGATATATTATTGTGAACTCCTTTTTCTCATCTTTTATAATGTAAATGTATTTAAAAACCCACCTTTTATACTTTTGAATGTATAAACAAAAAAAGTAGAAATGTGTATCATGATGTTGCCATTAATTAAGCAATGCATAAAAAATGTATAAGTGTATTTGATCTTTTATTTGATAACTGATTGCATGAATAGTTCTTTAATAGTAAATTATGTTGTTATTTACATGTGTGAAAATGGTCGCCAATACCTGAAATATGACTTAAAAGCTGCTGTGTTCTAACGCCTTCTGCAGTCAGGTTCCCATTGGCAACTATTGTTAAGGACGTACATGTACTGCAACAGACATTTCCACAAATGTCAATCATACTGTATGCAAATTAATCTGTAATTTTATCCAATAACTGTACTTGAATATCGCATGATTATTGGTTAACCTATTTACACAAAATAGCACGTGTTAAACATGTAATCTGCTTTTGATGAATGGATACTAATCCGTTAACGATAGCTGGGGAGGAGTTTAAAATGTTAGTGGCCAAACCTGGACATATCTATGGTTATTGATACTGTTAAAACTTGTTCGTGTTTAATAGCATCATCATTCCAGATATAAACTATTGTTTCCAGTAGCTGCACTTATTTGATTTGATCTAATTTCCAGTAACTCTTGATATCAGGGGCAGTTAAAGCAGCAGTCCAGAAATATGTTAATAAAATTAAACTTTGCAAAAATTGTTTATAATGGGCATCTTACTGATCAAAATACAAAAAACCACATTGAAATCGGTAAAGTAATAATGTTTTGGTAACTGTTTATCGTATAATTATCTGTACACGATAGCTGGTGATGCCTCTAGAGTAAATTGGCATGTATATGGTGTATATTGCGTTCGTACAAAGCATTTTTGAACATAGACTTTATAAAATGCCTTTCGTAAATAAGAAACAGTTTTCAGTCAAATAAACGTCATTAACCTTCATTAGAACTAATGCCAATTTAGAAATGCCTTTCGTAAATAAGAAACAGTTTTCAGTCAAATCAACGTCATTAACGTTCATTAGAACTAATGCCAATTTAGGATGTATTGAATTGTATTCTATGGACTGCGGCTTTGAAAGATAAGTGAATACAGTGTTTTAATGTTACTTGTTTGACACACATTTTAATAATTATGTTTTGCATTTAATAATATAGAATGAACCTAACAAGCTATGAAAGCTTGAAAAAGAACTAAACATAGTGAACTAAAGTAATTGCTACAACTTACCCATAAGTCATGTTTCTACAAAATATGGTGCTGTCATAGTTTTGTTTAGTAGTTTACTATTAATTAAGTATCTATTGTATTCCATAAAATGGTGGTGGTTGATGAAAAAAGAGTTTCAATTTTGCATTATTCTTCATTTTAGAATAAACTTACATGAAAATTGTTTTTTTTTTTGAACTGGAAATCCATTGTATAATCTTTAATGATTCGTTAATAATTATATTTTTGTGGTAACGGGGTGGTGTTTTCATTCTTAATGCTATTGATTATTTTTCACTGTTTGGTGTAATGCCAAAAGTAATTGTAAATGTTGTAATTGTATTGTTGCGGGGATGACTGCTGTGTTTTCAGTATAATTATGTTGAATTGCATTTATATATATCACAGTGATATTGGTCTGATTGGCACTTTTAGACGTTATCTTCCAGAAATATGCAAGATCATATGAGGTGTGTTGTGGGAAAACAGAGCTTAATGCATGCGCCTAGTGTCGTCCCGGATTAGCCTGTGTGGACCAATCGGGACGACACTCCGCCAACAGTGGCTTTATGTTTAGACCCGACTTCCTTAAAACAGAAAATACCATAAAAGCGGAAAGTGTCGTCCCGGACTAGCCTGTGCAGACTGGACAGGCTTATCCGGGACGACACTTTATGCACATGCATTAAGCCCAGTTTTCCCACGACTAATGTCGTATCATTTCTATTATTGGCATAAAATGTCTGGTTTCTTGTCTTTCTTGTCATTTTATTTTGCTTGTACTGACTGACATGTTCAACGTACTACAGCTGTTCTATATTTCAATTCATAAAAAAATATGCTGGATTACTCTTCTTAATATTTAAATATTGTATCTTTTTATAAACAACCTTAAAATTCTAAGCTGATTGTATAAATTAACGGCCATCATTGGATTGAACTATTTTGGCTTAACCTATATTCTGTATGCTGAAACCGTTTTGCTTCAAAAATCATATTCATTCACTGTTAACTATTTTACAATAGATCTGTCAGCAGTTTGAAGTGATTGTTTCATCAGCTAACTTCCCAAGGGGTATAATAATCATTACCTCACTGTTTCTGCAAGTACATGGTATGTGAGCGCACGGCCCTGTTTCTCAAAACCATGAACAGTCTTTCAAGCTAAAGACCCGTTTACTTTTAATGGTGAATAAGAATAGTTTCATTAGCAAAGTTTTGTATAAAAATTGTTCTATTCACGATAAACTTAGATTACTTAGATGTGGGCTTTACCTCAAACCTCCTGTTCAGGTTTTAATGTTTTATCAACTCTGACAAGTTTTTATACAATGGAACCTGCCACGTTTGTATGGCATCCGTGCGGAGTCTGCTACATTTGAATTTTCAAATCATGGACGGTTTTGTTATGCTTCCCATAAAATACCATACATTGCTGTTGTTTTTGTTCACTTTCTGATTTGATTGTCACTCTTGTTAATATCACTATTTACTTCGTTTTGTTTTTGTTCTTATTTCACTGTATTAATAAGTATTTTGTTAAATGTGAGTATGCATGACAAAAATATAGTGCTACCAAAGTTAAATAAATATCTGCGATCATGCGAATGGGTAAACATGTATTGTGTGTATTTTTTTCATATTTATAAAACGTTTACACGTCGGCTTACTGATACCCTTAGACATTTTTTGGGGGGGGGGGTGTTCAGGCACAAAGTATTTCTTTTAACGTTCATTTCAGAAACAGTTCACAGTTTGATTGAGTGTTCTGGTTTATGAATTGCGGTGAACGATCACATCAGTTTTATATTTACACAATCATCCAAGTAATATATGCAAAATAAAATATTAATAATAAAATTATGAAACCTATCAAATAGTCGTTATTAAGAGTTGGGAATACCATATCTGTACAAAGGTTATCCTTATGCCAAATTGGAGCTATGCATTCATTATTTTGGTATAAAACTACGTATCAATTATTTTGCTTTAATAAATGTGCCTGTCTTTTGCCCAAAGAGTTTCCATCGCTCCATCCACCTGGGATTAAATCTTAAAATCGAAATCCAGCGACGTTTTGGATATACAATAGCCTTTGCAATTACTTCACACTCGTACATTGTGTCATACGCCTTCTCGAGTTTCAAATTGCGACTTTTCATCAAAGTACTTCAATATGTCCGTTTGATAAACAATTTGAACAGTAATACAGCTAATTTTGTAGACATACGATCTACTGAATATTTGAAATTAAACTTTGCCCAAGAAGGTTGACAGGCTTTCCACAAAGTAGTCATTCAGACGCTATTTAGTGAATGGAACGCATGTTTTGATGACGTCATGGTGTTTTACGTAGTCGTCTGCACGGAAGTCCCCCCACATGACCACCACGACTCCTGACGACGGGTGTCCGAAGGACGGCGATCCGCCGGCCCCGACGGTAATATTGACGACTTCCTTCGGAGTGAGCGTCATGCGCAGGCGCGAGAACCCGCCTCCTCCACCACTTCCGCCTACCCGACCACCCGCGCCTCCACCGAACTCTCCAGCTTAAATTATGAAGCAGAAAACAATAATTATTTTCGGTAACTTGTAATCCCACTGTACATACCCACATTTTATGAAGTAAAAATGTGTAACCGATACATATTAGGCTACTGAAATTACCGTGATGCATGTTTAGAAACAATATTAATTATATTTTGTTCATGATTGGTGTTGGTGTTTGTGTTGAATATTATACAAGATACATAAAATGTCTATTTGGAAGGCCGTTTAATGTTTTCTATTTAAACGAACTCTGTATCCATGCAAGGCTATTGGTTTCATGTAAATTTTGGTGTACACGTTGAAATAGTGTTCTTAAACAACATGAACAACATTTGGTTACAAAGTCACATGTTTATGTACTAGCTGAGCATGCAGACGATTTGGAGAAGTATAGAAGATACGAAGGATCACGTCCACGAATGCAAAATACTGACCTACAGAAAAGTTGCTCTCACCGCCACCGGGTCCCGCGAACCTCTCGTTGAGAGCGTCTAGACGCTCCATCTGTGGAAGGCACTCGTTGGAGTACCCGCCCGACCCGCAGAACAGGTCGTACGAGAACCCCGGGGTCATGGGGTTGGAGCTCGGCGTTGACTGCCCCGCGGTGCCACCCGTACCGCAAGTTCCGGTCCAGTCGCTGCCGTTCCCGCCCTTCGAGTGACCGTGTCCACCGAGACCGCCTGTAGACAGAAATTCCAGAGTATTTTTATCAATTAGGTATCTTCATGTTTGTTTTTAACCATAAGCAGGAGTTGTGAACTACCGGTCGACGAGAGAACGCTGTAAGCGACAATCGAAAAAATAATACATATTCGCTACATGTAATTCCTCAATGCGTAGCTCATTTATAGCTTATAAAATGGATGGAAATGTGTGTATTGTTATTCAGTGGGATCATGAACGATTAATAGCTTTCGTAGTTTACATACCAGTTAATCCATGTACATACTGATACATGTAAAGCTCACTATTTTCATTTTTAAGCCTCACCGGATAAACTTTCTCCACCTCGGCACCAACCATGTATTCTCTATAACTGCTGATTTTCTTACTGAACATAAATGTGGACTGTCTTAGAAGATTTAACATAACTTCTAATTTTCTAACTAGTGACTGAACATATACGCGTACAACCATTTTAATTTATTATTTCTATTTTACCATTGTTGTCTCTGACCAATAAGATAATACAAAGGTTTATGACGCAATATTTGTCAGTATAACACAGGTACAAACCTTTGTCAGAATCGCCCCCTTTCCCGCCATGGGCAAACAGGTACCCGCCAAAACTACTACTGCATCCATCGCCCGCTTTCGCCAGCTTATGTGTGACGTCATAACTGGTGACGTCATAACCACCGCCCCCGCCGCCAATACATATCACCTCGACTTTCGTCCTTTCCGGGTACACGAAGTACTGACCCGAGTGTCTATACACCTTATAGCCGTGCAGAGAATCACCGCAAATGTTATAATCTGAAAAACAGGCTTGGAGTGAATTTGGCAATTAGTTGTGTGGTTGTGTTATTTTAATAATTACGAGTATTTAGAAAGGGCAATGTGCGTATTTCTTTAGAACTTTGTTTAGGCCTACTTGACAAAAATGTGTTGAGAAGCACCAGAGACGTACCAATAAATGTTATTTACTTGACAACACCGGGGGCGTATCAATGTATGTTATTTACTTGAGAACACCGGGGACGTATCAATACATGTTATTTACTTGAGAACACCGGGGACGTATCAACGTGTGTTATTTACTTGAGAACACCGGGGACGTATCATGGTGTGGTATTTACTTGAGAACACCGGGGACGTATCAATACATGTAATTTACTTGAGAACACCGGGGACGTATCAATACATGTTACTTACTTGAGAACACCGGGGACGTATCGTGGTGTGTTATTTACTTGAGAACACCGGGGACGTATCGTACATGTTATTTACTTGAGAACACCGGGCACGTATCAATACATGCTATTTACTTGAGAACACCGGAGACGTATCAATGTAGGCTATTTACCTGAGAGCACCGGGGACGTATCAATGTGTGTTATTGACTTGAGAACACCTGGGACGTATCAATGCATGTTATTTACTTGAGAACACCGGGGACGTATCAAAACATGCTATTTACTTGAGAACACCTGGGACGTATCAATGCATGTTATTTACTTGAGAACACCGGGGACGTATCAAAACATGCTATTTACTTGAGAACACCGGGGACGTATCAATGTGTGTTATTTACTTGAGAATACCGGGGACACATCAATACATGCTATTTACTTGAGAACACCGGGGACGTATCAATGTAGGCTATTTACTTGAGAACACCGGGGACGTATTAATGCATGCTATTTACTTGAGAACACTGGGGACGTATCGATTACATGTTATTTACTTGAGAACACCGGGTGCGTATCAGTACATGCTATTATTTTATTTACTTGAGAACACCGGGGACGTATCAATACATGCTATTTACTTGAGAACACCGGGGGCGTATCACTACATGTTATTTACTTGAGAACACCCGGGACGTATCAATACATGCTATTTACTTGAGAACACCTGGGGCGTATCAATACATGCTATTATGCTATTTACTTGAGAACACCGGGGGCGTATCAATTACATGTTATTGACGTGAGAACGCCGGAGATGTATTTATACATGTTATTTTATAAATATTTGGAAGCACCGGATGGAAAAGACAATTGTTTTCTTGGAAAGATTATTTCCACCAAAGACGAGATATTTGATAGGAAAATGTATAATGTTAAACACTATGGCAACTTCAGTTTATCAACACTCTTCACTAAAACACTCGTGATAATATCAATTTCGACCACCCAATTTGTTCAAACAATTATTAAATTATAAACAAAGTATCATTAATCTCAAAAAGTACTGTAATTTACTAAACCGGATATTACCGAGTTTGCAAAAGGGAACATCAGTCCAACGGCCGTTCATGCACGTGATCACCTGACTGCTAGATATCGTATGTAGCGGGTAACACTCTACTGTTGCCTGGTAACCGTTCGGTACCACTTGATTTGGCTTGTTGTATAGGACGTCCCCATTCACAATGTCGGGTATTTTACAGTGCCCTGAATATACGATCAAGTAAAATACAAAATGTAATAGATCTATATTGATTAAGTGACTTTAATTTAAACAAAATGTTTATTTCTGAAAGAATGTAACACAAGCAGCACTCGTGAAGGCCAGCGCTCTGCAAAGGCAGCACATGTCCAATGTGTTGAACAACTGAATGATTTCTACAGCACCATCTCACAATAATAAATAATCCTTCAAAGGGATCTGGACCACTTCCAATATCTAATAATTTGTTCATTGACCCATTGTTCACCTTCCCAGAAAATATAATGTAATTCTCTTGATCACCTTTTGCTTAAAGTTGCTAAATACCGAACAGAAACACAACAACCTCATTCGCGGATGTATTAAAGGATAAGGAAAGGGTTTGGGTTAAAGACGACCATGTCAATGGTCTTAAATTGGATTTCCATGACAGTTACGCGTCCCTGTTCATTAATTATATATTTCCTTTTTAAAAAGAAACCATACGCATGTACGTCACCTGCGTTCATCTCCGGGTTCCAGTTATCCAGTTCGTCAACGGGTGATCGGGTGATCACCTGCTCCTCACACACCGGGCCCGCCGGCGTCGGCAAACATATGCCACCACACGAGAGCAACGCGCACGGGCTTTCTAAGAAATATGCATGAATGCTTAATTATATACAAATAACATATGAACATTCTATCGATTGGTTCCCGCATATCTGGCGTCGGAGTCGGAAACCGAATATTCCGTTATAACGGGTACCAGTTAAATGGAAAATAATCCGTTCCCACCAAAATTGTGTCGCAAGTAGAATATAACGAATGTCGTTGTAAAGAGGGTCGACTGTATTCGGTCGTGTATACCATTGACGTTTTCCTGAACTAATAATCGACCATAAATTATACCCTGTGATTAAGATATGTTGATAAAATTACTGTAATAGCAGTAATAATACGAAGACAAAGAGGAGGGTAAGGATGAAGGAGGAAAAGGAGAAGAAGAAGTAAAAGAAGAAGGCGAATAAGAAGAGAAGGGAAGAGAAGAGAAGAGAAGAGAAGAGAAGAGAAGAGAAGAGAAGAGGAACAGGAAGAAAACCAACACTAGCAGAAGAAGAGAACGCCATTTCAGCATTCCTTGACGGACACAGTCAGCATTTCCCCTTGAAAATCGGTGGACGTGCATTAATAATATACATTATATACTGTCGCAAGGTCTAATTATCCCACATGTTCATAAATGGAAACACCCATACCTTCTCGCTCTACGAGGTTGTTGATATGGAGATCAGCGGGCAGGAACAGTTCATTCTGCGGACCCAGATTTACAATGGTGCCCGGCGCTAATGTCCGGCTTCTGAAATACAGTGGCAGAGAATGTGTCTTGAACAAAACGTATACACAGAATTTAATAAAACAAAAAAAGAGCTTTACGCTTTAGTTAAGTTTTGCGCCTATTCATCGATATGTGTACGGTTTTGAACTAGTTTAGACTACAGAATAAACCTTACCTCTGTATACCACGTGTTGTGCTATTCGTCCAGTAAATAAAATCATGACCAACAGTAAAGCTGGTTACTTCGCCTATCAGCGAAAATAGTTCCGTCAGGTTGTCGCCATTTAAATCACTGCGCATAACTGTCGTCTCCTCTTTGCCGTACCAGTTTTCCGATTGTGTGGTGTTTAGAAAGTACACGTCTGAAAAAAAAACGTCCCGCACGAAAAAAAAAAGTAGTGCGGATTGACGGATTTATCGTAAGTCAATACAACCAGCTTCGCTGACGTCTAAATCCGAGCAAAAAAACGTGTTTATGACTTGAAAATATCAATACTTGTGTATCATACAAATACCATACCCTTTAAATTGGAACAACTTGCTGCTGAATATGCGGGGTGTCTGCTCGACTGTGTTAGAAGCCAGAACCTTACTGAGACATTTTCGACTCCGTTTCCTGGGTAGAACCAGTATTTTGTGTCTTTTGAGAAAGATCATTCGAACGCTCCCTGATTAAGGATCGAACTCATGACCCCTCGATCTCAAGACGGACATCATATCCATAAATTACACCACTGCGACCCTAAAATCTATGGCCTTCATAATAAGTACTCGTGTTATCAAAACTTTTATGATATTCATTATTCATTATATTTGATATAGACACGAATAACACATTTCAAATACATGAAGATGTATGAATGGAAAACCATTATATTACAATGTTCGCTCCTGGCAACGAACTTGGAGTTGACCGTTCTCACAATGCACTGGGACTGGTACCCGTTAGTATCCATCCGCCAGATGTGACCCTGCTCCGTGAAGAATACGAGTCTGTAATATATATGTGAAGAAAACCAGGCTATACAATAAATAATGTGAAGAAAACCAATCTGTGCAATATATGTGAAGACAAATGTATATGTGAAGACAAACAGTCTGTACAGTGTATATGAAGACAAACAGTCTGTACAGTATATGTGAAGACAAACAGTCCGTACAGTATATGTGAAGACAAACAGTCTGTACAGTATATGTGAAGACAAACAGTCTGTACAGTACGTATATGTGAAGAAAAACGGCAATACATTTGAAGAAAAACAATAAGTACAATATTAAATGTTGAACACCAAATGGGGGAACGTATCATTATTTGTCTCCGCGAATGTGGAACAGCAGGACACACCAGAACAGATGTTTATTTAAGACATGCACAAAGTACATCGTCTACAGCACATATTTACACAAAATATATACAATCAACATGACATAGCAAAAGAAAATGTTTAACATGATGGTTAACTAATACATATGAACCTTTGTATTAAATGTGTACAACTGTAAGTGTATTTCTTATATACAGAGCTTGCTTAATATATTTAAACAACTTAATAATTTCCTTTTTATTGTTTGAATTAAGGAGTTGAGTAAATTTAGAAACAGATGGGTTTTCAAAGTAGTTTTTTTTTTTTTAAATTCTCAGGTCATATATTTTTTTTTCATATTATAATAAAATGGTATTCGTCTTCACCAAAGGTATTCTCAACCAATTCATGTGACACATGTTCCGAAACAACGATACGTATCATTTCATTGTACTTGCAATTATTACGGGTATGTTGCTTGGGTGTGGTATAAAGTAAAACATGGACTCCCATATCCCGCCCATAATCAGTATTATAACTCAGACGCCATTGAATGTCGTGGTGAGTGCCTGACAAAAATACGAGCTAAAGTATTTGTTTAACCAACAGTATAAGTGTCTGCTTGACCAAAAGAATACACCAAAGTTTGTGCTTGGCCAGCGTTATCATCCAAAGTGGCATGGATAAATAACTAAACCGTCGACATCGACCGAACGCGGCGGTGGTATATGGGATTCGAACTCACAGCTCCTACTGACCCGCTGTCCATATCCAGAACCAGCCCGTGTGGATCGTGCAGACTTCGGTCCAGGATGGTGAGTGTCTTCCATGTGTCAACGTTCTGTACTCTGAGGCCGCCGATGGTCAGCTGATTCACGTGCTCCCGGTCACGTGTTAGGTAGAAGAGGTTGCGCGTGGCGGGGTCAAAGGCCATGTCCACCACATCTGTCAATAATTTACTGGTTCGCGTGTGTACGTCATTACGGTATGCGCAATTAAAATTTGTTGACGATTAAGGTATTTTTGTATCTGTTTTTTCCGGAAATGTGTGCACACTTATTCGTAGGTTATGTTTTACTTTAATTATTGACCTACTTCAGATTAAAGCATATATATTGCAACATAATTATTCCCTACTACTAAAGAAAAAAAAATCATTCGTAAATTAAAAATTTGTAAAATAAACTTTACCATTAACATATTTCATATACATTATTACATGTTATGCTTCTGCTATGATGTTTTAACTGTATCTTACATATATTGGAATGTTACATAAATGTATATAATCAGTTATATATGTATTCAGAAACGGTGTCATCACGGTTTATTTTAAATCTGCGTTTAACATATTACATAACAGCATGCTATTCCATCACGCACAGACTCTTACATATGGTTGGATCATAGATGACAATCTCTTGGTAGCTGCCGTCCAGGTAGGCCCGAGAAACAGTGGCTCGTTCCAGGTCAGACCAGTAAATCTGCAGAGAAAAAACAAGATGTTTACAAGGGTATATGAACATCTACACGTTTTAGCTGCTTCCATCATAACGTAACTTTAACAGCTAATAGTGAAAAATAAGTAATTGTATAATAATTTATGTTTATCTAATAGTTCATTTCATTGTCTCACACTATAATTATGTCCGGTTTGATTCTCATAAAGGTAAGTATTGGTTTGTTTCAGGAGGATTGTGATACAACCTGGTATGCGGCTAGTCTGCTAGCAGATATCTTCGAAATTCGTCCCAGTTTTTCTGTAGCACAAAAGTGTCTGTTGTGACGAAAAAAGCGGCAAGGAGACAGGAGACAGTTCTATCCAGGTCACTCGTGGATCATATATCATTGATACACACAACTCTCAAAAAACGGATCTTCTGATCTCTCGGAAACCGACTTACTAAAAGACCCACTGAAAGCTATCAATACCACGTGCTCCACAGAACTCACTCACCATCTGGCGGTCGGGATCGAACGTGACGGCGTACGGCTGGTCGAGCTCCTGGACCGGGATGCTGACGAACGCCATCAGGGCGGCGTTCACCTGCAGCAGCTGGCGGTACTTCCGGTCCACTAGCAGAAGGAACGGCACGTGGGGCTGTGCTGCAACATACGCCACAACTCCGATGAATATCTGGACTTCTTTGCATTGATATTTTGTCAGATATTTTGTATAAAAAAATTATCTAAAAATGCACGTTGAAAAAGGACACATAGCAAACAGGACTGTATAAAGAATCGGTATACATGTATGCTTCGCTGTGAAACTTTAAGCACTGAGCAAGTCCCCATTTATTCATGAAAGAGCTTTACCTATGGAGCAGGTTTCGCCCGCAGTGACGTAGCCTATGCTGCACACACAGGTGGCGTCCCGGGGACCTGGTAGACACAGCTGCTCGCATCTGGCACGGCGCGTATCACATCTACCTACAACAGGGACCTGGTGCTGTAAACCTCCCACATAAAGAGCATTGGTGACCAATAGGCCTACACAAGTATCTTAAACTTGGATCGCACTAATTGCATGGGGCAATTCGCAATACAGTCCATGTAGATTGACACAAAAACAAATCATTTACTCTGTACAAAGGTATACTTTTGTTGCTGTTGTTGTCGTTGCTGTTTTCTATTTAAATTCCTTTTGAAAGAAGGTAACGTTTCTAATGTATTAACTAATAAGTATGCCCTTTATAAATGACAACAAATACGAACTCGACCGACGGGGCTGTGCAGTCACGTGGTGGTATGTGACGTCATTCCAGTTGCCGTATCTATACCCAGAATATCGCTTGCCAATGTAGCGGAAACCAAGCCGGCTGGGTTGCGCGCGGTCGAACACGTGCACGCCTCCAGTTCTGTACGATGTGTCCGTCACCAGTAAATAATCCTAAATAAATGTGACATTATACTTAATTTCCAAGAGTAATTTATTCACATAAACATTCATAAACGATGCTTGCAGATGATTGTTTTTTGTTTGTTTGGATTTTTCGCCGTTTTTAACAGTATTTCAGTCATATCACGGCGGTCAGTTAACCTACTCACACTTTTCCTGGGCAAGCGTAGCCGATCTAAGCGGTTTACCAGTACTAAGTGCTCATACTTATGTCAGTAACTGACAACTGCCCTACTTGAATAAGAGGTAAGGGGAGAATGCCGTAGAAATAATTTCATGACCAATCCCCACATAAGTTATGTGGCCGGGCTGGCGTTCGAACTCACGATCCCGGGATTGACAGTGAGTTACACTTATGTGTATCCTTAAAAAGTTTCTGAGTAAACTTTATATTGAAATTGATCGTTGTGCTTTGAAACTTTTACTTTTGAGAAATGTTTACTGTTCAAACAACTGAAAAAAAAACGGTTTCTTCACTTTCAAATTTCAATACGTACAAATATACAAACAAAAACCGTGTAAATGCGTTTTGCTCAATTGAATACGAACATGAACAATAGAAAGTCCGGTGAAGCGACTGAAGTCACTTTCGGTGTGCAGGTGGGTAAACTCCGTGCCGTTCCAGGAGATGCTGTAGACATTGGACCGGTCACAGAAATACAGGCTGCAAGAGGATTCGTGTACGTTGTAAAGGCTTCCTTTAAATGAAGGGATTGCATCTACCAACCTACCAACCAAACAGTGTTGAATGATGTTTGTGTAACTACTACATACATGAGGCGAGTCGTGGGAAACCCGGGTTTAATGCATATGCGTAAAGTGCCGTCCCGGATCAGCCTGTGCAGTCCGCACAGGCTGATCCGGGACGGCACTTTCCGCTTTCAGTGGATTTTTGTTTAGAATGAGACTTCATTGAAACCGAAAATATTATAAAAGCGGAAAGCATCGTTCTGGATTAGCCTGTGCGGATTGCACAGGCTAATCCGGGACGACTCTTAACGCACATGCAGTAGGCCCGGTTTTTTCACGACACGCCTGATATATTACGTATAAATAACTACTACGGATACTACGTATAAGTTAACTAATGGTACATGTACTATTTCTGTACTTTGGCACCATATGTTGTTATGAACGTTCATGGTATTATATTTATCATTTTGTGGTGTGTGGAATTGCCACGAAGTGAACTGTCACTTTGTACAGACTGTTTAAATAAGTTAATTCGCAACAAATATATAACGTAACACAAATCCACAAATCCGTGATGAATAATGATTGCGACACGGCGAGTCAAAATACGGAAACAAAAACAACGTACAAGGCAACATAAAAAGAAACTTCTTCCTGCATTGAACATATTCCTTTCAGTCCACCAAAACAACCACCCGTTATAACACCGGTATAAATGATGAGAACATATTGAACATATTCCTTTCAGTCCACTAAAACAACCACCCGTAATAACACAGGTATAAATGATGAGAACCTATTGAACATATTCCTTTTAGTCCACCAAAACAACCACCCGTAATAACACAGGTATAAATGATGAGAACCTATTGAACATATTCCTTTTAGTCCACTAAAACAACCACCCGTAATAACACAGGTATAAATGATGAGAACCTATTGAACATATTCCTTTTAGTCCACCAAAACAACCACCCGTAATAACACAGGTATAAATGATGAGAACATATTGAACATATTCCTTTCAGTCCACTAAAACAACCACCCGTAATAACACAGGTATAAATGATGAGAACATATTGAACATATTCCTTTTAGTCCACCAAAACAACCACCCGTAATAACACAGGTATAAATGATGAGAACCTATTGAACATATTCCTTTTAGTCCACCAAAACAACCACCCGTAATAACACAGGTATAAATGATGAGAACCTATTGAACATATTCCTTTTAGTCCACCAAAACAACCACCCGTAATAACACAGGTATAAATGATGAGAACATATTGAACATATTCCTTTCAGTCCACTAAAACAACCACCCGTAATAACACAGGTATAAATGATGAGAACCTATTGAACATATTCCTTTTAGTCCACCAAAACAACCACCCGTAATAACACAGGTATAAATGATGAGAACCTATTGAACATATTCCTTTTAGTCCACCAAAACAACCACCCGTAATAACACAGGTATAAATGATGAGAACCTATTGAACATATTCCTTTCAGTCCACCAAAACAACCACCCGTAATAACACAGGTATAAATGATGAGAACCTATTGAACATATTCCTTTCAGTCCACCAAAACAACCACCCGTAATAACACAGGTATAAATGATGAGAACCTATTGAACATATTCCTTTTAGTCCACCAAAACAACCACCCGTAATAACACAGGTATAAATGATGAGAACCTATTGAACATAGTCCTTTTAGTCCACCAAAACAACCACCCGTAATAACACATGTATAAATGATGAGAACATATTGAACATATTCCTTTTAGTCCACCAAAACAACCACCCGTAATAACACAGGTATAAATGATGAGAACCTATTGAACATATTCCTTTCAGTCCACCAAAACAACCACCCGTAATAACACAGGTATAAATGATGAGAACATATTGAACATATTCCTTTCAGTCCACTAAAACAACCACCCGTAATAACACAGGTATAAATGATGAGAACCTATTGAACATATTCCTTTTAGTCCACCAAAACAACCACCCGTAATAACACAGGTATAAATGATGAGAACCTATTGAACATATTCCTTTTAGTCCACCAAAACAACCACCCGTAATAACACAGGTATAAATGATGAGAACCTATTGAACATATTCCTTTCAGTCCACCAAAACAACCACCCGTAATAACACAGGTATAAATGATGAGAACCTATTGAACATATTCCTTTTAGTCCACCAAAACAACCACCCGTAATAACACAGGTATAAATGATGAGAACCTATTGAACATATTCCTTTTAGTCCACCAAAACAACCACCCGTAATAACACAGGTATAAATGATGAGAACCTATTGAACATATTCCTTTTAGTCCACCAAAACAACCACCCGTAATAACACAGGTATAAATGATGAGAACCTATTGAACATATTCCTTTTAGTCCACCAAAACAACCACCCGTAATAACACAGGTATAAATGATGAGAACCTATTGAACATATTCCTTTTAGTCCACCAAAACAACCACCCGTAATAACACAGGTATAAATGATGAGAACCTATTGAACATATTCCTTTCAGTCCACTAAAACAACCACCCGTAATAACACAGGTATAAATGATGAGAACCTATTGAACATATTCCTTTTAGTCCACCAAAACAACCACCCGTAATAACACAGGTATAAATGATGAGAACCTATTGAACATATTCCTTTTAGTCCACCAAAACAACCACCCGTAATAACACAGGTATAAATGATGAGAACCTATTGAACATATTCCTTTTAGTCCACCAAAACAACCACCCGTAATAACACATGTATAAATGATGAGAACCTATATGTATATAAAAGCCAAATAAAGTTTATACACATCCACGTTGAAGCTAGGCATTTTCCTAGAAACAATTATTTCATAAAATCAATTGGGCGAAGCTTTGTACACATTAAGACTATATGTTTACTTACAAAAGAATCTCTACTTACGTATGGAAGTCGTGGTCAATGGCTATGGAGTATATGGCAATGCTCTTGCTTTCACTTGTCTGAGGCGTCAGGTCCAAAACCGCGGCTCCGTCCAGGCTGGACCGGAAGAGGGCGCGGGACCCCAGCTCGCTCCAGAACAAGTAGCTGCATAAGGCAATAGATAAAATACAATTTACCCATCGATGCAACCTGCATAAAATGTTTATTTGAAGAGTCTTAAGAGAACGAATCGTTCATCATTTATCTATAGAGTACTACCCCAATAAATTATATATCTAAGTATGTCTGGATTGTTTGTGCTTTGATGGCACTAATGACTCTTAACAGAATAAGTACATACATACGCATAAAGTACAAAATAAAATCTGTGGCAATACGTTACTTCATCCGAAATATTTTCCACCTACTAGTTAGAATAATTTCAATATGGCTGGCGCGTATCTATGTGAATCCCGTCAACACTCAACACAACGTTGAAACTATCGCAATGACTATGGAGGCTATCTTGTGCCAAAAATGTACAAATGTTTTTTGTAGAAAAATTTTGTACAAATCGACAAATTACAAATGTAAAGCGGTTAAAAATTAACTAACATTTTGCAGTTTTCAAGATTACACGTGCAATTGTAGAAATACGATTTTATTTTAAGAAATATAATTCCGCTCTTTCGCTGTTAGTTAATCGCAACATGGTTTTGTGCAATTTCTAATGTTATGTTATGGAAAAGGAATCGGTAGAAAACCAAAATCCTATATAATATCCATTCTATTGAATAATTTCTCATAAAAAAGATCTAGCTTTACTTAATTCAATGTTTTGAATATGCGAAAAAGTTCATCTGACAAAGCGACAGTGGAACAACGCAAATGGAAAGTCGCCGTTTACATTTCTCGGTTTACAAAACTCGAAAGAAACAAGTATCGAATTTTGCACATGCCCATATATGGAAAATGTCAATAAGAATGTGGGAGGAGCCTATCGAACGCTCGTGCATCATCGGAAATTACCGGATTTAGTGGAAGGTCTACAGTACTGTAGACCGTTTATGTCAAATATACATTCTAGCAAAGTTACGTAAATACATCCGGACAGTATGTAAATCCGGACACCGGAAAGAAATATATGTTCGTATTATCTATGGAATTTGTTAAGCCATCTATCTGTCTCGGTAATGTAAGATATATTTCAGCAGAAACCACGGCGTTGGTCAATATATATTGCCGCCATAGAGTCTTTTGATGGTTTTTGCTGTTCAGATTTATTCTGAACGCGAATTATTTCAGCTACCACGGCGTATACATATTGACAATTGTTAAAAAAGCTGATATTTGATTCCACAAATGCCTGTGTCGGCTGTGAGTGTGAGCAAAAGCTGTTCTGAGAGTTTCTGTCATACAGAAGACATTAACTACAGTACTTTAATCTGTCACATAACCTAATTGTGACATATTTTAGTTTATCAGTTAAAAAAATTCTTGTGTGTATATTTTATATCAAAAGTAATTGGTAATGTATGTTCATGGCAAATGTATTAATTATATTAAGCTTTAAGAAAAGACATGTGTAAAAATTATAAAAGCGACCATTTCCATTGTCATTATGTTCACTCACAAAAAGCAGTAGGCCTACTTATATCTTTGTGCTAGTTACTAGTATATGGTAATGTTTTGATTCACAACTGGGTATGTCCTGAAAAAAAAAAAAAAAACAACATACACTTGTACATGTGCAATAATTATGCAAGGTTCTTAAAAATGACATTTAATTGTTATTATAATGAACTTAATATAATAACATGTTCTGAATTTCATTATTTCTATGTAAATATTAACTGATTTCTGTACAGCCTTGTTCTTTTGGGTTATATAAGGCATGCAACCAAAGGCTTTATTTTAAGTCCCTCTCAGAAAATGTGGAGGGTCTTGAATCGTTTGTCAATATAATTTGACCAGTTGAAATCTTTGTTTGATAGAGAATGCCAATTTATTGTTTTTATTTTAACAAGAAGAAATTACTGAGTGATACCTTTGTATTATTTTTCAAAATACAATTGCATTAGAGAAACATCATATTTATGTTCTTAAAGGCTTTAAAATAGGGCACTTTAGGATACTTTTTTTCTTAATTTAAAATATATTTCCAATTTCATGAAAAAAATAGAAACAGTCGTTGAGACAAATACTTATTTCTGTGGAACTTTTTTGTTAAAGTTCATGCATTGGATCAAAAGCGATGAGAGGAGTTATTGGCACTGTGATATTTACCAAAATCAAGTAACAGATTTGCTTCTAGCACATGTTGGGCCCTACACAGAAATTGAGTTAAGCACATATACAATGTACATTAACAGTAGCTCTAAATATGTGTTTAGTGACTCATTCATTAGATTAATTACTCTAAGCCAGTGTTTCAGAGCTGTGCATTAGCTTGACTACCAACTTGTCCTGTCAGGCAAGTACTTTGAAAATTAACTTGCGCGATTTGTAGACGGAGCTCTTGATTGTACTGGTAAACCATTTCATGGCCAAACTTCATCGATTACATTAATTTGCATACGGTGAATCCCGAACAACACCGGAGAAAATTGGGGGCGGGGAGAATACTTCGGAAAACTCCGTAAGCATTTCCTTATATGGAAGTCGGTGAAATTGCAACTTGCGATTTGTCATTTCCGAATCGCGATTTGTCATTACCGAATCGCAATCGGTGAAGTGTGAAAGTAAGTTGGTCAGATGCCAAAACTTAATCGTTATTTTACATTTTCATAAGTACGTTGAGAAGAAATAGAAGTGCAGGGTAATAATGCGAGTGGTCAAAATAAAGAACTGTATACTGATTTTAATGTTTCCAAATGTAAAGGACTGCTGTCTTATTAATTTTTATGTAGACATCTAGTTGATAATCAAGAATTCGATTTGTTTTCACAATAATGTACTTTTCTTGTTTGAAAATAGAATTTAGATGATTTACTTTCTTATTTTAGAGAATGGATTTTATACATCTGAAAATTCCGCTTATATTTCTATGTTTGTACATCATTACATTTTTGGCACAAGATAGCCTCCATAAATGACCGCTGTTTTATCAAACTTGCGCCACAACAGCATTGAAAGGTACACACATGTTTGAAATATCTTGCATACACGGATACCTACCGCCTGGCTGGTAGAACCGCAAGCGCCATCGGGTGGTTGAGGCCGCTGTGTAAAATGTAGGGGAACTTCCCGTCACCCCTGGCAACCATGATGTGGCCCAGCCTAGTGTCCGACCAGTACACGTTGTGACTGGACGTGTCTACAGCAATGGCTGTGGATAATACGACGAATAAAATCATAAATATTTAGTTACCAAAAAATACACTTGACGTTTTTGTGTTCAGATTAAACGTAAAATCAACAAAATACACATGATCCAGTTATTGGAGAATTCAATAAATAAATCTCTGCCATGTATGGGCCACCAAATATGACTTACTAAGTCGATATGGAGTGAGCTTTTGGTGTACGAAGCAAAACAATGTTTCTTTTAAGGAATTCAGAACTGTCAAATTATGTATATTTTATATTAAAAACATAAACAATGTTTATAAAACCCACCTGATATTTCGCCGATGGCTGTAGATATGACACGGGGTTCACTTTCGGAGAAGGTGTCAACCGATTTTAAAATCTGAAACACAGCGTTTTGCACTCAAGTAAACATTCAACAAAAGTTATAACGCACCAAATGGAAAGTCTTGTATTTTCTTGATTTATAAGAATTTCAGATTGAAATGTCGGGTATGATTATTTGAGTTACACATGCATACATATATGTGTTTTCATACCAAAATATTGCAAAATATATGTGTTTACCATGGCGCAGCTGAAATTCTTATAAATAAAGAAAATACAACAATTTCCATTTAAAACTTCTGTTGAGTGTAACTCTGTTCTGTTTAACGAGTATACATTTACAATATGTGGCATTAGTTCTGTTTTTCTATCATCATTTGAAATACGAATCTTATGTTTAAATGACCCATCATCGTCGGACACTCACGGTCAATTCATTAGGTTACTCTCCATTCCTAGACCGTCGCGAGACTAGGTATTTCGATATATGGAGAGATGCGTAATCAGCAGCTGAGGGTATCCGACGACGATGACCCATGGACACTCAATTGAAAGGCAGCGTCGCAAACGTCACTTACGTTCGTATGATACTCGTAGAAGTAGACTCTCAGCTTGGTAAAGTCAGAGGCCAGTGCCTTGACGGGGTAAAAGGTGTCGAGCAACTTCCGGGGTTCGATCTGGCTCAGGAACTTCACCGGGTCGTACTCGATGAAATTAATCTTCGTCGTGTAGATACCGTCCCCCTTGGCGAACACAATCCCGGCAAATGAGTAGGGATCTAAGGTAGACGGTGTACAGTTGCTTTTAGTGGTATATCATTATATAAAGGTACTCATAATCTATCAACGTATTATATCTAAAACATCATCATGTGATGTAAATATTTTAAGACTTTTATTCAGTACAGTAATAATAAAATATATTGCAGAAAAAGATTCGCAAACGCTATCTTAATATCCAGATAAATATTACGATAAATAAGTGTTAAGACGAATCTGTTCGCGAACGTTAAGTTGTTAACATGAATGTTTTCGCGAACCTTATCTAGTTATCGTATGGATGTTCTATGCCACCATACAAATTGAATTTAGTTTCGATATGTTCGAAAGATGATTCACATGACCAAAGCGTATAGCGGTACGTTTTACATTTCGACCAATTCTTCTGTATGGTGTCATCGTCGATATCTATTCATAGCTCATACATAAATTTCTTATTAGGTAAACAAATTTAAATTTGCCTATATAATAATTAGGCGTGTCGTGGGAAAACCGGGCATGTGCGTAAAGTGTCGTCCCGAAATAGCTTGTGCATTCCGCACAGGCTTATCCAGGACGGCACTTTCTGCCTACTGCAGTGGCTCTATGTTTAGAAGAGACTTCCTTGAAACAGAAAATACCATAAAAGCGGACATTGTTTTCTTGTTAAATAAATGCTTGCAATGTTTAAAGTTTAATTTGTTTTTCAATTTAGTATGTATTATAAGAGCATATATATTGTGCCTTTAAACTCACCACACATAACATTGTGTTCCCCATCCTGCCGGTTACAGTGACAGTACTCCGTGAAGTTACTCTTGGTACAAAGACCGGGGCACTTCGAGATCTCACACGTGTCTGCATCGACAGAAGAACCAAAATGCATATTTACACAATTCCACTTATATTTATGTCTATGTACGTGTATACACGTGCTTATATTTATATGTACTGTATGGTAGGAATTTTCTTCCGCTAAATTGAATGTGTTATAATAATTAGTCAATGTGGCTTTAGAACATCCAAACACAGTTGTCAAAACAAACAGACGATCATATTAAGAATTCGAAAACTTTCAGCAAATATTGTACATGCCAACGAACACTGACATCAAATTTAATACTTGACACATACGCTGGTCATTTTATTTGCATAAAATATCAGTGTGCTTATTGGCGACTGGATATTACCAAAATTCACTTCTCATAATAATTCAATGAGATGTTTTATTACAAAAAAAACGTGGCTGTGTCAAGTATGGCCTTTTCTCGGACGTCCATTGTAATCTGGGCCCGTATTCACCAACCCATTCTTAGACTTAAGAATACAGGACAGACAGAAGTTAGACCCAATATAAAATACTGGTAAGCCAATATGTTTGGCATCAATTTTGGTTGTGTGTATGACATGTCATTCTTAATAATTAAAATGACAAAGCCTTCTTCGGTCATAACAATTTCAATAATATTTGTTATGTTCAGTCTTAATACTTAAGAATAGGCTGGTGAATATGAGCCTTGGCACTACTTTTCAGACGTGTGCGAAGATTGAATGCATCCGCGACGCAGTTAGAGATCAACGCGTAGTACCACTCCTGGTCTGCGAATGCACCAATGTTCAGCGAGAGAGATAAAATAACGACAGTGGGTATATATACCTTGGTTTCTTATTGTTATTGTTTT
The DNA here is from genome assembly GCA_027627225.1 of Congeria kusceri. NCBI lineage: Eukaryota > Metazoa > Mollusca > Bivalvia > Myida > Dreissenidae > Congeria > Congeria kusceri. The sequence goes on from JAPFQT010000080.1 coordinate 251,562, forward strand.
GTTTGCTTAATACAAGTACTTCAAATTATACTAGTATATGGATGTTCATAAAGTGTGTGCACAGAAAATGTCAGCATAAAGAACGGTATAATTTTCAAATGCATGCGAGTAAAAGTCGAATATAGTGTAAAATCTCTGAAATCATTAAACATGTATACTTGTAATACGGATTATTTAGAAAACAAAACGATTACATTCACAAACCAAAGTACATTTGTCTACTGTATTTATTGTATCGATTTTGCTGAACATTGGCGCCTTCGCTGACCAGGAGCCGGTGCTACGATGTAGGTCAGCGCTTTCTCACTGTGTCTGAAGGGTTGTCTCCCAGGGGCCACGTATATGACGTCACGGGGTTCACCGGCGACGTTGACCGAGGCTACAGCTTGTAGAACTAGATCCGTTTTGTGCAGACCAGTGGTCACGTGGTAAACACGAAGCTGGCGGTTCTCTAGAGTAGCTATCTGATTCTGGAATGAACGATGTCCAATTCAAGTAGATATAAAATATTATACGATGAAATATAAATAATGTACTTCGTATACATTAATTGAGTATAAAGTTTATAAACCTATTTATTTAATCTTGATTGTGTCGAAAGCCAGAGACTTATTGAGACACTTTCGATCGCAAGGCAAACACCACATCCATTAGACAACTTCGATCTATTTTATTAACATTACTAATGTCATTAGATCTAATTGGTCTTTTGGGACATGCGTAATTATGGAAAGTATGCATGCATACAAACAAGCGCATGTAGATTTAAAATACCAAAACTAAATCACTGAAAATTTCTCGCCGTAAAGAGCAAAATTCAATTTCTTACATTGAAGTAGGCCAACCCTTGTACCGGATATGACGTCAGAGTGGTGACGGTACTGTTTTTGATGAAAACGTGGACAGACTTAATGCCGTGCGAGGTACCGTCAAACGATTCGTATGACCAGTAGAGTCTGCAGTAAAAGAGATTATCTGGTACGCTTTGTACACAAATACAGGGTTGTCTTCTGATTAATGTGTGTGTACTGAATAGCTTTTTTTCTCAATTTTACTTATGAGAGAGCTTTTTTTAAAGGCGATTCTGTTTCTGTTGAACATTATAGATCCTTTTTTTTCAACTTGCTTACATCTTTTTTATGTTATAAACCAAAGTTTAGTCATAAGCCTAATATTTCTTTCCAGAAAAGCATACACAAATAATAACTCATCAGATTTCTTCAATGTATACTTCGCAAATGAAAAAAAAGCAACCTTTCTTCGTCATAGTCCATGGTCAGTGAGGTGGCCCTGGTGTTGTGTAGCCAATATATCGTGCGCACGTGTCGCCCTCCTAGATCTGACGTCATCACGCGCGGATTCCCAACGGCGTTGTCCGTCCAGTACATGTACCTTTGAAAATATTACGGATACCTATGTGGTCGCTGAATCCTTGATATTAGCATTCGAGAGTTTTACTTTCGAAAAGGTAATGAAACATCCAGAGAAAGATGAAGGGTTGCACCGTGCTACCTGTTGTTACCCCCACCCTAACCCGGTCCCAGCCGCCCCTCTGAGGCCATCAGCACAAAAATGCAGAATATCTGTTGAATATCGAACTTGTTTGCAAATATTCAGTAACATAATTATGGAGAAACGATGTTTCGAATCCCACAGTTAGAAGCATCAAACTGCAAGAAAAACATCGGATTAAAAAAAATATATTAAAATGCCCAAGAACTGGCCTGCCTAATCTCTTTCGAGCAGCACCCTTCCGCCAACATCATAAAAAAAATCATTGGGGGCCTACCCCTTCTGTGGATAGATAACTATGGAGTGCGGCTCATCGAGGCCCGTACCCACAATCACCTCCGCCATGTTTGGTTTCTCCATAGATACGCCGAGTATGACGTCATAAGCAGCGTCCGTCCAGTAGACAACGTCCGTCATCCAGTCGATAGCTATACCTAGAAGAAAGCATTCTAAACTATGATTGGGTCAAAATAATTGGATATGTATAAACAACTGTGTATTAAAAAAAAACACAAGACATATAATATTAACAATCACTATCGTTACCTGCTTGTAAACACGTACATTAATACGTGTGCTTTATAGAACTATAATCGATACAATCACTGATGCAAGAAGGAGAACGGAGTTTATTAGTTTCATGTCATAACTGACCACCATGCCTGTTAAAACTGACCATTGACGTTCGCTGATATCCCCTCGTACAATGTCCAGTAGGTGAACTGACCATTGTCTTGAAACACGTATGCCTGAAAAATAGTCAAATTATCTGTCAATTAAATTAAAAAAAAAAAAAAAAATATTTAGGGTCTCACATTAGATAGTATAAACATGAATTTTAGAGTACGACGAAACCGGCAGTCCTAAGTGTTGCAAAAACAAAATGGTATCGTATAACTTGTTCTTCTAACTTGGCAGATTTATACCGCTGATGTTGTATTCATACGCTAATCGGTCAATCAGAACAGCGCGACAATTTCTTGCCATCAGTCGTCGAGGTAGACATAAAATTGCTTCGGGGTTTAATAACTTGACTTATATACGTGTTTAGCATGGATTCTTCTTAATTGTTCTTTCGATTTCAATCAGCATGTATTATAATTAACTTATCTTATTTACACCATTATTTCTGCCGTAAGATCAAATACACACCATTGTAACAAGTGGAATCACTGACCAAGATTGACCTTGTTTGTATGTCCACCACGACCATCACCTTGCCCGTGACGTCAACGTCAACGTGACTAAACTGGTGAGCGTTAATCATTCCCATCGCTATCGGCGAGTACTGAAACAGACGTTAACACGTTAGAGAAGTAGATACCACCAAACATTGCCGTATTACATTATTAGTTGTATGTGTTAGTTGTTGCTGTTGTTGTTGTTTGTTGTTATTGTTGTTTTGTTGTTGTATTGTTGTTGTTGTCATTTTTTCTATACTTAACACTTGTATAGTTATGTTTGTAACGACAATTGGTAAATCTTATTATTATAGATTACGGTATCCGTCGTAAATTATTCTGAGTTATAGTGAGGAAAAGTGCCTCCTGGTTTTATTAATGAAGTCATGTATTAACTAAATCTGTGTATGAATACCACAGGTTTTAAAATTAATATACAGATAGTAACGAATGTGTCACCTAAATTCTTATAAAATGTATATGTATTAATAATATTGGGAATGCATTTAGTTCAAGTAATTTAAAATTACATCGTATTTCAAAACATGCAGATCCGTATGTGAAAGCAATTGCTTTAAGTATTTCCAAACGAGAAAACAGAATAATGGTTATCATGTGTTCGGTTTGGTTGCTATAGCATGTAACTATTCCTTTGACATTCACACGTTGAGACGAAATACGTGGCTGTGTTGGTTTATTGTGTGTCTGGCTTTCGGTTTTGTATTGCTTTTGCTTTTGATCAATGAGTATTTAGATGTTTATGTTGGCGTATTACCTTGGTTTGACGGGACATATGCAGCGACGTGTAACTGACGCCCTACCGCAATATGGTATTAATGGGAGGGAGAACAGCAATAACAGCAAAAACAGCGACACATAAACGCGTGTAAACATGACAAACAGCCTAATCATGGGCAGAGATATTTGCTCCTGCGTGTTTTACATTTGCATAAGTGTTTGACAAGGACGGCTTTTACGAAGCTTAACATTTTGACGCGCGCAAAACATTGCCATGAGTTAAGGGCCAAACGCGCAACACGACTTATGCTTTATAGCAGCATTTATATTTCAACTCATCATTGGTATAACATGTTCATCATTGCATGCTATGTATTGAATTATCTATAATTATTTTCTGCCAACAAGACTCCACTAACGATATTTTAATCTTCCGATTGGATTTTTTTTCCCACAAAGTTTGAACGATTAACTTGAATTTAATAAGTAACAATATACAATTATGGAACATGGACTATGTAAGAACCGAGCCTGGGTCCGTATATCAGAAACAGCTTCCGTGAAATCTTTGTCATTTTTCTTTAGCATTTTATTTCATTTATACATGGAATTCAGCTTAGTGTTTACTAATTATCAACTTATTATTGACTACTATTTACTTTACTGTAATTTGATTCACTAATGTATATGTTGTTTTGAAAATATTACCTTACCCAAATCGGAACTTAATTGAAAATAGTTTAAGATTAACTTAAGATGTTTCTGGAATATGGACCCTGATGTTCAGATCAGGGGCGGTAATCACGAAGCATCTTAAGTTACATTTTGTCCTTATTCTTAAATTTGGAAATTTTCTCAACTGTATAATTCCATACAGAAACCGTTTAGCATTAAGTAACACTTTAAAATAGCATCATTATGAAAGTGTTATTTGCGCAATATCAACATCATATGCATCTGTTTATTAAGTAAAGAAATATAATACATTCAAATTTTGAACTTAAGTGAAACTATTTAAGAAATTACTTAAGATGCTTTTTGAATACCAGCCCAGGGCCCGTATTAATAAAGAATCTTAGTGAAAAAAATAAGAAAATCTTTAAATTGTACACTTTCATAAATTGATTTTCTGACAAAGAAATCGATCATTGTTTGAAGGTTTTGACACATAAATTGCAATGTAGTTTCGAGTATAATACTATGATAGTATATGACGTGCGCACGTTCCAAAGCATAGTGTATAAAACATGCATTTGAATTTTGACTTACTTTCAACTTTTTAGATAAGAATAAGAAATGTTTATAAATATTGGCCCAAGTCTTTTGTAGCATAACCTGCACTGCACCACGCAAACTGTTCACAGTGGTCTGCTAAGGTATACTAGTATTACTGCCCTGCAGGGGAGACCACTGCGAGGGGTTGAGTACCTGGTACATACATGCACCATCATCCCTGGGTGCAACAAATAATGATCATTCACTATATATATGTATGTATGCGTGGAACAGAGTTAGATACCACATGCGAATGAACTACGAATTAATATGTACACGAACAGTCATTCGTATTCATACAGATGAACGATAATCAATGCAACCATCCATGCATCCATGATGGCAACACTTAATTAACTCAATGGCCAATTACCATGCATGTACTAGTATATATGCGTGTATAGTCAGATGTCATATATATAAATACCGCGTACACAGTTTCATGTACCGGTGATATTGATTGGTCATAACGTAACACCAAAAACAATACATGCTACAGCTAACCATTTCAAAAATAATAATAATATTAGAATAATAATTAGTATTATTTATATAATGTTGAAGGATAACGTCCCTTTAATAACGCACAGTCAATAATTAATAACCAATGTAGCAAAAATTTAACAATAATCATGAGCTAAATTCAATATTTGGGTTATCTATTTCTCCATTCCCTCGTTTGCCAGCTTTACAATGCAGTGGGCACTGCATTGTCATGTCCGCAAACCAGGCCAGTGTGTGGAGTGTTCACCGATACAATATCTCCACCGAGGCAGAAACCAGTATTATGGGCTACATTGAGGCTTAGTGACTGTAAATCAGTGTGACACATCATTTGTTCGTTACAACTGTTGTGTTTTCGTATTCGTAGATAACGAGGTCAGTGGCAACACTTATGCATAACAAACACTACTTATAATGTATCCACGTAGTATTTCCGCATTCTGTAAATCACGTACAAATCGGTAACGTTACTCTATATGGAAAAAATTAATGTGCTGCGCATTAATATATTTAAATATATTCTACTTTACCACTTTCTTATTATACTACAATATCATACATCTTGTTGCGGTAAGTGGGTGTTGAGATCTGTACTACATGCCGCCGCATTAAAGAGCAGATCTACGACGCACTATATAACTAACATAAACACGTATGCACCGAAACACATTATTGTCTTCCACAGGCCTTACTTAAGCACTATTACCGGTCAAGGTTCGCGGCAGTAAGTATGTCAGTCATACAGTTTCTTTGTATTTCGATCTTCAACTGTACTTTATTATGTTATGCAACTTGAGATACTGACAAGGTGAGCGTAACGATACATTCCTGCGTTCACAGGTGGCACATTGACAACTGGAGTCTCGAGCAAAACATCGTTGAACAAGGAAATGAATGATGGTGCATTCAATGATACATCAAAAGGACAGTTACTTACAGATAAACTGTGTAAGTATTATAAGACAATTTATACAAAACATTATAAACAGATATTTGAAGAGTAAAACCCAATTCAATAGTATAATTTAAACAGGTAGTATAACTTTGTTTCAATTCTGATTCAATTTTGATTGTTAATTTAGTCCTTCAGATGTTTCTGTACCTCAGATCAATATAAACCAGATACGAATTAAAAGTGTAAGCAATAACTGCGATATATATACTAACTCAAGCAATAAAATGAACAATTTTGCTGAGGTAATTGTTGAATTGTTTGTCAAGTCAAACCTAAATATGTTTAGTACCAAAATGCAGCTTTTATTCTGTACAGAAATGGGCTAAATGTTAACACAGAAATGTTGCGTTTACAACTCAAAACAGTTTCTTTTTTTCGTTAGTATAGACTGTCAAAAGTAAATCAATGTTTTCTCAATCTTTTCGTACCGTCAGCGTTGACGCGGATGTAGCCTTCCCCTGTGGAAGGGTCATATGCTGGAAGTGCATGGCCCCTGCCTTGTACTCCAGCCACACCAGTCCATGCTGGTCAAACCACACACCTTCCTCGTCGGTAGAGCTGCCTACTGGAAAGAAACACCATATTAGTGCTTTCTGAACGAAGGACGTCAGTGACGGAACTAATTTTTACCTCATTACTGGAGGTTTGACATCGCTAATGACGTTTAACATCGCTAATGAGGTTTAACATCGCTAATTTGTCTGACGCGAAATCTGCGAGTGACATGTTAGAATTGTGAATATTTATGCTAAAAAAATGGTTTCTTTCTCAGGCAGCGCCACAACGTTTTCTCATGGCCCGCCACGAATTAGATTTAATGCCAAAAAAAAAAATATATTTACTATTTTTTGACGATCGCGTCCAGCTTGTAAAGGAGCAGTCCAGAATGTGTTTATAAAAAATACAACTTTGCAGAAAGTGTTTCTAATGGACATGTTACCGGACAAAAACTAACCATTGAAATATGTGAATTATTACCATTTTGGTAACTTGCTATCGTCTATTTTGTTTATGCGATAACTGGTGATGACTCTTGGGTAAACCAGCATGTATATTATAGTATATTCCGTTCGTACCAAGTGCTTTTGAACAATGCCTTTCGTAAATAAAAACCAGATTTCGGACGAATAAACACCATAATCGTTCATAAGAACTACAACTACGATGTATTTATTTAGATCCCATGGACAGCGGTTTGAAATTAAGCGAATCTGCAGTTTAGGATAGCGGGAGAAAAGTTGCTCTGTAGAGATTTCGGTATTTCAGTAACTTTCTTCCTGTCTGATTTAATTATATAAATTTGATATACACAAATTGTAAAATACTGCGTAAATTTTGATACAAAAGTCATATTCGATTAGGAACCGTTATAAATATCGTCTATTTGTTGACTTAAACTTTTGTTTCTTAGATGCTTTTGCTTGTGTAAAAGTTAGCATTCCATATTTCTTTAAGAAAATCTGTGTCAATATACGTCCTATGGAAACAAACAAAAATGCCAGCTGCATTGACAAGTGTTGATTTTCCTTTCAAAAAATTCTTGGTGATTTATTGCAAAAATAATTCCTATTTTTGACAGTTATAAAAAAATATGAATTACGAAAAGTTAAATTCTATAAAAAGGAGTATTTAATGCTGATGGTATATCAATTTGAAGGCACTTATGTTAATTATGAACATTCAAACTGATTGCCTTTTTACGTCAGCTTGCATAAATAACCGTTGGTGATTAATAAATCTATATTTAGAATTTTATTATAAAAAAAGGATGCTTATGTTGTTATTAAAACTTAAAATTGTCTTTAATCTGCATGTATTTACTTGTTTTAATAAGCCATTACATAGTGCCAATAGAAAAGAGTAAAAAAAAAATACTTAAAAAAAAAATAAAAAAAATTCGCCCTCCCTCCTGATTTTGGGGGAAAAGTGCCTGAGAAACAATTTATTACTTTTTTTAGCCTTATTACAGCATAACTATGTTGCGTTTTATATAGAGATACTTTCTAAAAACAAATATTCGGTAAGTGAAAATAGTAATGGCCACATAACATGTTGAGGTGCCCAAACACTATATTGAATTCCAAATTACATATAAAAATAACGTACCCACGTCAGTACATTGAAATATCCAAAAAAGAATCACAACATAACAATGCATTATTATGTGTCTTACAGTATTTTAGTTAGCACTTAGTTCAGAGATACGCGGTTTAGTTAGCACTTGTTCAGTGATATATTCGGCGCTAACTAGTAAATTGGGTTCGAAAACAATCAAGCAATTAAACGCGAGCAATTATAGCCACGTGCTGAAGTACCTCTTGAGCTACTTTAGTATGATAAGCCAATGCTATGAATTCTAACTGTTGTGCTTCAGATGTATAAGAAGTAAACATTCTTCTTGCTGGAAATGTACTTTGATGAACCGAAATCGTTGTATATCTTCACGAAAAACCTGAATTAAAATAATATTATGATGGATTAATAAATGTATAACATTGCAAATAAGATATGATCGTAAATATGTGTTTGCACGTGCCAATAACAAACTAAACATCATATGTATGCATTAAATGAAAACGGAATGAATGGTGTACATTTGTAATATGAAGGTGATTAAATTTGAATCAACTGACATCTTCATGAAATACACACACACAAAATATCGCCGGCAAGCCAACATATAAATACAACACCGGGTAACGTTAAATGCAAGTTGGACATTTATTTCATTAACACAGTGCATGTAACCATGTTTTTCATTAATTTAAGCCAATTCAATGTCTGTAAACGTCTTCCAGAAATTAAAAATACTAAGTCGCACAGATTATAACTTCAAACGTCTTAGTAATTAAGGCATCAGTCACAAAATTTTCAGAATCAACATATATGTGTGAGATAAAAGAACATAAATTTAAAAGTAAATTTCATATTGGATGCATGATTTCGTTTCAGCTATACTGTCATGCCAATACATAATAACATTATAATTATATTACTATTGTACATTTTGTATTTATAATCGCAAGTAAAAATTGTCAGTAAATTAATCAGAAACTGCACTTGGATCTGCGCTCTTTATATGTGGCTTATGTTAGAGATCGGTGTCATAATGAAGTGTTGTAAGTTCACACCATTGTTAACTAATTAAGATTATCATTACGACTAGCGGCCGGCGCATACAAGTTATCTGAATCCAGTGCAGTTACATTTAGATCTAAGCAAACATTAGTTCAATAATAATTATTAGTATAACGTATAAAACATGCTCGTTAAACAGTGACCATAATTATTTCAACGAACTAAAAAGCTAATTTCTTTGTAACAGTATTTCGACAATGAATGAATAAACTAAGTACGTGCCATCAGTCACGTGTATGCGCGTTTCTATTATGGTTTAAGTGCGCATGTGTATAACCACAAAAAGCCAGTAATGGCAGAGTGATCACGTTGCAGATACAAATGGAACAAACATGATACATAACGAACACAACAGTTAGTGGGTTACCAGAGCAGAACATTGTGCACAACGGATGGACTGCAAAATTACGAAACGTAAACATATCGGATAAACGAACATTGGCCTTAAACACAGTGGATAAACGAATAAACACAGTGGTTAAACGAACTGTACAGTACGCCAACCGGATATTGCGATTGGATGTCAATAGAACAGCGTATATTTCGAAACATAGGTAGGTAAATTCTGATACTGTATTGTTAGCATTTTTCAAACCTTTGAGCTAAGTGAGGTTTTTTATTATATCAAGGAATAGTTCATTAACCTACTTGGATGCATCGAATGTCTGTCGTCGTTCAAACATTGCCGAATTCACTTACAATCATAGCGATAACAGAGGATTTTTTTAAATTTAGAAAAACCTATTAAAGTATATACCATTTTAAAGGTTATTCTTTTAGAAAAACAAAACTGCAAATTAAATTACTGTATCTTGAAAAATAACATTTCGTTCTGTCAAATATGTAAATTCTGTCAATAATACACCTGAATGAACAAAGCTTTGTTATCGCTAACAATCATACTAACCTCGTGTTGTCGTTTTCATGCTGACCGATTTCATTATGATCTTTTTCGCATTTAAGTGCATATTCGTATGAATATTGAACATAAAGAAGCTTAAAAATATATTTACTTTGCCAAAACGATGACATATACTGTCTGAGTCTTAGCTTTGTACACAATTTATTGTCAAGTATGCAATGTGAACAATTTGGAAACTGTACGTCTCTTGCATGAAATCAACAAATGTCTGAAATGATCTGTACACGACTTCCGATTGTACTGTACCGTCTCTTGTGATTATTCTCCGGCGTCGATATGCCGTCAACAATTTTGGCCCGTTATTGCGATAAAGACTACATTTTTTATTCAATCTTGACCAAACTTGCACAGTTTGTGTATAACCATAAAATCTTGGACGGGTTCGATAATGGGCCCGATCTGACCAGGAACACCAGAGTTAGTGTCCATTTTTTGGTTCCAAATACATCTATTCCTGGTACAGGGAGGTAAATAAAGTATCAGGAAGATAATTGCCAGAAATATGTTATTTCCCTTTGTTGCTCATTCACATATATAACCCAGATAGTGGGGTCTGCTTATCAGTAAAATCATTGATACATCACTCTGAGTCAACATGATACTTCTATTTGAGATCAGCATCATTACAGATAGTAACATAACCATTGATAGCCTGCTGCTGACCTATATGTTGGCTGTGTGTGCAGCAATACAATTTTCTACTGTCTGTCTTGGCATCCAGTCAAATTTCAACAATAATCAATAGCTATAATTCAGTAGGATTTAGATCATGTGATCTAGTGCCTGTCCACTGTCTGTCTTGGCATCCAGTCAAATTTCAACAATAATCAATAGCTATAATTCAGTAGGATTTAGATCATGTGATCTAGAGCCTGAAGGGGTTAATATTTTCTGTAGTTTTTGGACTGTTTAGTTAGTAACTTATTCAGTATCATTTCATCATGTAACTTTTGGACTGACTTATACATTTGAATTGGGATTTTGGAAACTCAAGTAATTATCTTACATCATTTTTGAAGCTGATTTATTATTTGTCCTTAATAGAAAAAATACTTCTACACTGTTTTACATTTTCTCCTTAATTGAGAAATATTTTTACACTATTTAGAGTGCACCATGCTACTTGCTGCTTGTATGGCATATATAAGTAAGGGCTTGTAGTTTGGGGACTCTTTTTAGCTCACCTGAGCATGAAGTGCTCAAAGGTGAGCTATTGTGGTCAGTCTGTTTCCAGCATCCATTGTACTTCATCCGTTGTCAACATTTTACTTCAAACAACTTCTTCTTTGAAACCACTGCGTGGATTTTAACCTAACTTGGCAGGAAGGTTCCTGGGATGGTCCTTTACGAAATTCCTTCAATTTATTAAAATATATTGAAAACTCTGGTTGAAATGGCAACCAAAAGCTAAAAACTGGAAACTTACAAAATCTTCTTGTCAGAAACCACTGGCTGGATTTGAAAATAGTTTTCACAGAAATGCTCCTTGGGTGACCCTATACTAAATCCCTTCAAATCATTTTGATTTGTTAAAAAAACATGGCCACCAGGGGGCAGGGCAGTTTTCCTTATATGGCTTATTTGAAAACTTTAAAAATCTTCTTGTCTGAAACCACTGGCTGGATTTCAAAATAATTTCACAGAAATGTTCCTTGTGTGACCCTCTACCAAATTCCTTGAAATCATTTTGATTCATTAAAAAACATGGCAGCCAGGGGGGCGGGGCAGTTTTCCTTATATAACTTTATTGAAAACTTCAAAAATCTTCTAGTGTGTTACCAATGGCTGGATTTCAAATAATTTCACAGAAAAGTTCCTTGGCGACCCTCTACCAAATTCCTTGAAATCATTTTGATTCGTTAAAAAACATGGCCGCTAGGGGCAGGGCAGTTTTCCTTATATGGTTTTACTGAAAACTTTTAAAAAATCTTCTCGTCTGAGACCACTGGCTGGATTTCAAAATAATTTCACAGAAATGTTCCTTGGGTGACCCTCTACCAAAGTCCTTGAAATCATTTTGATTCGTGAAAAAACATGGTCTCTAGGGGGCGGGGCAGTTTTCTTTATATCGATGTTTATTTAAAACTTTAAAAATCTTCTAATCTAAAACCACTGGCTGGATTTTAAACTAATTTCACATAAATGTTCCTTTGGGGACCGACTACCAAAGTCCTTGTAAAGTGGATGCTTTCAAAACAAAACACTTAATTAACCAAAACAATTTAATTATTGGTTAAAATAAAACAACAAAATATCTGACAAACTTAATAAAAATTTCTATGGTCTGGGCATTTTTAGCACACCTGAGCACAAAGTGCTCATGGTGAGCTTTTGTGATCGCCCATTGTCCGTGCGTGCATGCGTGCGTCTGTCGTCAACTTTTAATTCAAACGACATCTCCTCCTAAACCACTTGGCAGATTTTTACCAAACTTCACAGGAATGATTATTGGGTGACCCTCTTTCAAAGTTGTTAAAATCGTTACGGTCCGCTGCATATGTAGGTCACCAGAACTAAAAATAGATTAAAAAAGTGTAACCTTAAAAAATCTTCTGAAACTGCAAGGCCCAGAGATTTCATATTTGGTATGTAACATCCTATAGTGGTCCTCTACAAAGATTGTTAAAATTATGCCCCTGGGGTAAAAACTGGCCACGCCCCGGTGGTCACATGGTTTATATAGAATATATAGCAAAAAGACTTAAAAAATCTTCTCCTCTGAAACCGCAAGGCCCAGAGGTTTCATATTTGGTATGTAACATCCTATAGTGGTCCTCAATAAAGATGTTCAAATTATGCCCCTGGGGTCAAAACTGGCCCCGCCCCGGGGGTCACATGGTTTATATACAATACATGTATATACCAAAATGACAAAAATCTTCTCCTCTGAAACCGCAAGGCCGAGAGGTTTTATATTTGGTTTGTAACATCCTTTAGTGGTTCTTTACAAAGTTTGTTCAAATTAGCCCCTGGGGTCAAAACGGCCACGCCCCAGGGGTCACACGGTTTATATAGAATATATAGCAAAATGACCTTAAAACTCTTCTCCTCTGAAACCACTAGGCCCAGAGGTTTCATATTTGGTATGTAACATCCTATAGTGGTCCTCTACAAAGATTGTCCAAATTAATCCCCTGGGGTCAAAACTGGCCACGCCCCAGGGATCACATGGTTTATATAAACATTAATAGCAAAATGTCTTTAAAAATCTTGTTCTCTGAAATCGCAAGGTCCAGAGGTTTCATATTTGGTATGTAAAATCCTATAGTGGTCCTCTACAAATATTGTTCAATTTATGCCTCTAGGGTCAAAACTGGCCACGCCCCAGGGGTCACATGGTTTAAATAGCCTTAAATAGCAGAATGACTTATAAAATCTTTACCTGAAACTGCAAGGTTTGTTCAAGATTGTTCAAATGATGCCCCTGGGATAAAAATAAGCCACACCTAGGGGATGCAAATTCCAATTGGGTTACAAGGTCTCAGGTGAGCGTCCTAGGGCCCTCTTGTTTAGGATAGGTCAGGTAAATGTTTATAAATGTAGCCTATAAGACCTCGGCAAATTGCTAAAGCTGTTGTTAATGTTGCTTATTTTTGAAGATGATTATACATATTAAAATGATGAAGCCTTCAAGGCTATAATGCTTATGATACTGTCATTTTGGTGTTTTTGATGGTGATGATGATGATGATGTTGTGGTGATGAGGCATGAACAGTAAACATAAACAACAACACAATATTAGAATTATATTTGAATATTCAAATTAAATATTCCCATGACTTCTGGTAATTATGATAATCTCCAGAAAATCACATCAGGGGGGCAGGGTCGTCATTAAGAGCCGGCCGCTGGCCAAATTGACCGTTTCAAACGAGTTAAGGGTCAGCTCAAATTTTCAAAGAAATAAAATTAAATTATTGTGTATGAAGCCAGTCTATGACCTCAACACACACTAATACATATTGAATGTAATAATCATGTTAATATCCAATAAGTGTTCCCTCGTAACACAGTTTCCATTTTAATTCAAAGACAAGTATATTTCGTCACCACCATTTAAATCTCCAATTTATCCAATGCAACAAAACTTCATTCTAACGGTTTTCACGCCCAGACTTTTCCCTAAAAACTCTAATTCACTAATGCTCTATCGACAGTGCTTGTGTTGTTCATGTACAGTAGTACTGATTGATGCTTTTCACACTGACCATGTGCTAAGCGTGTTACACGGAGTTACTGCTACATGTATGAACTGCTAGACGATAGCCAGAGTTCGGCAGTAACATCAAAGACATTTGAAGTCATACCGACACAGTTGCTATAGTTTGCAGATTTGGAAGACCATCTAACTGATGACGTCATGCTATTACGCTTCTTAGTTTTAACAGGTGTTATCATTAATTACTCTTGTGTTTAATGGATGTGTTGTTTGTTCAGTTCTAATCGGAAAAATAGTTGCAAGGTAATTTTAATGCAGTGTTTTATTGATAAAAAAATGTATCAATTAATAATGAACAAAATAGAATGCATATATAATTAAAATTTTCGAATTCCCCCAAAAATCAACATTGCCAAAAATGCATTTTATAATGTGTTACAATGCATTGTGAATGTTCATATAAAAATAAAAGTGTTACACTATTAATCTATTAGATCTACATGTTGTTCAATCTATAAAAATCATTTTAAAAATGTGTAATAAATTTAAAAAGTCGAGTCATAAAAAAATCACACACAAGTAAACAGCTTTATTTATTTATTTATTTTTCTTTAGTTGATTATAAAAAATCTGAACTATCAAAATTATGTATAAAAGGGTTAATTTCATAGGTCAAACTATCATGAATCATGTGTCCAAAATTGCTCAAATGCTAGCAGGGCTGTCCCTCGATTATTTTGTTTAGCCTAATTTACCATACAACATTGAAATCCTACTCATATTAGGTATTTTATAGGGTTTTATAAAGAAAATGTTGTAGCCAAATAGAAAGTTTTTAGCCAAGTAGTGAAAATTTTAGCCATTGGCTAATTTGACGAATGGTAGAGTAAGCCCTGGCTAGGATTTTGCATCTAAATTTCAGAAAAAGTTCTTTGGGAGCATGCACCCAGACCCCCCTAGTTCACTTCAGCGTTTGAAGCTTTGGCCTCCTCAACTGGTCATTGAGCCTCCTGGAAAAAATCTTAATGACAACCTTGGGGAGGAACACAAAAACCAGAGCAACTGTTTACTTGAATCTTATTTGACCTCCTATATACATGTTATGTCAGGCATTGTATAACTTTTTCCAACTGACCTATTTATCCTCATGTGGCCCAATTACCTTGGCCTGTGGTTAATCAGCTCCTATCAATAATAAGGGAATATTTGCACATGATGCTTCCAAGGCGTAATATAAACTGGGTTCTGTGTTGGAAAGGTTCTGTTTTAGAGAAATATTTTCAGTTTTCACAAGTTATTCATGTGCCTAGAAATTTAATATTTATATGTCACTGACATTAATAAAGAGTTTGTTTTGAAAGTTATTTGTCCACTTCCGGTTGCATGATCAGATGGGACACCCTCCATCTATGTTTCTGTCCGTATGTTTGTCTGTGCAATAAAATTTGGGTCCTGCAATAACTCAATAAATACAAAAGCTAGGTTCATGAAACTTTGTGTGGTTGTAGAGGGCAATGGTAAGATATTGCATTTTAATTAATTGTTGTTGTTTTTTGCATCAGAAAAAAGTGTTGAAAATTGCACATAAGCAGGTATTATGCTAAAACTTTAATCTGTTGGACTTCAGTGGATTAAAAAAATCATAGAAAAAAGTCAAATTGCAGTAGTTATGGCATCAAGTCTTCCAAAGTTTGCATTGTCATTTAATTAATTTACAGATGAAGTTATAACAAGTATCTAACATATACATTTTTAACCAAATGAAAATCTGTGGTTATTAGATCGGGGTATGTCGTTGGGCATGTGGGCTGACAGACTTGACAGCAGCACAACTTTTGGTTTCTGAACAATAACTTGAGAACAAAAATTGCTATTGTAATAAAACTTCATACATAGATGCCTCGCTTGAGGTTGCATCAGGGGTGGTTGTGGCCAAGGGCACCATTACTAGTAACTAAAAATAAAAAAGCTGTCAGTTTAATAACTTGAGTACAAACTGAGTTACAGTGTATGGGGTGTGACCATATATAATCCAGGTCCAGCTAGCCCATTTCATTGTAAAAATAGATATGGATAGGCTTGTTGACTTGTTGTAGAAGATAGACTTACATAGCATTGGGCAGAAATACTAGTATAGCTCGCAAACATACACCTAATACTCGTCACCTGTATTAGCACAAATAAGGTGCTCAAACTGTATTCTGTGTTTACACTCATTTTAGTCATTGCACGTGTTTCACAAGTTTAACGATAGCGTGACAGTATTTTCTTTGGTACACTGCAAATCGTTATATCGCAATTCGCGGGGTCCATGGATCGCGATCACGATATAGCCAGATCGCAGTATAACTGTCCAGACCATTCATGTACATATACACTAGCCTCTTTTCGCGATTTGTTAAAAAAAACATGGCTGCCAGGAGGGCGGGACAGTTTTCCTTATATGGCTTTATTGAAATCTCAAACAATCATTTTAAAAGCCATTATGATGCTTTACACTCAGGTGAGCGATCTAGGGCCATCATGGCCCTCTTGCTGTAAGAAATGTTTCCCTTTGCTTTTTACTTCGGCACCAAGCTAAAAGTTTTGCGGTATTTTTCATTGCATGTCGTTTCATAACGTACGTATTGCTAGTCAGTGTTTTAAATTGCTTTCACATCCTTCTTTTTAATAAGCATTATTTATTGTTTTCTGTAGAAATAGTATTCAGAACAAACTTTCGTCATTTTCTCTTGTGAATTTTCGTGTCGTTATCCCGGTAAATATTCAGTTTACTGGTATATTTTTAAGCATTTGTGTAATAAGTAATTTCTTTCTATTTAAAACAATCACTCTTATAATTTTTCTTTCCTTCTATTGCAGTTTTTATTATCAATCTACGCACATGGGCACTGCTCGTTATATGTACACATGTATTAAATAAACAAAAGCTGTCGGAGGACAGCGCGCTCGACTTTTCTTGTGTTTGTCAGAGTTACTGGCTTTTTTTTATAAAACAAGAAATATGGAAATTCCACGAAAACTAAATTTTTTGAACGAAATGCGTTAAGTCAGCATATCAATAAATTTTTTAGTAATGGTGAACATGACCATGACACCACCAACCCCATATGCTATCCCAAGCGAGGTCTCGATATAAGGTATCCATTTATGAAGTTTCATTAAAAATCTCAATATCTTCTCAAGCTATTGAGCGTAAACTGTTTGTCTGTTTTTAGTAACGGTGACCTTGACCCCACCCACCCCATATGCAATCCCAACCGAGATCTAGATATAAGATATAAATGTATGAAGTTTCATTCAAATATCTCAATGAATTATCCAGTTATTGAGCGGAAACAGTGTTTCTATTTTTTAGTAACAGTGACCTTGACCGTGACCCCACCCACCCCATATGCAATCCCAAGCGAGGTCTTGATATAAGGTATCTATGTATACAGTTATATTAAAATATCTCAATGCGTTCTTAAATTATTGAGAAGAAATCATTTTTCTGTTTTAGTAACAGTGACCTTGGCCATGACCCTTTACGCAATCACAAGAGAGGTCTCGATATAAGATATGTATGTATTAAGTTTCATTGAAATATCTCAAAGACTTCTCAAGTTATCGAGCGGAAACCGTTTTTCTATTTTTAGTAACAGTGGCCTTGACCTTGACCCCACCCACCCCATTTGCAATCCCAAGTGAGGTCTTGATATAAGGTATGTATGTATAAAGTTTCATTAAAATATCTCAAAGCGTTCTCAAGTTATTGAGCGGAAACAGTTTTTCTATTTTAGTAACAGTTACCTTGACCCCACCCACCCAATATGCAATTCTAAGCGAGGTCTCGACATAAGGTATCTATGTATTAAGTTTCATTAAAATATGCGTTCTCAAGTTATTGAGCGGAAACCGTTTTTCTATTTTTAGTATCAGTGACCTTGACCTTGATCCCACCCACCCCATATGCAATCCCAAGTGAGGTCTTGATATAAGGTATCTATGTATTAAGTTTAATTAAAATATCTCAATACACTCTCAATTTATTGAGCGGAAACCATTTTTCTATTTTTAGTAAGTGACCTTGACCCCACCCACCCCATATGTAATCCCAAGCAAGGCCTCGCTATAAGGTATCTATGTTTGAAGTTTCATTACAACAGCTTAATCCATTCTCGAGTTAGAGAGCAGAAACGAAAAGTTGAGAAACTAGCTTACCGAAAAAATTCAACCTGTTCATATAGCTTATATGTAAAATTTCTAAGTGCAAAAAAGCCCATAATTTTGACAAATTTCAAACTAGAGTTATCAAAATTGGCCTATGAGTTCATTTTAATTTAGGGAATAAGTGTTCTAAGTTTGCTTGAAATCCGTCCAGCCATTCCTGAGAAACCAGCTTACCGAAAAACTTTAACCTGTCCATATGGCTTATATGTAAAATTTCTAAGTGTAACAAGGCCCATAATTTTGACAAATTTCAAACTATGAGTTGACAAACTTGGCCTATAGGTTCATTTTAATGTGGGGAATAAATGTTTTAAGTTTGAATGAAATCCCTCCAGCCGTTCCTGAGAAACTAGCTTACCGAAAAACTTTAACCTAGCTCGGACATGTACATGTAGTATGTGGGTTAATGTTATATGAAAATAATCCATATAATTATATAATTAATCATTACGTTCTCGGACGCCGACGCTGACGCAGGGGCAAGTAAAATAGCTTGCCTTTTCTTCGAAAAGTCGGGCTAAAAATAAAGTCATGATGTCTACATTCCATTTATAGCCTCCGATGTTTGTCTTTAAAATGCAATTACTGTATTCATTTTAATATGCATTACAATACAGTAGCACGTAATCACCCACACAAAAACAAAAACACTTCATATAAAATCGCAGGAAACGTACAGAATCTTCGCAAGACATCGTACAGAACACATATGCTGAGGGCGGATGTTTTAACGTAATATTTATGAGCAGTCTTAATAATCTTAATGCTGTTGAACCAACATCCAGATTTTCTGCGTTCATTGCGTTAATAAATTACATGCGTTTCAAACGCGTAATTGTGTTTTTAACTTTTTAAATGACAGTCACATGCACGTTCTTCCTTCGAAAACAAGTTTATTACATCTATTTGTAAGTGATCTGCATGAATTATTTTGATCATTCTCAGATAAAAAGAACGTAATGATTAATTATATAATTATATGGATTATTTTCATATAACAATAACCCATATATGTATTACGTGTAAATTTGATTATTTTTACTATTTCAGATAAAAAGAACGCACTGAACCTTTAAGCCAGTACCATACAGTATAAGCCATGTTCGTGACGGAGCTGTACAAGCGTTTCCCCTTGCTCTGCACGTGCTGGGCCTTCATGGAGGTGAGCCTGTTCGCGGGCATGATCTTCGGCTGGGCCTCTCTCGTGTACATCTTAAAGGAGGAGGGCTTCTACATCGACGCATGCGCGAAACACGCAGCGACTTCCGCCCACTCTGTCGTTTTCATGGGCAACTATTCGATAGTTCAAGCAAGTCTGTATAAAGTCAGTTCTGACCAAGGGTCATCTCAGAACATTCTGAATATAACTACAGAGAAAGGGTCGTTCCATAATTTTATAAACCAGGGATGTCCCGAGCAAGAGTCGAAACTGAATTTATGGTTCTCCATTGCGGTCAGCTTCATGTACCTTTCCTTCACGGGTATTGGGTACATGATCCGGATACTGGGCACCAGGAAGACGCGACTGATATTCTAGTAAGTATTGAACAACGCTTGTAAAATTCTGAATGAGCATCCTGTTTGCAAAGCCACACCCTTATATTGTTTGTTGGTTTCAATGTCTGATGTTCAGTCAGTTGTACTTATCACCCCATTGTTATACACACATTATCTCGTTGAACAAATATGAGAAGAATTCTTTTGAATAATCTGGGGCTTTGATAAAAGTACTTACATTAAATCTGTATGCATTAAGTCTGCTCCCCATTTGCCTACATTATAGATTAACGATTTGCAATAAATTGATTTAACAAATTTTACTACCTTTTAAAGCGAGTTGTTAAAATGGTCATTACAAATGTATGGGGTGATATTGAAATTATATACATGTGCGCATGATTTTTTTTGCCATACTTGTCAATACGTGGTTCTAGTGTCAATGTCTTGTTCCATAACCGACCATTGACCCCTGCGTCTCAAAAACAATTTTAAAGTATGAATATAAACAACTATTTCGCTAGATCACGTAAACACAATACCACAGTGATATTCCGTACATGCCTTTATTTCTGATATCTGTTATGTCTGTGATCTAGTTCTCCCCGCGTACATAGCGAACGTAAACTGAAAACCAATAACTTCGCCATGCGGAGGAAGATTGTTTGTGTTATCCGGCTTGAACCTGATTATCAATAATGTTTCCACTTCGTACTTTTACCCCAAATATCTTTAGACTTAGTACTATCGAAAATTACAATGTTTTTCCTTTCCATAAATGTATATCTTTACTTTCGTAAAAGCCCCCCCCCGCCTTCGAAGAAGTGGGGGTATCTTGCTTTGCACCTGTCCGTCGGTCGGTCGGTCGGATGGTCGGTCTGTCCGTAGACCATTTCGTTTCTGCACGATATCTAGAGAACACTTTGACCTTCGATCATGAAAGTTGGTACGCTGGTTACTTGGGAGGAGAGGAAGACGCCTATAAATTTTGAGGTCAACAGGTCAAAGGTCAAGGTTACTGTTGCTAAAAATAGAAAAACGGTTTCCGCATCTCGAGAACGCATCGAGATATTTTAATGAAACTTTATACATAGATACCTTATATCGAGACCTCCCTTGGGATTGCATATGGGGTGGGTTGGGTGAGGGTCAAGGTCACCGTTACTAAAAATAGAAAAACAGTTTCTGCTCATTAACTTGAGAACGCATCAAGATATTTTAATGAAACTTTATACATAGATCCCTTATATTCAGACCTCGCTTGGGATTGCATATGGGGTGGGTGGGGTCAAGGTCAAGGTCACCGTTACTAAAAGTAGAAATAGGTTTCAGTTACAATAACTTGAGAACGCATCGAGATATTTTAATGAAACTTCATACATATATACCTTATATCGAAACATCGCTTGGGATTGCATATGGGGTGGGTGGGGTCACCGGTGCTAAAAATAGAAAAACGGTTTCCGCTCAATAACTTGAGAACGCATCAAGATATTTTAATGAAACTTCATACATAGATACCTATATTGAGACATCGCTTGGGATTGCATATGGGGTGGGTAGGGTCAAGGACAAGGTCACCGTTACTACAAATAGAAATAGGTTTCAGCACAATAACTTGAGAACGCATCGAGATATTTTAATGAAACTTCATACATATATAGCTTATATCGAGATATCGCTTGGGATTGCATATGGGGTGGGTGGGGTCAAGGTCACCGTTGCTAAAAATAGAAAAACGGTTTCCGCTCAATAACTTGAGCAGGCATCGAGATATTTTAATGAACTTTACACATAGATACCTTATATTGAGACCTCTCTTGGGATTTCATATGGGGTGGGTGGGGTCAAGGTCACCATTACTAAAAATAGAAAAACAGTTTCCGCTCAATAACTTGAGAACGCATCGAGATATTTTAATGAAACTTTATACATAGATACCATATATCGAGACCTCGCTTGGGATTGCATATTTAAAAAAATTCATAACAATTTTACATATGCACAACTTGGCTGCAATTCTTGTTTGTAAATGTGTTAAGAAGTTTTGCAATGATATAGTACTTAAAAGTGGTGTGAACTGTCGGCATAATAAGGCAATCACTTATTCAGTTGTCGACATAATAACGCAATGGTAAACTTATTTCAACATCTATCAGAAATTAACATATTTATCTTCTCTGTATGATATGTTTGCAAAGTCAACAGTTTACGATTAATTAATAATAGTTTCCATGTTTTAGCACTGCATTTTTGCTTATACATGTATGTTTTGTTAAAAGAATGCTGCTGGCGCCATACACGTATATGTGTATTGCTATTTCTATTATTATTATCATTATTATTATTATTATATTGTTGCTGTTGCTTAATGGTCCAATTCATTATTCTCTATTTGAACAGTGCTATTTACCTAACCGGAACAATGTGTTTAGCCTTCGCAACGCCAGGTAACGTATATTTTGATAATTATACCAAATATACATGTACCATTTTACACCATTATTATATAACACTTAAATTGTAGTTGTAAATTGTATACTCCAAGTTATATGACACGACTGAACGAAAACAGAATAAAAAAGCACGGTCTAAGTTCAAGTTATTATTTTTTTATTAATATATATTCTTATGAAGAATAAAATTCATTCACATTTTTAATGACTTGTGAAATTTAAGTTGATATACTGGCGCAATCTACGTCTTTAAGCGTGAAAGTCAATTGGTTGATTCTTCAACTTGTCATATACCTTTGGCATTCAAAGGCGCGAAAATTCGTAGAATCTGGTGTATGTCCTGCTTCCTGTCGGAAATATTTGAATATATATATTATCTTTAAATATTAATGGTCAAACACAGTTTGTTTCATCTTGCCAAAAATATTTCAAAATTGTAATATTGATTGCGTAATGTTTAAGATAATCCCGTTAACGGGTGACACATTTGTATGGTATACTTACATCACGTAGTTATTTCTCGTTTGTTGAAGCACGTGGGTTCATCAACCTCCGAGAATTTCTTGCCAATTCTTGCACGTCCAAGGCTTTTGATATTTGGGACCTGTTTTATCGTATTTGGAAAATGAAACGTCAATTAAATAACCCCCCACCCCCACCCACCCACCCACCCCCAAAAAAATAATTTAATTAATTAAATAGATCTACGCATAGATTAAAAATATAAAGGTATACATGTTGTTTTATCTGGCATGGTATTTATTTTCGATGTATTTTGAAATCCCATATCCAATGCCTTGGCAAAAAAGGTAGATGTAATTGTTTAGCTAATATATTATACAGCGATCGTATTGACAATACACATATATTTATAACACCGAAAATACTTTATTTGTCGAACAAAGCAGTTAGTTTGCTTTTGAAATACATGTAATATACATACCGGTATATATAGCAGTGAAAGTTACGTTTTAAATAGAGCACCTGTTTGTCTGACTCGTAAATAATTATGTTGTATTAAAGCACTGTCAATGTAACATTAATATATATGCCCTTTACTCTTATTATGCTTCACATATACTCGTTATTTAAAAAATATATTTTAGCATGGTCGTGCTTGTATTTCTTATACATGCATACACACATTATTGAAAACTTGGCTCAATAACACTTAATATGGGTTTACTATAACTCAATCGAAAATGAAACATTCACTTTCCCTTTCTGGATACATAATGAAACATTCACATTCACTTTCCCTTTATGGATACATAATGAAACATTCACATTATAACTACCGGTGCCTTTCTGTATACAGTTTCTGGATACAATAGAGTATTAACATTAACGTTGCTTTTTCTGGATACGATTTCTGAATACATACTTGTTAAACATAACGCAAGAAGTCTGAATCTTTAAATGTTGTACTGATATTTATCAGATTCAATTCTGTATTATTCATATCGCGTTTATAACACAAGATACTTACGTGGCTACGTCTGTGGCATTGTAGAGACGCCATGGCTGCTGCTGCCCGGTCTAGCGTGCTTGGGTACCGGCGGACTGACCATGCTCGCTACCAACCTACAGGTACACTGTCCACCTATAAATCTGTAATACAATCTGAAGGCCCATGGGTATAAATTGCGTGTCAGAACTGGAGGACTTTGACCTGACCTGAAAGCATATTGTTATGCATAATATAAGTCAAAGGTCGAAGAATTTGCCTTACAGTACTGCATGTACTATCTCATTGGGTAATGGTATGTGTAATATGTGTCACTTGTCGAAGACGTTAATCTGACTGTCCTACAGTATGAAGGCCTATTGGAATGCATTGTATGTGCCACATGTGGTACGTGTAATATGTGTCCCTTGTCGAAGACGTTAATCTGACTGTACTACAGTATGAAGGCCTATTGGAATGCATTGTGTGTGCCACATGTCGTAAACTTTGAGCAGCACCCCTCAGCAAAAGACCGTTGCCTTGGTCGACGTAAAATTCTCCCTACCCGTCTGTAGTCAGCACATCGCACCCGAACTGCATCGTTAAAAACTTAAAATCGATGTAAGGATTGCATACGTTGGGATTGTACCGCGTACTAATTACTAATGTGACTGACGTTATTTCATGCTTTAATGAAAAGTGTGGTTTGTTTTAGGTCGCTGATCTTCATCCCCACCTGAGAGGTACCATCGTCGCCATCTTCACTGGTCTATTTGACCTTTCCTCCATTAACAAACAGTTCATTAAGGTACGCTGTTACTTCCTGCAGTAGTAGTACATGTATATTTTTAACACATGTCTTATAACAGTACACTGTTATTAAAGGAAATGTCTAGGATAAAACATGGTACAGTGTCTTGCTGAAAAGAAAAAGGGGGAAAGCTGTACCATTTCTTTAATATGTTCTTATAAGTCGGTAAATTCAAGGTATGATTATGTGTTTTTGAGGTGAATAATTATGTATTTTAATTATATTTATTTCAATCATATAATGGTTTAATCATGTATATTATTTCATTCTCGTTGAGGTAATAGATATACGAATATACTCACAACTGTTCACAAATGTGGCGCGTCATGAGAAAACCGGTCATAATGCATGTGCGTAAAGTGTCGTCCCGGATTAGCATGTGCAGTCCGCACAGGCTAATCCGGGACGGCACTTTCCGCTTGTATGGTACTTTCTGTTTCAAGGAAGTCTCTTCTTAACATAAATCCACTGTAGGCGGAAAGTGCCGTCCCGGATTAGCCTGTGCGGACTGCACAGGCTAATCCGGGATGACACTTGACGCACATGCATGAAGTCCGGTTTTCCCACGACGCGCCACAAATATGCATTATCCCTATAGCTCGCATTTGAAGGTGGTATCGCCCGGCGCTCTGCCTATATCTTCTACGCTATGATGTTCGGCGTCATCATCGCCATCAGCACGTTCTTCTTTCTTCCCAAAATGAGCATCGACGCCGGACACTTGGAGGAAATCAAGCGCCGTAGACGCGGAGATAAACCCGGCGCGGAAAATCTGGAGAAGTTTGTAGAGAACGTAGTGGTGGAGAAAATACACCAGGAGGACGGTCTCGTACCCGTCATTGAGATAGAAATCAGCGGTCAAGCGGAGAACGACGTTTGCTTGTTGAAACAAGAAGACAAAGAACTGGCCGCTGTCGGTATGTTCAGACAGTTTAGTTGTTGGAACTGGTTTGCCGTAGGCTTACATTTTGCAACTATTATTGGCAACTTTCTCTATTGGTTCACAAACTTTGTCATGGTGAATGCAAATTGGAATCAAGCAAAGCCATGGCATGTTAAACCAAAGTGTTCAAATTGTATCACTATTTTAGTGTGGAATTGCGATTCACGAGTTTGTGTGTCTCTCATTCAAGAAATATTTCACACAACAAGCTTTAACAACAAACACCATCCTGTATTTACTTGCCACTGTCAATTTTGTGTGTTAACATTTTCTATCTAGACTATGGGTACAGTCATGTATGTAATTCTAACTTAAAAGTAGCAGTGTAATTCCAACTTAAGTTACAATAAACGATTCAACAGAATTTAAATTATATTTACCTACCCTTTATCACCACGCGTTTGTTGCCTGTTACAGGACTCAGTAGCGCTATTGTTAATGGAGGTGTGAAGACGGACGAATCCAAACCCGGGGTCGCGTCCTCCATTCTGACCATCACCTTCATCATGCACCTGTTCTGGCAGTTTGTACACGCAGTGAGGTTCGTCACCTTTATCGGCCTGATGAACGTCTGGCTGGAGAAAACATTCCTTGGCGATGAGGTCAAAGGTGAATTCTCCTACCACTATAGTATTGTATTGTATTGTATTAAAGTATGATTATCATGTATTGCACGGTTGTGTTGGCATCTGTATACGCAGTTGTGTACTAGTCTACCCCAGTACCTGTAATGTAAGTTCGCCAGTTGCTTCGTGTTGTATTACAACAATTAAGAATACCCGCGCCAAAGTGAACTTTGTCATGGATTTCGTACATGTAACAGTATATTTGACAAAGGTGTAAACCGAACGAATATGGTTCCATTCCATTCTTTATACATGTAATAATACTAACAAATGTTGATTCGGTAAATAAGCGTCATACAAATGATAGCAATTCCACGCAGTGAATGTTTATTATAAAGTTTGGCAAAAATGTAAGACATGCCTGTGAGTATGTTGTTGACATAGGCATTGCCAAGAAATATTTGGCAACAAATTCCAGAACATTTGGTCAGTCTGAGTTGAAATCCATTGAAAGCTATAGCTGCTATCCCTTGTGGTTTGTACTACATGTTTATTTCGTAATTGCATGAATATTACGTGTTAGACCAATTATGTTCAAATTTATTGAATTACTTACCTCTCAAAATAGCAATGTTAATAAAACAATGGCAATCTTTATTTGTAAAGCATTGCTAAGAAATTCTTTCTATACGTATTATGACTAATGTTTAATATTGATTATACAGTATATATACCACCTCTCGCTTATTATCTATTGCTGAATAATTTTGATATTTGTTTGATAAATGTTTATCTATGTAAAAATTGACATTTAGTAAGGATATTATTGGTGACCTTTGACTTTTTTTCAGGTATATTATTATACTTTCATTTGTATACTCATGGGCATATTGCTCACTGTATTATTCAATAAACTGTAAACTGATAATTATATTTTTACAGGAAATGCCCCTTTAAACGTGGTCGTGTTCGTAATTGTATGATCATTTCTACGGGAAATCTTTAAACGTGACCGTGCTGTATTTCCAGTTGGCCAGATGCTGGGTATCTACTCCTACATGACCCTGGGGGCCATCGGCACAGCCTTGTTGTGCGGTTCCGTGTACGACTACATTCGCAAGAAGTACCTGAGTAAGTAGACATTTAGTTATCCTATAAATGCAGCATCTAAGGCCATGTAACATACATCAATGTTTTATGATATCATTATGATGCAATTTCATTCTCATTTTGACATTTGTGCAAATAATATACTTTTTTTAATACACGGTAAGTATGGTTGCAATGGTACGTAATAAATTAATAATTCATTGCTTTATACTCGAGTGTGCTAAAGTCACATTTTTGAGTCTTAAGTGGCTTTGAAAAACACTTTCTGTATCAACACCTATTATACATTTGCTTTTTTGCGTCATCAGCACCAACAAGTTCAGTTACGTTTCTTTGTTGCTGTGTTGTACTAAATTGAACATGTCCCAACTTATGTTCTTATTTTATTGTTTAAAGGGACTTGTTCACAAATTTGTACAAAACAATTTAAAACTTATTTTTACCAGAGTCTCAGCGGCAAATATCACATTTAAGGTCATTTCTGTCAAAACGATTGATAAATCTGTGTTTATTTATTGGATGTTTGTTCTTTAAGGACTCATTGCGTCCCACATTCGCCGTCAACGGGTATCAAATTAAGTGTTGTTTTTTTATGATGTTTATGTTCTTTTTTTATCAGTGACACAAAAGTGAAAGTGAACTATGAACAGGTCCCTTTAAATAAGGAAATATTGCATAAAAGTCTACCAATTGTGTGAAGCCTATAGATATATTCTAGCTTCATTTAAAGGTGCAATGATATGTAAACTGGCCACTAGACGCTAGTGGACTGTTATTATGTTGATATTCTATGTGACCCATTGTTGAGAGCGCGATTGATTTGTCATGCCCCTCCGGGATGTTGGTGTTCTGAATGACTCCTATAACTCTTTTACCTTTTCTGTTATATACATATAGGATTTCTGATCACGGTATTTAAATAGTTAGCCTGCCTACCACCTTCAGCCGAGTTTCACTTGAATTCAAACATTCAACAAGCCTTGGCATGATTCAAACCCCGAGTGTGATCATTCATTATAGCTCATTAAAGATCATTTCAGACGTGTCGTGGGAAACCCGGGCTTAATGCATGTGCGTTAAGTGTCGTTCCGGATTTGCTAATCCAGGATGACACTCCGCTTTTATGGGGTTTTTTTTTCGAGGTAGTCTTCTAAACATAAATGCACTGTAGGCGGAAAGTGTCGTCCCGGATTAGCCTGTGCGGACTGCACAGGCATATCTGGGACGACACTTTACGTACAGGATTGCATAAAGCCCAGGTTTGCCACGACACGCCTCATTTCAGTTTCAGGAAAATTAAATAAAAACATAAAAATATTAAAATCTACTGCAGACCTTTTTCGTCGTCGCAAACCCAGCCATGGTAAATGAGTCTCCTGGAAAATATATGTTATTTATGTGAAATGATTTCTTTGGAAATTCCGAATAGAAAAAAAATTAATTTCTTGGCCGCGTGGCCAAAAGGAAATCAGTGAAATTCGGCAAGTGGTACTATATATATACTCGTGCATTTAAATAAACGCTGTCTGTCATTTAAATCGTGTATTTAAATTGTACGCAAGTGTTGTCTTCGTAACAGGTACGTTTTCAGAGTTTGATAAATAAACAAACAAATAAACCAAAACTTATATAACATGATCTAGTAAAAATTTATTTAAAATGCTGGGTTCCAAATAATCTGTTAAATTACGTTTACGATATTTATATAAATAACCTAATAATATTGTTTTCTAAAACTGATTATCTCCTCTTATGCATTGGAAATTTTAATTTCATTTTTTTTTTTTACAAGGCCTCACATAAGACAACACTTGCCCCATACACACAATACAAATGTGTGCATGTTTGAAATGTTCTGTCCGTTTTTTATGAGGATTCTATCGTATTCTGACAGACCTGACCGGCTCCAATACAAATGTGTGCATGTTTGAAATGTTCTGTCCGTTTTTTATGAGGATTTTATCGTATTCTGGCAGACCTGACCGGCTCTTTGTATACACAGTCCGAATCTAACGCCCGAATGCGGTAGAATTGTTCAACAGAAACTTAACTTGAGGCGCGTCGTGAGAAAACCGGTCTTAATGCATGTGCGTAAAGTGTCGTCCCGGATTAGCGTGTGCAGTCCGCACAGGCTAATCCAGGACGGCACTTTCCGCCTGCAGTGAATTTATGTTTAGAAGAGACTTCCTTGAAACAGAAAATACCATAAAAGCGGAAAGTGCCATCCCGGATTAGCCTGTGCGGATTGCACAGGCTAATCCGGGACGACACTACGCACATGCATTAGGTCCGGTTTTCCCACGACGCGCCACACTTGTTTTATGATGGCAAAAACCCTTCGCGATATTTAAATTAAAACACGCGGAATTTAAACAACAGTTTTATTTTTTATCGAACTATGGCTTAATTCTGGATTTTGTTTTCTAAACCAGTATGCGCAAATTTTTATTTTGGAAGTTACATATTAGCGATTTTAAATTAAACATATATTTATTTTTAAAATTATGTAAACTTGAAAACAACCACTACCAGTATGCGCGTAGCTAATAGTATTAAGCACCTTTTGTTTTTTGTATTCAAAACGCCATCATTTTTAACTGACAAATTTGATCTCCATTCTTGCGGTGTCGACTTTTTGCTATCATTTACTGTGGTTAAATAGCCATAGTAGAAATTGTTGAACATTGGAAAATGCAGACCTAAATTTTGCAGAACTATCGGCACCAGTGAAAACAGCGCAAGCTTGTCTACATGGGGTACTGGAAATACAGACCTATCTTGTTCTGTTGTTTTTTTGCAGTTTGTTTTTCTTTTTTTGACATTTTTGGAAATACAGACCTATCTTGTTTTGTTGTTTTTTTGCATTTTGTTTTTCTTTTTTTGACATTTTTGAACAAGATAGAGCAAACTGTCAGGGAGAAAGTTGACGCATTACATTTTGGACAGTTCTTTTTTTTCATTGTCATACCTTGGTACATTGTGTGTATGTGTGTGTGTTAAGAACAATCATTACCAGATATGTAACCTCACTTGGACGTAATGGTAAAATATGCATGCGAACTAGAAAGATAGTTGATATTTTTTTTTAACATTACTCAAAGTGGATAATTTTTTTTTCATTTTTGTAATTAAAAAAACAACAGTGTGTGCGTTTTTTTTAAATATAAATATATGTTAATAATATTGTCATTGATACTATTGTACTGCACAAAAAGAAAGAAAGAAAATGTTATCGTAAATGGGTTTTTTTCAATGTCAGAGTAAATAACCTTTCTTAAAATGTTTTTTCTTATTACCCCGGGGCTGTCAATTCAGTGTGCCCTTTTGTTTCTCTGCTAGATGCGAGCCCCATTAAGCGCGTGTACGTTCCGGTCGTGTTGCCCATGTGTCTGGTGATCTTCTACTCCATGGCGACCACCGTCATGTGTATGATTCCTAGCGGCGTGGCGCCCTACGTCGCCTTTACGTTCTTCACGTTTTTCCGCTCGTCTCTGTTCACGGTGGCCGTGGCGTTTGTTGGAGACGCGTAAGTTTATCTTATATATTTACACCTAGCTGTTAGACGTGGGGATGTGTTAACTCCTGTACATTACGAATTACATATAATTTTGACGTAAGTGGACCGTTCCGTATACACCGGCACACGTACTCGTAGTTTTTAAGCACTGATTAAGACATTGAGATTTGTTAACACCTTATAACGACTGTCATAGTGTTGTTGACCCAATCTTTCCAATTATTAAAGTTGCCATAGTAGAATTCAGTCTGGCAAATTACACGCAGAAAGAGTATTGGCTGCACTTTCAGGTGTGAACATGAACCATGACTACATGCCTATTTAAATACGAAATTTTAATTTTAAGTATCACATAAATCTTGATTATTTACTGCAAGGTTTATATACATGTAAATTAAAACAAGCATATAAAACTATTTCCTTCGTTTCGCTTCTTAAAGTTAAATATCGTGTACTACTTCCCGTTTGCAGTTTTCCAGTGGATCACTTCGGTGTAATGTTCGGCTTCATCCAGCTGTCTGGGGGTCTTGCGGGCCTCACCCAGTACCCGCTGTTCCAGTGGTACGATGCGTACTCGGGGTCCGCACTTCATGTAAGAACTCGTGTATCAAGGATTCGTATTAGATTAAATAAGTTTGAATGTGTGTATATAGGTTTCTTGGGTTTCTGCCGTTTATGCATTCAGCTAACTTTAATACGTCATGAATTTCTTTATATTCATCTTATTGTTAATGCGGTTGTCACATGTGATTTTGTTGGATTGCCCGCCTGCATTCATGTTAATGCGCCATTTCAGTAATACAGTTAGAATGTACATGTATACGTTAGTAATATTCCATATGGGGGCACCTTTTTCGCTTCGTCGCGGATGCGTGCTGCGAATGCTATGGTCTTCTATCCAAACAAAGCATTTATCTGACATTTCTACAGTGTAAACAATCGATGTTGTTTACGTGTATAGTTTTGAGACATTCGTTAAATAACTGGTTAAAACCGTTTAGCGACAACGAAAAGGCTTGATATTTTAAAACGGTGTGCGATATCCGCCGTGATTTGCATTTGTGATACTCATACTCTGCTCTTCATTTTAGTTGAACATAGCGCTGCTAGTTCTCCAAGCGCTCACCTTCATCCACCCGATCATCCTCTACATCCGGGGCTCCAGGGACGGGAAATCAGTGCAGAGTAACCCCTATCGGAACGAGTATATCCTGCAATCCACTGCCTAAACGACGCCATCTTGGATAGCGGCGCGCAGTCTTAACTGTTCGTTCATGTATTCATTGCATATTGTTTTTATAACGAAAATGTTAACGAAATTTATTTCCCAGATGTCGCAGTGTTCAAAAGGACGATAGAAACAGGGAATAAGATGAGTGGACTGGAGTTCACGTGGCTTTCTTTCTCTTTGTTTCAGATTAAAAATACAAACACATTACATCTGATTATGTACTGCCGACATCCTGTTTGTAACCATATCTTAAATATTGGAGGTGGGTGGTTGCACGGCGGGCTCTTAAATATTGGAGGTGGATGGTTGCACGGCGGGCTGTTAAGTGTCGACTAGCGAAGTGGTTGGTACTCTCGTTTCTGATCTACGTGATGGTTGCACGGGGGGCTGTCGAATGTCGACTAGCGAAGTGGTTGGTACACTCGTTTCTGATCTACGTGATGGTTGCACGGCGGGCTGTCGAGTGTCGACTAGCGAAGTGGTTGGTACACTCGTTTCTGATTTACGTGATGGTTGCACGGCGGGCTGTCGAGTGTCGACTAGCGAAGTGGTTGGTACACTCGTTTCTGATCTACGTGATGGTTGCACGGCGGGCTGTCGAGTGTCGACTAGCGAAGTGGTTGGTACACTCGTTTCTGATTTACGTGATGGTTGCACGGCGGGCTGTCGAGTGTCGACTAGCGAAGTGGTTGGTACACTCGTTTCTGATTTACGTGATGGTTGCACGGCGGGCTGTCGAGTGTCGACTAGCGAAGTGGTTGGTACACTCGTTTCTGATTTACGTGATGGTTGCACGGCGGGCTGTCGAGTGTCGACTAGCGAAGTGGTTGGTACACTCGTTTCTGATTTACGTGATGGTTGCACGGCGGGCTGTCGAGTGTCGACTAGCGAAGTGGTTGGTACTCTCGTTTCTGATTTACGTGATGGTTGCACGGCTGGCTGTCGAGTGTCGACTAGCGCAGTGGTTGGAACTCTCGTTTCTGATCTACGTGATCGTTATTTAATTGAAGGTCCTAGTACGTTGTAAGTTTGGTCAATGTTCACCGTACCAGAAACGTGCGTTTACTCCGCTTTCTGCGGACTTCCGTAACAGCACAAGACCACATTAACATTCGAAACGCTTTCAGTCACATTTAAATGGCTCTAAATTGCTGCTATATTTCAAATTTTGGTGCGCACGTTATGCAGAGATGAGGAGACACATCAATGTGTCGATGCTACTACTACTAGTATTTGTTATCTATGAACGATGTTCAATTCCCTATACGGGTATACCTATATCATGTGCTGTTTACGAAGTAAACAGAAGATATCGTGACTTCAGAATATTCTGAATGTCGCCATTTATGGTTGTTGATTCTGTGAATTCTATATTTGTTATGAGTATTATATACACCTACCATATGTTAATGATATCCGCCCAGTAGTACGAAGTAAACAGGAGATATTGTGACTTCAGAATATTCTTAATGTCGCCATTTATAGTTGTTGATTCTGTGAATTCTATATTTTTTAGGAGTATTATATACACCTACCATATGTTAATGATAACCGCCCAGTAGGAATTGATAGTCGGCGATCAATGGTTTATTGATATTTGCAGTTGTTTTTATACCTGTTCACACGGTATATAGTGATGTTATGTGTAAGATATCATACATATTCAATAGTATAAGGGAATTTACGATGCTGTTTGCAATAGGGTTATATTGTTCATTGATTCAATAATATTTGTGTTTTTTTCTTTATTATTTGTGTTTCAATGTATATGAATGGATTATACTTTGAGCGACCGACTTATCTGTTTCGATTATTTCTGAAAATGGATAGAATGTTAGGAAAAAGTATCATTCTCCGTTATATTTATTAACACATTTTCATATTTTTCATGAAGATGTGTGCATAGTGAACAATTCCCGCATGTATTCATATACCAATAAACCGCTGGCATTGGTGAAGCATTATTCTACATTGTGTCTATGATATTGTACTTCGTTACATGTTCACGACACTATCATTAAGTTGTTGCTTAGTTTTTACTGTACGACCTAAGCTTACGGGGTATATTTAATTTATAATATGATATATTTACATTATATCTACATACAGTTTCAATGACAGTCATTTTTTGTCCTCGCGTTTTTGTTTATGTTTGTGTATTTTATTTATATACTAGTACTTAATACGTGTTTTGAAGCCTATCTCTTTCGGCGTTGCATGACTATATAGTTTTGTATAGAATTCTGTTTTTCTAAACTTAGATGTTTGTCTTTTATGTTCCTTATGAGTTAACATATTGCAATTGTTTTAAAGGAAGAATATATCACAGATGTACAGTGGAGAGAGCTCTCATTGTGTCCAACATTCGATGCTTTGATTTTTTTTTCATGTCTAACTGAAAACGACTCACACAATTTCTTATTTTAAAATGAGATTGTATGTGATAAGTCAATACAGTGTGTATATTAGTTTATTCTACATTTGTATATATATTTTTGTACATACATGTAAATAATTTTTGGCCTATTTTGTTGAAAATAAATTCGCTACTAGTACGTTATCACTTTGTTATACACATGTTCACACCGTGTTCCTTTATCCACAATATATAAGTTAAAAAGAACATATACACATTTACATATTAATATGTGTAACTCTGAAGAAAATAGTACACACATTTTACATTGAAAATGATCCGAGTTAAACTGTACAAATACAGACATGGTCGGACACCACGTCTACGTAAATTCTCAATATAATATCGAACTAAACAGCTTCATATTTAGGCCATACCAATTTGATTCTATGTCAAGCGTCCCATGATTTTTAAAAAAATTACTAACCAGGCAAGAAAAAACAATGAGTCGATAACAACATATTTTTTGTTAACTTATTTGTGGCAGTGGTACAAGCTAAAGCAAATGTTTACATGCAACATTATAATTATCATCTTCATATTGGGAACCTACTTTAATAGAGTATTGTAACAGTAAATTGACTAGTTGCACACTTTTGTTTTACAAATATTGGTAAAAACACAAACGTCATTTTGTTCAAGTTCTGTCTGAAGTCATTTCATATCATAAAGGTATTGACACACCCTGCCATTTACACCAAAGAATACATGTAGATAATAACAACTTAATGATCATAGTTCTGTTTTAACATATTTTAAATTGAATAATTATAGACAAATTTGAAGGTATGTTCTAAAGAGGACAATTCAAAATAGTAGGGGTGCAACGATATACTGGTATACAGAGAATATATGGTTGGTGACTTTTGATATGTGTTTTAAAATGTTAAATTGTTGATGATTTTATAAAGGACGAGGTTGATATCACATGATATCAAAAGTCACCAACCATATATGCTATTTATTATGCCACGTTTTGCATTGTTTTTTATAATTAATAAAATACATTAAACTAATTAAATCGCAAACATTTAGCAATATACAGTACAAACAATATGTAAATGAGACAGCCTGACGGCGTCTACTAGCGTCGATGCATAGTTACGCATAACAAATAGTTCTTGATAAAATCATCAACAATTTAACATTTTAAAACACATTTAACCAATGAACCAAAAATTGAGGCGAGAAAGTGCTACTTATTGGGACATTGAACATGATATAAATACATAAACGTCATGTTATCTATTAACACACACACAAGAAGAAGACTGCAGTCGACATAGCGATTACTTTTCAACTTTTTGCAGTACGTGTGTAATGTGAATATTCAACAACGAAACAAATTTAAAAGTAAAACAACCAGTGGATTTATAATCCAGTGCGTCGTTAATCAACTTTTCCATCAGTTCATAATGCGTTCTAAGTTGAGAGGTGGACGATCGCTCTGAAAAACTGTCCCCCAAGTGTGATGTCAACTGGGTGGGGAATGCAACTGCAGTCTGCAGGAATCAGATATGCAGCCTGTCGTGTTTGCGATGTGGGCTCGTATTAAAGCTGCATTATATTGGTGGGACAGCAACGGGTATCACAAAGCTTCTGTATCACGTCCTTCCCGAAAGAGCTAGCAATTGGTAAGTGCCCTGGTATTACCATCTTCGAGTGCACAAATCAAAGTCAAATTATAATCTTTTGCCTTCTTTTTTGCCTTATTTTAGAGCCATAGGTGCCTATATTTAAATATGTATTGAATTAATTTAGTCATTTATTAACATATGCTGTTTTGCTTATGTTATTGTGAGTTACCGTATTTTCACAAGGTGTCAGAATTTCTTTCATATTTTCAGGTTCACAGCCACTGAAAGTTGTTGCAACAGACACAGAGTTAACAATTTTATGTGACATTTTCTAGACATTATGTATAGCTAGTGGATATGTGTTACTCTATCAAAAGGCAGATTATCTTGTCTATGGGTTCCAAACTGCATTATCTAGTTGTTATGACTTTAAATTGAAGAATTCCTAGTTGACCATCATAATTAGATCTAATTTTTTTTTCAGTTTCATATTCTTCAAATGGTTTTGCATCATTTACCAATTTTCTCTTTCTCATGTTGATTCTATTTCCCTATTTCATGTTTTAAATTATAACACATTTACTTTTCTTCATGTTATTTAACTAAACCTATTGTTTCTAACTTTTAAAGCCATGTTTTTATTTACATTTGACATTTCATTTAGAAATAAATTAATTTGTTGTGAATTAAATTATAATGGCAAGTATTTATTTCAATTTCTAATACAAAGTAAGAGTTCATTTTTATTAAATTGACCATAATTTCTTGAACAGCATGTTTTTGTTTTTTTTTTATTTTTTTTTACCCTTCATTTCAAACAAAATAATTGTTGTTACCTGGCTAGATTCTAGCATTTGTTTGCTTTCTTATGATTAAAACATTTTAATTTAATTGTCTATTTAAAATAACTTTTATAAAAAGCATTTTTCTAAAATATTGTATTAAAGTGACACAAAATCAATTATTTTAGTAGCTTCTTCCTTGGTTAGACTTACACTTACAGTACACTGCAACTTACAGCAATGGTTTAACTGAATTTTATGTAATGGTGTATCCATGGATATTGATTAATAATTAGGGACTTTGCAGTTCCTTTTCACTTGTTGATACAATTAATGGTCTGAGTGATTTGGTTTCATATCCCTAGCCAAATTTTCAGTATAGATACAAAAAAACAGCCACAAAATTTCATCCAATTCTTTCATGAATTTCAATTTTTGTGATGTCTATATTTTTTTCAGCTTTTGAAAATATCAGCTTTCTAAGATTTTATTGACAGGTTTTGTATGTTGTGCATTGCATGTATTTGCATAATGCTTATTTGACATATTAAATTTATTCTTGTTAATTGAATAATGTTTAAATGTTGGCATTGTATAGATCTATTCATTGTTTACATTTTAACCACGTAAGCGACATTCCACGCCTACAAAAAGCAGTTCCGAGAAGTGGGCGGGATTAAACAATCCTTGCACATGACACAGTAGCTTGATATTCGTTAATGTGGGCGGAGCTAAATAGAGAATACATGGTTGGTGCCGGGATGGGGGGATGGAGAAAGTTTATCCGGTGAGGCTTAGAAAATGAAAATAGGGCGAGTTTTAGCGAGCCATATTTTTGTTTTCGGGCAGAACCGGATAAACTTTCTCCTTCCCGGCACCTACCGTGTATTCTATTTATCCTGATTTCTATTCAATTAAATTTAAAAACACCAAACACTAAAGTTTTAAATTAAAAAAAATAATTGTAGACGGGCCTCGACCTAATAACTCGCTTGCATGAACGCGTACTGTCCGATAAGTGGGCGGGATTAAACAATCCTTGCACGTGACACAGTAGCATGATATTCGTTAATGTGGGCGGAGCTAAATAGAGAATACATGGTTGGTGCCGGGATGGAGAAAGTTTATCCGGTGAGGCTTAGAAAATGAAAATAGGGTGAGCTTTAGCGAGCCCTATTTTTGTTTTCGGGCCGAACCGGATAAACTTTCTCCTTCCCGGCACCTACCGTGTATTCTATTTATCCTGATTTCTATTCAATTAAATTTAAAAACAAACACTAAAGTTTTAAATTAAAAAAATTAATTCTAGACTGGCCGCGACCTAATAACTCGCTTGCATGAATGCGTACTACCCGGAAAAAATAGTTCTCTATTTCTTAATCACCTTTTTCAAAAATATTAATAAATCTTATTTGCTGATGTCAGGACGACACGAAAATGACGTAGTAAATCTGCTTTTGTTTTAAACCAGATTATATTGGTTTTTAAAGAGTTAAATTACGTCACACTAACTACGTCATTCATTTTGAGTTGTAAGTTTACACAATGTAGTCAAACCAGAACGCGAGTGTTTTGCAGTTAAAAATACATGAAATCGGAATAAATATTTAGTGTTTCTGTGTTTTGGATGGATTATATTATGCAATAGCATTCAGATAAAAAGTGTATGGAATATTTGCCTCGAATGGAAACGGTGAGATTGATCCCTTTTCAATTTTCTACGATTTACTCGGATAGTATTAGTTGTGGGTGGAGGACAATGTAACTGAAAGTGAAATAAATTATAAAATGTTTAGTTATACGTTAAAATTTTGATAATTTTTTTTCATTTCTTTTCATCGGAAAGGTTATTTGTTTGATGAATATGCTCTGTTGGTTGACCAAAGAAAGTCTATCCACAAAGAATAACCCGCTTGCATCAGATTTAAGTGTGTTGAAATGGAATGGAACTGGAAGGAAGTTGTTGTTAACCAGTCAAATGGAATGTGAGGACAAACAACTCATTTCCCAGCCAGCACACTGATATCGGATAGATATCGGTAGCCAAACGGTATATCGGCAAATCGGCCCGATGTCTATCCGATGTTAATCCGTTCGCCGCCCGATATACGTAATTAGCAATAAAGTCATGTTATATGCAACAATTTTAATGAAATATTAAAAAAATAATAACATTCGTACCACAAAACATAAATCTGGTCAATAATAAATATGCAACTTGTGGTTAATTTTACCGATAGCGGGCCGACAGCGGCCCGATGTAGTCGTAAATGTTTTCGTTGAAGATCGATAAATTCGTTCGGTTCCAAGCCATGATTCTGGAAATTGTCATAACTTTCTGGCGGCAAAGTTGAAACAGGCGATTGCGAACAAAGAAATTGCGTATTGCGTTTTTTTCGGAGATCTTCCTTAAAGTTAAAGTTAGTATTTGTAAATTATAATATATAATCTACTTATTTTTTGTAACACACATGTACATTTGTGCGTAAATAACTTGAAGGTACAGTAAGAATTTGGATATACTTTGATAATATATATTCGCGAGGTAGACATTACCGCGCGTTCATTACATGGTAAAATTTTTGAATTGTACACTCAGTTAAATTGGATGTGTGTATGTATATAAAATTAATTTGTACATATTAGAATATTTTTGTTTCGTTGTTTCATTGGAACAAAGTAATACAATGGCTTCTTATTGGTCTAAACGGAGAAAAATTGTTTCATCAGTTAATTTACAAGTTAATGAACTAAGTAACATTTATAAAGATACAATTCAAATAAATAATGATGCTCAGCTCGTAGATTCAACTGTACCCACTTATTCAAATGAATCTCCAGATTTCCAAATTCCTTTGTTAGTTGATCATGAGGAGAGTGTTGCACTGGATTTGGCATCAGATGGCTCTGCTTCATCCGTTGCAGATCTCGATACCTTAGACACATTGTATCAAGATGAAGTTCAGTCCGAATATCAACCCTCTGACAACTCTGATTCAGATTCTGATGAAGATGTTGCTGATTTAGTTGAGCTCTTAATCTTGTGGGTTTCAAAACATAACATAACCCATGCTGCTCTTTCTGATTTGCTTGCCATTTTGCGTCAGTATCATACATACTTACCAAAAGATGCAAGGACTTTACTTAAAACGCCACGCACTTATGAAGTCTTAAATATTGCTGGTGGTTGTTATTACCACTTTGGTGTAGAAAGTTGGATTAAGTCTATATTTGAAAGCCAGTGTCGCCAAGATGTCGGTGAGGTTTCACTTCAAGTTAATTTTGATGGTTTGCCGCTGTTTAAGAGTTCCGGTGTTCAGTTGTGGCCAATTTTAGGTAGACTTATTAAACCTGCTGTTACCAAGCCATTTGTTATTTGTTTGTTCTCAGGAGATAAAAAACCTGCAAGTGTGGCGGAATACCTTGAACATTTTCTCAAGGAGTTGGAAGGCCTGTTTCACAACGGTATCAAGTTGTGGGATGATTCTGAGATCAGAGCTGTTTTTTCTCTTTCTTGTGTGATTTGCGACGCTCCAGCTAAAGCCTATATTAAGCAAATTAAAGGTCACAGTGGCTATCACGGATGTGATAAATGTGTACAACATGGTGTGTGGAACGGGAAAATGACATTTCCTGACACAAACTGCCCACTTAGAACAGATATAGCATTTGATGAAATGCAAGATACAAGGCATCATACTGGCCAATCACCATTCCACAGTTTACCAATTGGCATGGTTTCACAGTTTCCCATAGATGCTATGCATTTGGTGTATCTAGGCGTTGTTAAAAGGTTGATATTGCTGTGGAT
This sequence comes from Congeria kusceri, assembly GCA_027627225.1. Classification (NCBI taxonomy): domain Eukaryota; kingdom Metazoa; phylum Mollusca; class Bivalvia; order Myida; family Dreissenidae; genus Congeria; species Congeria kusceri. Next base: position 292,323 of record JAPFQT010000080.1, read on the forward strand.
GAAGGGGCCACTTGACAGTGGATGTCGTATAGGTGTAAGTGCTGTAAAACGGATATCACAGAGCTTGTTTGATTTGTCGGGACATTTGCCGAGAGAATTTAATAGGAAGTCACGTACGCTGGATTATATTGAGAGATGGAAAGCAACAGAGTTCCGCCAATTCTTGCTGTACACAGGGCCAGTTGTCCTAACATTAATTCTACGCTAAACTAGCACTTTCTATGATATGTCTGTCTTCGTGTTAGTGTAGTAATGTACAGCAGTAAAAACAGGCTCCATATAATTTTGGTATGACTCTGGTATCATGGCTGACTGTTGCTCTCGGAATAGTTGGAATTAAATGGAAATAAAACATTCCATATCTCACAAAAAAGGTCATATTAGCCAAACGTTTCTTTGTCCTAGCACGACATACTTGTTTATGAAGCAAAACTGAGAAAGGTGTTTAAACAGAACATGTCTATTTTGGGCTCTTTTCATAAGTATGAAATATTGTTTATCGGAATAACACAATTTTTCTCTTGATTCGAGGAAACACAAATTCAAAACATGCAATATAAAGTTGTCCTCGTTATAAAAGTAAGATACGTTAAACAAAACCAGATCGTTGTAAAGTATGTAAAATACATAGATAAGAACTAAATATCACACTAAATGAGGGCTATACATGTAATATCGTTTAAGAAAACAATCACATTGCTTAGCATCAACACGTTCTTTTTGAAAGTTTTGCCTAAAATCCGATTTTTTGAAAATATACACAGAACTCGTCAGATACGTTAACTTGTTTGTATGTGTCTTGTAGCTAAGACTTGATATGCAAGGCACAAATACACGAAATTCATTTCATGGTATCATCCTTTTCGAAGGAAAACATTAAAACTACACAAAATGTATTTACCACTTCTCTCTGGGAAGCTTTTGAAAAAATTTACATCAAATACGCTAACTGTCAAATACGTTAAATCGATTAATTACAATACATTTTCCAACCCGTTTGGTGCCTCTAAATTTAAGATTTCGTTACACTATGACGTAATTATGTTTCGTCACCGTTCTGCAAAGCATCTAGAGCCACGTCATCGCTCGGATCGTATGTTTACTGCGCTTGTATATGGCGGAAAATATTTAGTGTGGATGTTGTTTGATATAAGCAGAGGTAAGTTGTGATTTATGCTTCGATTTACTTTGATTACCACCTTTTGGAAGAAAAGTATGCAACGCAAAAGCAATTTGCAGGCGGCAAGAGAAATATAAGCCCAAATATAAACGATTCAATGTATTTAACGTATCTGATGAACAACTTTAACGTATCTGATTCTAATAAATATTGACGGATTTTAATGTTTTAATCGAGTGTTCACAATTTCCTCAATGGTTTTTACAAAATGGGGTACATATTGTAAGCAGTAACTACCATTATTTGTAGCATTGTCAAATATATACGAAAAAATAACCTTCTCGCTTTTCAATATAACGTATCTGATGTCATTTTCGTTCTTTCAGAAAGATGGTCAAAACAGCAGCAGAATACCAGAAAGCGTACAGAGAACGCAAAAAGGCGAGAGATGAAACCTTTTTAGAGAAGGAAAGAGCCAGAGCAAAAGGATATAGAAAGCCGATACACGCCAAAACAAAGAAAGACCAAGCCTTGATAAGAGAAAGAAATAAACTGTATAGCCAGAAGTACCGAGATAGACAAAGGACCTTAAAGCAAACCAAAGTTAGAAGTACCACAATAACGACTGAGGCTGAAGAGAAATCAAAGGAGGACGAGCACTCCAATGTTGTTTCAAGTACATCCAGTGAAACTGATGCAAGAGCAAAGCGAGGCCAATCAACACTTTTGGTTAAACTATCATTTCCTCAGAAACGAAGAAACAAACGGAAATCAGATGCACTCAAAAGGGCTCACAGCAAAATCCAAAGGCTCAATGGACAGATATCTTCCCTTACAAGAAGCAAAAACAAGTGGGCGAAACGATGCCAGAGGATTTCTAAAAAGATTATACTCTCGACTGAAGCTGACGGCATCACCAAAGCTGACAACATTGAACAATCATTGACTCCAAAAAGCAAGACAATAGTAGAATTGAGACGAGATGGAGTAAGTCCGAGAAAGCTACCGAAATCTGTTGTAAAGAAGCTAGTGCTGTCCAATGCAATATTAGACGAAATCAAATCGAGCCGTCGTGCCAACCCACAACAGCATCGACGAAACATTGCAACTCGTGTTATAAGCGGGAAAATATTAAAAAAGTACAAATGTGTGTCTATGGTGAGCAAGAAAACCGGCATAAGTATGACAGAACTGAGAAGACATCAGGACAAAGTAATAGAGTTTAGAAAGCGATCAAGGATGAAAGCAGAGAGGGATCAATTGAAGGCTCAAGTCGTGGAGTTCATAGAACAAGATGATGTAAGCGTAATGATGCCAGGGAAAGCAGATGCAAAATTATATGAAGGAGAAAAACGGCAGATTCGCATACTTACAGACTACATGTCTAACATTCACCAAAGATTTCAAGCAGAAACTCAGAAGAAAATTTCGCTGGCTCTTTTTTGTAAACTACGCCCTGCGTACATCAAACTTACTTCTTCAATGTCAAGAAATACCTGTCTATGTTCAAGACATCAGAGTTTTGCGATGAAACTGAACTGCCTTCGTTTACAGGGCGTTGACATTTCCAAAAACCCAGAGACTGTTTGTAAGAACACGACGCAAGAGCACATGGAAGTGCTTCTTGGTTGCATTTCTAACGCGGAAGTAGAATATGAAACATGGCGCCGGGTAGAAGTAGATGGTAAGAGGAAGATGAAAATAGTCTCGGTTAAGTGTAGCAAAGACGACTTCATAATCCTGATGAAGGAAGAATATGAAGCATTCCTGAATCACGTGAGCAGAGTTACAGCCCAATATACAGCACTGAAATCGTTAAAAGAAAACCTACCGAGCAATGACCTGATAGTGCAAATGGACTTTGCTGAAAACTTTACGTGTGGGACATCTGACGAAATCCAGAGTGCATATTGGAATGCCAGTTCAGTCACATTACATCCGGTGGTTGTATATTTCAGAGGCACGGATAATAGTCTAGAGCACTTGAACTTTGTCTTTGTGTCAGATGCTCTGCAACACAACTCTTCAGCCGTGATTACGATAATGAAAAAGCTATGCAAAGAATTAAGAGAGATATTCCCTGACGCTCGACAAATTCATTACTGGACGGACAGCCCTTCCTCCCAGTATCGTAATCGATTCGTGTTTGATGCTATCATGCACTTTGCCGAACGATTCAGTGGATTTTCGGCACGTTGGAATTACTTTGAATCCGGCCATGGTAAGGGCCCTTGTGACGGCATCGGTGGTGTTGCTAAGAGAAAGGCAAGTGATGCTATAAAGCAGGGAAAAGCCTGTATCCAGGATGCTTTCGACTTTTTCAATTGGGCAAAGGGAAGTTCTGTTAACATCAAGTACCGTTTCTACACCACAGATGACGTTGACACAACTGCTGCTGAAATTCAGAAAACGAATCCGCTTCCGATGCAAGGTACAATGAAAGCACACGCTGTGTTTCCTAAAGACGGTGGCTTGTTCTCCAGAGAGGTATCCTGCTTTTGCCAATCTTGTATCATTGGTGACACTCTATGCAATGGCTGGATATGGCATGGTATGGCAAGGAAGGTAGCCGAATTAATAGATGATGTTAATCATGAAATGGAACCCACCCCTGCAGCTATACCAATGGCTGTACCTGCAGAACTAGACGTGGTCCCCAAGAAAGGTGACTTTGTGGCTGCCGTCTATGAAGGGGTCTGGTACGTTGGAAAAGTTCTTAAGGTTGACGAATCGGACGGCGATGCTAAAATCTCCTTTATGAAAAAAGCTCGAGGAAGCACATCCGTTGAAAAATTCAAATGGCGCATCCTCCGGATAAGATATGGGTCCATTTCAACCAGATTCTTTGTAACGTCAATGAACCAGAGCCTGTTGGAAAGTCCGGAAGAGAATTCAAATTAGGAGAAGACGATCACGAACTAATTTGCCAGATATTTCAGATGAAATAACTTAACGGCATCAGATACGTTATAAGTGTCACGTTGATAAAATCAATGTTCCACGTTCATATACCCGTTCAAAGTTAATTAAGTGTATACTTTATCGAAAGTTTACCGTTTATTTAGGCAATTGTTGCATTTATAAACGATTACCATTTTCAATAAAAATTTAAGTTTCATACATCAGATACGTTAAATGATAAAGACTGTCTCGTAAAATAATACCTTTGTTCAAGCATGCAAAAACACTAATTTGCGAAAACGTGAAAACACTGAACTATTCTACAAACGTTTTTACAAACGAATGAATGAACCAATAACAGTGTTATCCTTAAAAAACAAAGTATGTTTAGTTGACAAAATAAAATACGGCAGTTCTATTGTTATGATAGAATGGCGCATTTGTTATTGTTCACCCTTAATGTGGTTTACACTTTGTTTCTTTCTTTGGGGAAGGTTCACATGTTGGAAATACGTCCATCGCAAGGTTCTTATACAACGAAAACGGCTGCTTACTGCTTTTCACAACAGGCAGTCGTATTTAACGTTTCTGACGTATACATTTTAAGTGATACTACAGCATGTCGATTTTTGGAAAAATCGAGGTAGGTTTGGGTCCCCTGGTGTTTGAATCTTGAAACCAATACTTCATGCTATTCATTAATGACAAACACATGAATAAAATCATTTTTTGATTTTTTACCAATCGTGACCACCTAATTAGTGCATTTATCGTAGAATCAATCCTAAAGAAACATCTGCCTCCTCCATTGTACAAACATTTTATGTTATTGTTTGTGAGCATATTCTGTTTGTCCAGCAGTTTATTTTGGGACACCTACAGAGTTTATGCACAAGAACTTTTAGTTAAGTTTGTACAACAGTTTGGTGAGCTATATGGCACAGATATGGTTGTTTTTAATGTTCATGGGTTGGTTCACTTGCCTTTAGATGTACAGAGATTTGGTCCACTTGAAAAATTTTCTGCTTTTGTTTTTGAAAGCTTTTTAGGGAAACTAAAAGGCCTTGTTAGAAAACCTACACTGCCTTTGCAACAGGTCATTCGCAGAATAGCTGAAAGTAAAGGAAATTTGTTTGATCCTAATTTCAAAAGTCCGTCTGAATTCCAAGACGGCGTTTTAAAAAAAAAGCATAACCATGGACCAATACCGCAAAGGTATAAAAATGTTAAAATAACGCAGTTTAAAGAAATCCATTTTCCAAACATAGTTTTCTCTATTTTTAAGGGGAATAACTGTATACTTATTAATGACAATGTTGGCATTATAAGAAATATATTTACCAACGAAACAAATTACAAATATGCTGTTTATGAATTGTTCACTTATTCAACAAATTTTTTCAGTATACCACTACCTTCTTCAGACTTAAGAATTAAACATGTTAGAAAACTGAGTGGTTCTTTGTGTGAAGCACTATTAACTGATATTACTTGTAAATGTGTGCTTCTGCCATTAGATGATGGATTTGTTTGCATTCCCCTTATTCATGATTTGGTACCTAAGTAATACTGTTACCTAAGTAAGAGGAAATGATATACATCATTTTCATGTATAATTATGTAGTCAAGTCGAGTTTCATCCATTAATGAAATTTTTATCACTTAGATTTCAAGTTTCATTATATCAGTCTGATAACAATCTGCAAATATGTCGGACTCAATACACAAGAATTCAAACTGTACCTTCAAGTTGACATTTTCAAAAAGAAACAACGTTACTAAACTGCTATGTTTTGATTTTGTAATGCCAGATCATGTCAAAATACCTGGTAGTTGAGTTTTCCTCGAATGAAGTTGCTGTTGTGTCGGAAAAATGGTTAATTGATGAGGCGGATGGAAGCAAGAAGGTGCTTTTGGCCCCAAATAAAGTCATCCATAAGACTGCATATGGCTGTAAAACAACACCAAGAGCCAGAAGATACTTGGATTTCCTGTGGTATCCGCCGGGTGATGTATATTACAGGTAATCAAAGCCCTGACGTGCCAGATTATTTTTGTGATATGAATAATGCACAAAGAAATGGTGATGTTTGTGATTATTTACCAAATTGGAAATGGAAAATGTAGCGTGCCGTAACAAAAACATTCGTGATCTGTAGCACACTTAATTTCTGTGTTTTGACAGTTGAAGATTTCAGTTATAAGGTATCATGCATATTTCTTAAATCAACTCAATATTGAGAAATTGTTTCCTTCTTTCATAATTAATTTAATGAATTTAAAGTACATGAACGATTGAGACTTGATAGCCATTCATTGTTTAAGCATTAAAAACATGATCGTTAATGTGATAGCCATTCATTGTTTAAGCATTAAAAACATGATCGTTAATGTGATAGCCATTCATTGTTTAAGCATTAAAAACATGATCGTTAATGTGATAGCCATTCATTGTTTAAGCATTAAAAACATGATTGTTAATGTTTATGCCTATGGAAAGAAAAGCTTTATGTTGTAGAACATAGTTCTATTTACTTATTATATATATATGCACTTTAAAACATCTTCAGATTCCTTTGAAAAAGCACAGCAGAAGGCTAAGGAGGCTGAAGACGAGTCAGATCTGCAAACAGATGCAGATGTATCAAGACAGCCTCCAGTTGCTCGAAAAAGAAAACACAGGTTATCTCAAATTTACTTTTTGTTTTTTACTTAATGTTTTTAACAGTCTCATGACGGCAAAAGCAAAACTAAATATGTGTTCACAATAGCAACAATTAAAACCCCCGTTGCAATCAAAATTCTTTTAAAAAATCATTCGAAAAATCCGTTCTTAAACAGAATTTATTATAATAATAAACGAAAAAACAACATTGAAACATGAGACAACATAATGATAAGGTTTCTTCGATTTAAGGCCAAACCCACGCTTCCTTGATTCGAATTCTGAAACAGAAGATGAATCGCTTGAAACTTGTGTTGCCAAGAAGCGGTTGGTTACCACCGAAGACTCGGCTAGCTTGATGCCAACACCTCCCCCTAAAATCAACTTACCTGTCGGAACAGGATGTCATTCCCCCACGTTGTCGTCGCCCAGGCCCAGCAACAGACAGCTGGGTGCAGAATGCGGACCATCATCCCCAAGGCCCAGCAATAAACAGCTGGGTGCAGAATCCGGATTGTCGACACCAAGGCCCAGCAGTAAACAGCCGGGTGAAGATTCCGCACTATTGTTGCCCAGACCCAGCCCTCAACAGCCAACCCACATTTCCAGTGGTGAATCTTCAAGGTTGTCTTCTGACAGACCACAAATTATTGTTTCAGGTACTTACTATTCCTGAAGTATTTTCTTTGGTTGTTAAAAAAAATGTTATTTGTGTTATGTAATTATTTTTGACATTTTGTCATTGCACCTTTACCTAAACTATGGGAAGTATTTTATTAACTACATTTTTATGTCTTTACGCAACATTTTTTGCATTTTTATTTAAAATCTGTGCTTCAATACATAAACATGTAGTAAGAAATAGTTTCTATAATTTTAAGATAAGAGGACTAATTATTTTTTATTATCCCTTAGGATAATTACACTGAGTAAAATTAATTTGTTAAATACATTTCAATTTAAGGTGTTCATTTCTCAAACAAATAAATTGTACTAATTTGCATTAACCATTACATCCTGATTAAAAAAGTAAGTTTTATGCAACACAGTGACAGTCATATCCTTAACCATTTTTAGGGAAGGATATTTATATCCTGCGCTCCTTAGAGGAGATAAAACACGATCAGCGCGAGATCAAGACAATGTTGGCTACCTTGATTCAACGCATGAACGGACCTGTCGGAGGCCAGGAACTTCCTGAAGGAATCAACCTTCCGGTGAGGAATGTGGAGGATGTGCAGGAAGTCGAGCAGAGGCTTTGTGATAAAGCCACATTACGGATGTTGGTATGTACTGTCGGACTCGTGTTATGAAATTCTATGTAGAATTACTGTGTATTATCTTCTAATTCGGCTGTCTTTAACTTATCAAAGCTTGTACCCTTAAATTTTGTTTTTAAAACTTTTGTATATTTGTTCCTCGCAGGTGGACTATTTATCCAATGTTGGGGGGTCCTCCATAAAACTCATGACCAAGCATCTAATGACGGGGGTCCTCGAAAACCAGTTGGCTAGAGACTTTAACTGGACGGGGCGCGGAAAGATGTCCTTTCAGTCGCTTAAGCTGTGTTTGGCTATTCTACGTAAGACACTTTTATAACATTATAGTACTATAGTCAGCAGTAATGCAATACTTTATGCATATAATTTAACAAGAATGTGTTATTCTGATGACTATGAATTAAACTGCCATGATATTTGAGGTTTTAAAACCGTACATCCAAATTGAATAGCACTGTGTATTTGAAAGTTTAACAATAATACTTGTCCATGAAAAAGTAAGCGAATATCCTGTTTTAATAAATTAAAATCTTAATTAAGATATTTAAGCAAATGTATTTAATTGATCATTAATATACCTAAATTTGTACTTTTTCAGTAGCTGTCAAGCGAGTCTTTCCAAACACAACAAACAGCGAAACGGAGTATTTCATAAAAGAATGGCTCCGAAATGCCAGTGACCGTGAGGGTGGGCGCAAAAAGCGCAGCAAGCCATCAACAACGACATCGGCCATGGCTCACGAAGATTCTGATGAATAGTTAACTTTATATGTGTCCGTTAATTGTTACTTTACAATTTAAATCTTAACTTATAAAACTTATGATTTTTATTGTGTAAACCATAATTAGACTCCCTAGTGCCATTTGGATTAAAAGGTGATCGCCGTGACCACTCGGCCATCCGGACTGTTATAAGGAGTCTGCTTTTTATACTTTATATAAGTGATCTACGTGTTGTTACAAAATTTAACGGAATTAACAGAAACATTCCAAATTATTCAATTTTATCAATTTCAAATGATCACAATTCATAAACGAAAAACTGTATTTTCATAATGAGTCTATGAGAAAATAGGGTGTGAATATAATTAGATTGTAGATAAAAAGTTCATTGTAATAAAAATATATAATTATGTAATTGAATTACTATTAATTGCCCTTAATTTTTGTTTCATGCATGTTGTGTGTTATTCTTAGACGCCTTTATCCATCAATACGTTTATTGTTTCATTTTGAATAGTCTAAAATAAGGCGTTAAGATCACACTTTGACACATGTATACCCTTCTATAATAAAAACGATTGCGTTTTTTTTTTTTCATTTTTGTATTTTATCGTGTTGTTGCCTCAAGACTGGCTATTGTTCCAAATAGGTAGTCGAAAATAGGGCGTGATTTACGGTGAATATACTTATATGGTAGATAAAAACTTTCATTGTAATAAAAATATAGAATCATGTAATTGAATTACTATTTATATTATTGTCCTTCTTAATGCCTGTTTTTAAAAACGAAACTGTTGGAATAATTAATGTTTATTATGATTATTAAAAGTATAAGTTTAATATCTTCCTTTATGGAATAAAAATAAATATTTGGAAATATAATGTGTTTTTTATTAATTTATTATTGATTTATTTAGGCGATGCGAAAATAACGGCATCACATATAACCGATAACGGACCGACGGCGGCCCGATAAATAATCTCGCCGATATCGGGCCGAGCAAATGCCGATGGGCAAAACGATAACGGCCCGACATCGTTGCCGATATCGGGCCGATATAAGAACGAGATTGGGCCGACGGCGGCCCGATATATGTTTGCTAGCTGGGTTGTTGTTTAACTCTGCTAAACTAGACAACACAAAGTTTGTATCGATGAAAAACTCTGGTAAGTAGACTTTATGCTGTGTCATTCTCGACACTGTTGTTATCCGGCGCGTAGGAATACCTATTGACGGTATATCACAGTCACGTAATCTACTGCCGGATATCAACAAGTTTATATCACCGCTTTATTAGGTCACTGTTTGGGTTATTAGCAGGATAAATAGAGAATACATGGTTGGTGCCGGGATGGAGAAAGTTTATCCGGTGAGGCTTAGAAAAGGAAAATAGGGCGAGCTTTAGCGAGCCCTATTTTTGTTTTCGGGCCGAACCGGATAAACTTTCTCCTTCCCGGCACCTACCGTGTATTCTATTTATCCTAAGTTTTAAATTTAAAAACATTCTAGACGGGCCGCGACCTAATAACTCGCTTGCATGAATGCGTACTACCCGGAAAAAATTGTTCTCTATTTCTTAATCACCTTTTTCAAAAAGCAAAAGTAAAATATTAATAAATCTGATTTGCTGATGTCAGGACGACACGAAAATGACGTAGTAAATTTGTTTTTGTTTTAAACCAGATTATATTGGTTTTTAAAGAGTTAAATTACGTCACACGAACTACGTCATTCATTTTGAGTTGTAAGTTTACACAATGTAGTCAAACGAGAACGCGAGTGTTTTGCAGTTTAAAATACATGAAATCGGAATAAATATTTAGTGTTTCTGTGTTTTGGATGGAGTATATTATGCAAGAGCATTCCGATAAAACGTGTATGGAATATTTTCCTCGAATGGAAACGGTGAGATTGATCCCTTTTCAATTTTCTACGATTTACTCGGATAGTTGTGCAACTTGTGGGTGGAGGACAGTGTAACTGAAAGTGAAATAAATCATAGAATGTTTAGTTCTACGTTAAAATTTTGATAACTTTTTTTCATTTCTTTTCATCGGAAATTTATATAAAATGTTATTTCTTTGATGAATATGCTCTGTTGGTTGACCAAAGAAAGTCTATCCACAAAGAATCAACCGCTTGCATCAGATTCAAGTGTGTTAAAATGGAATGGAACTGGAAGGAAGTTGTTGTTAACCAGTTAAATGGAATGTGAGGACAAACAACTCATTTGTTGTTTAACTCTGTTAAACTAGACAACACAAAGTTTGTGTCGGTGAAAAACTCTGGTAAGTAGACTTTATGCTGTGTCATTCTCGACAATGTTGTTATCCGGCGCGTACGAATACCTATTGACGGTATATCACAGTCACGTGATCTTCTGCCGGATATCAACAAGTTTATACGGTCACCGCTTTATTAGGTCACTGTTTGGGTTAGTAGCAGGATAAAACGTGTTATCAGTCAGGGACATGATATTACAGAAAGTAGGCGGGGTTAATTTGTGTTATCGGTCAGTGGTATAATAACGCTTAAAAATATTGGGTCAACATCTTCAACGTAATTGTGCACTGGTGGCATAATAAATCGGTATATGGCGATACATGCTATTGAAATATCGTATCGCAATACGGTTTTGCTGTACCGCAATATGTATAGAAACTTGATGTACAAAACACCATTTAACCAAATAATTAGTAATTACGATACCTTATACACGAAAGTTAATCCAACTTGAAAGTAAATATTCATGTTAATATTCAATAAGTTTTCCCTTGTAACACAGTTACCATTTTAATTCCAATACATGTTTATTTCATCACACGATTTAAATGTCCAATTTATCCACTGCAGCAAAACAACATTCAGATTTTTTATCACCCTTGACATTTCCCATGGAACACTTAACTCGTTAATGCTCTATCGACGGTGCTTGTGTTGTTCAGGTACAGTAGTATTCATTGATTCTTTTGGACACCAGTCAGTGTGTTACTCGCTTACTACAAACTGCTAGACAATGGCCGAGTTCGGCAGTCACATCAAAGACTTTTGAAGTATTATGGATTATAACATACTATTCACTTATTTAAGATATGTTTGAAGTTCGGCAACGGACAAATAATCTGTTTTGTGTAGTTACCTGTTTTACTGTATGTAAGATACCAAACTGTACAATTGAGTTAATACATGTACTAGATGTAAATTATAGGCGTTCTTGTATTGTCTATTAATTTCGTCCTGATGTATTCAATACGTATTGCAATACGGGTTTAATGTATCGCAATATATCGCAATACGGGTTTTGCCGTATTGTTGCACCCCTACAAAATAGTAATAAGACAAAACATACCAATTCAAAGTGTTTTAGATCTATAAAGCTGTAGGTATGTTACTGAAAAATGCAAGATTCCAAATCAGAATTGTATAATGTCATCAACTTATTTCAAGTGACACACATACCCAAAATACGAGATGCCCACCAACTTATTTCAAGTGACACACATACCCAAAATGCAAGATACCCAACAACTTATTTCAAGTGACACACATACCCAAAATGCAAGATGCCCACCAACTTATTTCAAGTGACACACATACCCAAAATGCAAGATGCCCACCAACTTATTTCAAGTGACACACATACCCAAAATGCAAGATGCCCACCAACTTATTTCAAGTGACACACATACCCAAAATGCAAGATGCCCACCAACTTATTTCAAGTGACACACATACCCAAAATGCAAGATGCCCACCAACTTATTTCAAGTGACACACATACCCAAAATGCAAGATGCCCACCAACTTATTTCAAGTGACACACATACCCAAAATGCAAGATGCCCACCAACTTATTTCAAGTGACTCACATACCCAAAATGCAAGATGCCCATCAACTTATTTCAAGTGACACACATACCCAAAATGCAAGATGCCCACCAACTTATTTCAAGTGACACACATACCCAAAATGCAAGATGCCCACCAACTTATTTCAAGCGACACACATACCCAAAATGCAAGATGCCCACCAACTTATTTCAAGTGACACACATACCCAAAATGCAAGATGCCCATCAACTTATTTCAAGTGACACACATACCCAAAATGCAAGATGCCCACCAACCATATTCATTCAAAACTCAAATATAACTTGAACTAAGCATTATGACTTATATTATTTACAATGTCATTCATTGACTGAGATCATAAAATTAAGAAATCACTCAATGTGTGTCATTATAGGCATAGATGTATTTTATACGCTTTCTAACACTATTTTTTAAACTGTCAGACATGTTGTTTTTCGTTCAGGCATCCGGAAACCTACCAGCCCGATGACGCTAAACATAGAGTGAAATTGGTATGGCCTTGCCGAGGTTCAGACAGGTTCAAACATATCGCAAACGAAAACAATCGAAAGTCATATCTATATTGTAGAAACAAGAGGTTAATTTCGACACTATTCGCATAGTTATACGATTTAGCTATAAATATAAATACATGCATTGTATGCATTAGTAATACATTTTTGCAAGTGGTAAAGCAACGAATGTCGGACTGGACTGCATGACAGAATATTCTCATGGATAGCAGTTGCTGGGTTTCACATCTGTAGATACTGATCCAAACTATCCAGCAAAACGTTTGACATTAAAGGCATACCGGTAGTAACTATTTAGCAAAAACTTTAAGAAAAACCACGTGCGGTCCATGAGTCACCTAAATATTGTCGAACTGGACACGATTCTGACGAATATTATGACGTAATGATGTGACGCAACAATGTCCGCGCATACTCATATGTTCGCATCGTTGCCTTGGCGCCTGACGGACGGGTACCTGGGCACGCGGAACACGGTGTAGGAGGAGACGATCGTGAACACCATCACCGCCACCACACTGGTTACCTGGCAAAAAAATAACCGCAATAGTGACGACAATATATCACAGCAACTTTAACCTAAGACCAATTATGTAAAGTAAATACCGACAAAGCACAAACAATAAGACTTGATTCAAAATGAGCACGAAATATATAACATATAAATAATAATAAAAAAAAACGTAGGTTCTACGTTACAACAAAACAAACAGGGCTACACGCAGTTGAATCAGCTGACACGACCGGCTAGACTATTAGAACACACTTGTGCATTTCATTCCAAAATAAGTTCAACAAATAGATCTATTTCATAAGTAATACATACCTTAATGAATGTTTGGTGTGTGTGCCAGAAGTTGACCAGCTGCACCCGCCACAGGGCTATAGAGCAGGGCAGATAGGCCTCCGAGTGGCGAGACTCACGGCACCTGCAAGGGCCAACATTTTTATATCAAACTACAAAGCTACGTAAATTTGAATGAACCCGCTGTTTTACAATGCTTCCTTAGCTTACTATAGAGAATTTGAATGCAGTTACCTGCTGAAAGTTCCAATCGTTCATTACCTAACAACAGCGAATTTTAATGCCCAACTAAGCTATTAAAATGATGGACCAGTGAGAAATACTTGCTACATTAGACCATTGATTTCGACTGCAAAAATGTAAAAAAAAGAGAAAGATTAAGAATGAGATTTAGAAATTCCATGAAGTATGGCCTTATATGACTAACCACTTTAGACCGTAAATATTACCCCATGAAAATCAAGCTCATAATTATGTAACAACGATTTTCATTGGCCCATGTGTCAAGTTGTGATTGCGAACATTAGTATTCATGAGTCACGTGTCTTACTTGGTGTACAGGTAGGTAAGCAGGGTGGCGTTGCTGGTCTGAAGCCGCAGGGGCACGTGGATGTTGCGCAATGTCGCTGGTTGGATCTCCACGCCTTCCTCCACCATGTATGCGAGATTGAACAGTGCCTAGAAAACGGGGGAAAGTCGTACAATCGTACTCGAAATAAGACCGAAATGTGCAGTAGTTTTGTTCCGTTTTATTGCTTACTTGTCATAAAAATATATATCTACGTGCACTTGCATAAACTCATTTTGTAAATGAACCAGTACCCAATCTGACTAACAGATCACACTTACGAAGAAATATATGCAATGTAATAAAACAAAAACAGGCATTGTGCATTTCAACGCAATGATGACTCTTCATTATTATTAAATAAAAATATAATACACGAATGAGCGAGGACCTTTATCAAACGCCACACGTCATTTCTAACAAATAAGTGAATAAAGGATAGACTACGTTAAACTGTACACATGAAGAGCTTTCTTTCTGAAAAGGTATCAGAAACACTGAGATTTGTTATATGCATGTTGTTGTTTTTGATATTTTCTCTGCAAAGCTTTTGTACCTACCTGAGGATTATTTTTCACGGCAGCCTGAGCGTACATGTCTGATGCCTTGTGTACGTCCTTGTTACCCTGGCAAGCGTACCAGTAGTAATCCCCCATCTTCAGTAGAGCTGCACAGAACACCAACAGGCGATATTAGCATGGTTGTTCAAAGCATACCATGAACAAGGCGGCAACAAAGCAAACAAAGAATGCCCAAAGTAAAATCATTGCTGGTCCACATGCATACTAGTAGATGCGGTCAAATCATCATCGCATTGGTGTAGTGATGCTATTTAAACAGGTCAACTAAATTTCATCTATGTTATATCAAAAGGAAAGATCTGTGACTCTACAATCGTAATTGGGAAACACAATGTCGTTTGACAAATACATGTGGAGATCAAAAAAGAAACACTTCCGTTTGATTTACCATAGGAGTCCACAAACTGCGGTTCTCTCTGTATGGAGATATTATACTTGCTCCAGACGCATTCCTTTTCAATGAAACTGGTCACACCTTCCTGAAACGGAGACGTCCATATTCCATTATATAAATGAAAGTATGTGTGGATTTTTAGAAGGTAAAAGCATTTTGCGGAATCAATTGCAATGCCAGCTCATGGCGCTACGAATTAGTTTCATAGCGTAAAATTTGATTAAAAGAAAAAAAAACATTGTAGCGGAAACAAATTGCCACAAACTGGAGTTTAATTGTGTGTGTTTTTATATTTAATTTCAAACAAACAAAACAAGTATAATGACTATAGATGTTGCATATTGTATTTGCTGTTTCCGAGCATGCCAATACTGTAATATCGCTGCAAATAAAGGCTTTTTTCTAGTTTAAATATAAACTATTATTAAAATCGCTGTGCCGACAACAACCGTGTATACATTTAGCTTGTTAAAATAAAATATATACGGAACCCAGACCACAAACCTTATTCTCTTCGCACAACCAGGCTAAATTGAATGAGCCGACCTCTACACCAGCATCCGCAGCTAGCGCGTAATAAAATAGACTCACGTCGCTGGAAAAGACAAGATATATAAGAGGCACGATATGTTTGGATCAAAGGGCCATCCAGGTCCCCCAAAATAGTGTGCTTAAGAAAGAATTTTCGATCTATCGTTCTTTTTCGGCCAATAAACAACGATTTAGAGATCTGATGCGTAGAAATTAAACCACTAGAGCGTTAGCCCGGGTTGTTTAATAGCCACGCATCAGAACGACAGAGTCGTTTATTGGCCGATAAACAACGATTATGCGAAAATTAGTTCGATCCTAACATGATTTTTTTGCAATTGTAATTGGAACTTCTTTTCGCGTTGTTTATTGGGTAGTTTGACAACGATAATTTTGTTCTGTGTATATAGAAAAATAAGCGACTATCATGTTAGAATAAAACGACTGTAGCAATTACAAATTCTGCACAGATGTGGTCTCGGAAATAATTGTTATATGTATTCCTGTTTTTCATAGTTACAACATAACGATTTATTTGCTGCATGCTACGGCATAAACATTGTTCTGAGTCATTTTCGTACAAAACAGAAAGGCACCCGCAGATTTGATGGACAAGAGAAGACCATGATTGATCACGAGCATTAGTTTAATTTGGTATACACTATATGAATATTCGGCTCCATATTTATGTATAACTTTGCATGCATATTCAGCCGTTGTTACATTTGTACATGCCATTAAGCACAGTACCCCTTGCCAGCTTTGAACGCCTTGATCCATTAGTTTAATTTGGTATACACTATATGAATATTCTTCTCCATATTTATGTATAGCACTGCATGCATATTTAGCCGTTGTTACATGTGTACATGCCATTAAGCACAGTACCTCTTGCCAGCTTTGAACGCCTTGATCCCTTTGCGGAGTACAGAGCCAATTGCAGGAGACATCTCGGCGATGAATCTGGCCCATCTACAAACACTCATTGGTGGAATAAAGAAGTGTGAAACAGATTAAGTACATATTGTAAATTGTTCACCATCGCGTGGAAGTGGTTTTGTTTTTATATATCGCAAACTATAATCACAACAAATATTGAAATTACGCTGTAACAAATGCACACCATTTTCCGTCCGACATATCACCATTTTACGTGCGGCTGATCAATTCAAAACCACGTGATTCCGCGTAGTGTTTTAAAACGTTGAGGAACCTTTTACGATTTTTCCCGTTATTATGTTTGTTTCAGGTTACATGACCAAAAGATTAGGTTAGGTAGGTAGGGAATTTTTTTTATTAAAGGGTCAACTTGAATATTCTAGCACCGATTCATGTTCAAAACATATCTGTAATATCCTTAAACATTGTTTTAAAGTGGATTACTAGTATATCAAAACTAAACGCTTATTCAACCAAACAAAACATTTAATTATGACAACCCCAATAACGTGTTCTAGGGTCGGGGCATTTTTTAGGGTAGGTCGGGTAACCTGAAACAAACATATTTTTACACCTAACGTTGAATAACAAAGGTATGCAACAAATCAATTTGTCTACTCTACATCACAAAAGCGGAAACCGATGTGGGAAATGTGACCGAAGTAACATAAATGAGTTCATTTATTTGACATGGTTTCTTACTCTGCTGCCCGGTACACCTGTCTGGGCTGACGGCTGGTTCCTTTTATGCTGATGGATGCAAAGGTAACGCCGGCATCCAGGTGACCCCTTGTGGCGGCCCGCGAGAAGTAGTCCAGGGCCATGTCCTGAAATAGAGGCCATCTTTGTAAATATTCGGTCCATTTTCGTACATAGTCATTTATTTCCGCTTTAACTCGTCTTTTTACCTTGTCGGCTACTTCCGCATTGACGGGAAATAAAAATAACTGTTTTATTTAGCGTTGTCCGATATTTTTTATGTCAGAAACGCAAAAATTTAGAAATATAAGTAATGCCTATATTTTGGTTCGATTTCCATTTAAGGTATATGGAATGTTGCAAAGTTACAAAGTACGAAAATAACTTAATAATGCAGTCAATATTGTTTTTGACTGTGTCATTTTTGAACCTCTACAAGGGTTTGATTGAACGAGAATACATCGCAAGTATAACACGTCGTTCAGTTTAATTCACATCAAATGCCCTTGATGCAAGTACACATATTGATCCATTAACCTACGTTAACTGAACCTCTTTACCCACCACATCTTTCTCGAGCCCGGGATACTGGCCGTGCATATGCATGATTCCCAGATTGAAGCCCGCGTCCACGTCCCCCAGCCGATAAGCCCGCTCGAAGTACTGGGCCGCCTTCGCCATGTCCCTCTCATAATGCAGCGCGTGCCACCCTATAGCGTTTAGCGCAGCAGGGTTTTTCTGCAATACAAATAACTTATTTTTCATATATATGTATGTGCCTTATACTTGATAAATCACTCAATCAATAAGAATACTTTGAATATGATTTGTGGATACGTTTGTTCCGCGGTAAAATACATGTTATTTGAAGTGGTAACGTTTGTGGCATGAATCTTATAATGTAATCACCTGCTCCGCGGCCTTCTGAATGTGCTGAAGTCCGGCGTTGACATCTTTCTTTGTCCCCTGACCCTAAAAGCAAATGACACATTACTAAATGTTATTAGTTTTTACGGGGAGGGGGGTCATTCAATGACGTTTATCTAAATCCTTCATTCCTTCGGTCTAACCACACGATCGACCACTTTATGCCGGATTAGCGGGCTGTAGCGGTATATGTGTTTTTCATATTCATTCATATAGCCCGTCGTTTTAAAAAGGCATTTACATGGAGTTTATCGTTATCAACTATGATATATTTATTAAACTGTTCTGCACCATAAATGCAAAGGGATCACCGCGTGTTTAAAAGGAAGGTACCACAATGCATCATGGTATAAATATAAACCCCATACCCGCATAAGCACTATCCCGTAGTCGTATTGCGACTGGGCGTCGCCGGTGTCGGCGCTCATCTTGAAGTACTCCACGGCGGCCTCCAGGTTCCTCTGTAGCCCCTGGCTGCCCCAGAACAGCGCCCGACCCACGCGGTTCTGAAACACAGTTCACGCATCGACTAAGACCGGATTGAGAAATTGTGTTCAGCCATTAAAAAAACAGGACTCATTATTTGACGGCGATGTCTTGTAACACAATCGTATTCTGTAATCTACATGGTCAGAGACTGACCTGAGTATAGGCAAGGTTACACACGCAATTGCAGTCCGCCAACCAATACTACGATATTGTCAATGTACCTATTATATATACCTGCAAGGCATGTTTTAAAAAGACATGTTGTTCTAGTTGTTTGTTAATAAACCGTTTGTTAAAAGAGAAAAGACATTCTTATTTACCTTTCTATAATTTTCTTATAGCACATGGTCTTTCATGGTCTCTCAACTGGAGAACAAATATATAAAGACGCAGACATGTGCGGTCATTACTGATCGGTGTAAAATAAAATCTAGTTAAAGTAATATTCCATGACATGTGTACCTGCGCCGACAGCACGCCTTGCCTGGCCTGGTGAGACAGCCAGTGGAAAATGTCGCCGTTTTCGTCCGTCTGCTCACTGATTGCATGCTCGTCTGTCAGGCGAATGGATTCCGTCAACACCTATCGATCAGGAACACATATTTGTACAAAGCAAAAAATCATGTTAGTATATTTTAAAAGTATTATTGAGACGTGGTTTCACCGCTTATACTAACGGAAAGTGATATTCGATCTAACCATAAGAATACCTTTACAATCTTCATTATACCCTTACACTTTTCGAGCATTATCATACTCCTACACTGTTCGTACCACTCTGGCACTATTCGAATATAATGTAGGTATATTTACATAATAATGGGAATATGTTCATATTCTTATAATGTTTACAACGAGTTTTCATTATTCGAACATTATCACAGTCGTACTTTGTCGATAAGCATTTTTCACTTACGTCTGTGTCTTTATGAAGCTCTTTGTCAGCCCGTGCAGTGTCCGCCACAAACTTGTAGTACCCTGAAAAGATAATTGAGGAGTGTCGTGGGAATCCCGGGCTTACCGGTAATTGCATTTGCGTCAAGTGTCGTCCGGATTAGCTTGTGCAGTCCGCACAGGCTAATCCCAGACGGCACTTTCCGCCTATAGTGGATTTATGTTTGAAAGAGACTTCCTTGAAATAGAAAATACCATAAAAGCGGAAAGGGCCGGCCTGGATTAGCATATGCGGACTGCACAGGCTAATCCGGGACGACATTTTACGAACATGCATTAAGTCCGATTTTCCGACGACACGGTTCATTTTATTTTAAATTCGCTTAGCGCCAAATGAACCAATCATAATTATGCTCACTGGAGACTCTCCCACACATTTTCATGGGATCACAATGTCCTTCAATCAGAATGACGCACTCGGTGAATGAACGGTGAAATAGCAAAATGGATCTAGTTTTTTTCTAGCATATTTGCAACATTAACACTTTGGACGTTGTCAGCGTTAATATGTGACATTGGACATTACTAGGTTACAATGTTAAATTACTGAACATATGGCAATATATTGCTAAACTATTTGTTTATGACTACATGTAATTATAAAATAACAGAAGAAAGCAAACGGAATTCCCCGACTCTGTTTGATGTACGAGCTATACTGGGGCTTACGGTAGCTCTGCTCGAGGTCGGTGGTGACGCCGTCTATGCCGTGCCTGTGTTTGTGGCCAAGCGCCAGGGAGGCGAGCCGGTGGTTCTCCAGGGCCGCCAGCATCAGGTACGCCTGGCTCTGTCGGGAAAAGCGGGGGAAGGTGGTGGCAGAGAGATGGGCTTGACATTGAGGCGTTCATTTCAAAATAAAATAAATAAATTTTTAGTGATTTAAAGTCACTGAAAGCGTAGTTGGTGGATTCCATGACATTTATTGTCACGCCTCATTCAACGTCAAATCCGCGTCATATAAATATCTGTATCGTAATATATTAACAGATATGTAAAGTAAAAGCTGCCGAGTGTCGGATAAGAGGATGGTAAGTTTGGTATTAAATATAGTACACAGTAGAATACCATTGCATCATTACGAAGATGCTAACGTATTTTGTATGTGTTGATCATTTGTTTATATGTGTATTTTACAAACGAACACAAATAAGACAAACGCCGACAAAAATATTGAGTCAGTGTAAAATTACCGCCATTTATAACAATATTTGAAACTTAACCAGCGGAAAATGTACATGTCATAAAAGTGTAGTAAATCGGAAACCTGTATCTCGTCTGCCTTGGTGTGGATGCCGTTGTTGAGGACGACGGCGACGGTGTACATGGCGTCCATGTTGCCCAGGCAGGCCGACTGCTTTAGGAGCGGGAACGCCGACGGGACGCTGTCCAGTCTGATGTCCTGGCGAGGTAAGTGAAAACGGTTACTAGTAACGACGAAGACAACATCAGCAACAACAACACCAACAGCGACGACAACAGTAGCAACAACAATATCAACAATGAACACAACAACAACAACAACGACGACGACACGACGACGAGAGTAGCAACAACAACGACGACGAAAGCATCATCAACAACAAAGATACAAACCTAAATCGTACACTCGTGTTGGTCATCTGTTCATATATACTACATATGTAGTTGATTAAACAGTTACGCGGAAATCATTGACGACATCTCTGTTTTATTGATTGCATCTGGCATAATTGTCGTTGGACGTCTTCACGTGTTAAAACTAAAAGAACTTCTACAGCTATTAGGTTTAACTTACAAGCATTTCCATAGCTTTTTGGTAAAGTTTGTCAGCGATCGACTGGAAATTCACATTGTCACGTGATCCGTGACGCAGCATGTTGCGCAGTAGTCGATCTGTGCATTTCCGGTGCATTGTAATTTTGTCGTCTGGTTGGCAAACACCTTCCGGCGAAAGAACTGATGTGTGGATAATGGACTGAAGCATGGTTTGAAATGGATTTGTGCAAACATCTGAAAACACCAAACATATATAACGTACCGTACGTTAATGTCATAAAATCAACATGTGTGTGCAGTTGTCAGTTACTGGCATAAGTATGTGCACTTAGTAATGGTAAACCGCTTAGATCGGCTATGCTTGCCCAGGAAAAGTTTGAGTTGGTTAACTGACCGCCGTGAAAGGACTGAAATAGTGTTAAAAACGGCGAATAATCCAAATAAACAAAGAAACAAACAAAAGCAATTATATTTATACAAAATATCCTACATCGTTTGTATTTGTCTCACATATTTTGTCATTTTGTAAACAATGGAGGATTTTGTTTTAATTTTACTGTTCTATTAAAGTGAAATAAAAAGATGAAGTTCAATAAATTATTTTATTGCGGTTAATAAAACTCAGACGATATCGGCCAGACAATACAAATATCATTATTATACCTGCGCCTTTTTTGTCATGGACCCGACCTACAGTTTGTGTACATTTTTATAAAATACATTTCAGTGATTAATTATTAAATAAACGATGTTTCTAAATGTACGGGTTTCCAAATTGCCTGAATGTGTAGCAAAGCGAGCGCCCGTACTGAATTGACTAGCGAACAGACCTGGTCGTTCAAGCTTCAGGGCGTCCACTCTATGCACGAGGACTCGGCGGTGGACCCACTGCAGGAAGCTGGCGCACCTCTCCTCTCGTCTGCTCAACCCCAGCTCGAACATCGGGTGGTACTGGCTCTCAAGGGGGATCTGTTATACGAAAAAAACAGAGGCCGAGAGGTGATTCTATAGTCTCTGTAAGTAGGATGTTTAAACATGTCATTTAGGGCCATCGTTCATTAAGCTCCTAAGAATAATCTGAACTTAAGTTTACGAATAGGCGTATTTTGACATTTAACGATTTGTGTTCGCATAAAGATTAATTAACAGGGAAGTTAAATTTCTACTGGAATTATCATTTTAAACTTGAAATGACACATCACATAGATAATCAGTGATCATAATCAGTGATCTAAGGATGGCCTGCCGGGTCCGGCTAGCTCAGTTGGTAGAGCGCTAGACTCTAGATCTGTTGATCTTGAGTTCGAACCCCAGCCCGGCCACACAACTTGTGTGGGGATTGGTCATGTCTACGGCCATTCTCCCCCTACCTCTGATTCAAGTAGGGCATTTGTCAGTTACTGGCATAGGTATGTGCGCTTGGTACTGGTAAACCGCTTAGATCGTCTAAGCCTGCCCTGGAAAAGTGTGAGTAGGTTAGCTAACCGCCGTGATATGACTGAAATACTGGGGAAAATATTGTTAGGTGCATAAGTATGGCTTGCTTGCGTTGCTTTCAGCGCCTCGTTTCGATACAGTGTAACCTGGCCTATATAGCCGCGCACACTACGAGTGTTCTCCGCCCCTCCCAGGGTAAATAAGCCATATGTGTCGTCATACAGCACCGGAGGGCCTTCGTGCCTAAAAAAATGGAATAACATGTAAGACAGTTCAACATGTTTGATGGTACAATTTGTATATTTAAGAAATTATGTTCGATTTTTCGTTGTTTATCGGCCAATAAATAGCCACGCATCAGAACGACAAAGAGTTGTTTATTGGCCGATAAACAACGATACTGCAGTAATGCGAAAAGTTTGATACTAACATGAACTGAAACATATTTTTTTGCAATTGTAATGAGAACTATATTTTACTATGCTGCGTTGTTTATCGAGTAGTTTAACAACTATAATTTTGTTCTTTATCTATAGAAAAATCAGCGGATATCATGTTAGAATATCTATTAAATAATAATAGTAACTGAATATCAGAATAAATAGTTTTTTAAGATACCAGCTTGGAAATATTTTCTTAAGAATGGGTTGTTTGTATGTATTTTATATATATTTACCTACTCGTATACCCGGTAGTATGGACAGAGTTCTGTAAACGGCATTTACAACACATGTAGATGCACTACATAGTTAGTAGATCTTGTTACACCAAAACGATAATTTTGACTATCTGTATTGTCCCATGTTCCAAATTGACATTTTTATTTTAGGTGAACCAATGTACACGCTTAAAAACGCTTGAAAACCAAGACCACCCACCTGTATTCGCTGTATTTAGTTTCAGACAGTGTCCGGTTGGTTGTTACGGCCAGCGTCCACTGAAAACAAAAGATCACGAACGTGAGCTCATGCAAGTTTCATAGTAGAAATGCAAAATTAGTATAAGCGTGTGTTATGTGTCTGTTGTTTTATTCGTCTGGCGGTGTGTTACCCACCGTGTTCACGTTGAATGTCAGCACGACCCTGATCCACTGGTTTAGGGGCACGGGGTTCCATGCTATCCCCGCCGTCTGCTGTCCGTCCGTGTGCTCCGCCTGGATGTGGAAATGACCTGGAGAAAACAGAGACTCGCGTTGATGTCCTTGCTTTTTAAATATACGGTAACTTACTGGGAAGCATCATTGGGCTCGTAGTGTCGTCATAATACTCGTTCAGTTACAAACTCGTACATACTGAGATTTTAAATGAACGCATCGTTATGAGTCTTTATAATATATCATGCCAAGAATAGACATATACAGGGGTAGAGAAACGGCTAGAAACCACTGTCGAAAGTTAGCCATAACATTCCTACCCATGTTATCTCGACCCTGCACATTTTCATATACATGTTTGTAATTTTTAAAGAATATTGTTAGTTTAAACCTATTAATTTGAACTCAGTAGTGTCAAAAGCCTGGGACTGTTTAAGACGCTTTTGAGTTTTCGAATCAAGGGAAGAACCAGTGCGGTTTCTTTAAGAGACTATTCAATAGAAACGCTTCAAGAGCAAGGATCGAACTCACGGTCGCAATCTTCTAATTAAAATTAAAAAAGCACAATCTTTTCAATACCTGACGACGTGAGGAGGAGTAAAGGCGTCTTGTAATTGGCGTCCCAGGTGAAGTGATGGAACACACTACAGAGCCGTCCGGCGGAACAGTGTTCGAGCAGGTACAGCCACAATGACACCGTGAACCTGAATAACACGTTCATAATGGGGGTGGTATAGGGCGTCTGTTGATTATGGCGATTTGTGGTACATGTAGTATGTTGTTCTTTTAGGATTAAACGACAAATATAGGGGTATACCAAGACAAGAAAAATGTTTTTTTTCCATTTAAATAACAAAGAATTGACTTGATTTCAAGAAATAATATAATTCCTCTAGATTTTAGAGAGAGAAAAATGTGCCAATTCATGAGAACTAATACAAATATTTAAGGGTTAATATATATTATAAATACATATGCTTCCATAAGTGCATAATTGGTATCTGTTTTATAACCACGACTACAAGACGTCTTTGTCGAATAATGACATGTAGCCTTAAAGACATTTTGTCCCGAAATATGTATATGTTTGCAAATCACACATTTATAATTCAGCAAATGCACAACACATACTTGGGTTTAAGAATCTGCGCGCGCCGCTTGGCTTCCAGTTCCGGGTTATTGTAAGGGTCCAGTTTCCGGTACACGCCGTAGGGTTCCCCCGACAGGGCCACCGGGTATCGAATGAGCTGGACCACCTCTGCGGACAAAGTTAACAAAGCAGACTTCTAAGAGCCGTCACTCAAATCACTCAAACGAAATTGTGTAGCTTATTTGTGAAAATGACTCCTAACTTCCCTGTATATTGTAAAATACAAACGTTTCTTAATAGTGGCCTAGGTCAGTAGAGCGGATTTTTGTAAGAAACGTAGGTATGACCGATCTACAGAACAAAATGTAATTTAATTATAAGTTGTTTTTTTCGAGTATTGCATATATGTTATAATCTAAATAAGAATAATTGAATGAGCCTAATACAAATACATATAGCACTATTAATAAAATGATTTTTGTGAGAGAAAAAAATCTACCGTTGTTAAATTTATGTTATTTAAACTATTTTGATGCTGTTTAATTTACCAATTAAAATAAAAACTACCATTTTCCACTGGGCACTGTGGTATCTCGAAAGACGTTGAATAGAAGAGCACTATCCACGAAAACGATATGCAGGCACGAAGTGCCCGTGGAGTGATGAAGGGTCTGGAAAAGGGCGGGTCGATATTAGTGTCAAATGAGATCTTTATTGCAGACCTAGCGAAGCAGCTGTTATACTTCAGGCATAGAGGCCACCAGTTTTTGTCCACCATCCAAGCACGAATTTTGGTTTTTGACGTCAGTGCTATTCTCTTGTTGATTGCGTTGTAATTAAAGGCAAGTTCTGGCGGCAATTTCAATCTTACAGTTTTTGAAACTAATCTCGAAAGGTCAGTGCTTTTATGGCATTTAAATACTTTAGTGAACACTTTCACGGACTGTTCTGACCTAATGGCGTCCGTGACGTCAGAAATGACTTCGACGCCGACGTAATAATATTCGGTACATCTGTACTCAAGCGTCACTCGCGTTGTATATCCGCTGAGAGACTCTGGTGGGTTGGTGAGGCGTATGAGATCCTCGTGATCTGTGGACTGCTCGCTGAACACCCTCGACTGGGAGACTGGGTCGGGTGGGTTACACTGGCAACAAATAAAAATGTATAAACGAATTATTCAAAAGCATTTCAAACTTGTTCGTATTCCTAGGCCGTGCCATATTTAGTTTTATTATACCTCACTTGATTATTTCTCTATATAATGCATATAAACTTTAGCGGGCAACAATTTGATTTGTAGCCCGCTACCGCTATGTCGCCCGGTACGCAAATGATACGGGATTGTTCGGTATAATAAAATAAATATTGACTGCATTGAGGGTGACTCAAGGAAGTCAATATTTATATAATATTATAACAAGCAGAAATCGGACATAAACCCGATGTAAAGGAGTTAATATGGAGGAGGTCAACGGGTCAACGGGTGCCGATTTATAAACAATTATAAGTTTTTGCTTTAAAATAACCTAAATTCCTGTGTATGCAGATTACAGCTTTTATTTTATAAAGTATATTTTTCTTTTTGATTCCGTTATTTCCAGTTTGTCCGTGTTTTGAGACTTAAAAACACTATAATTGCGGTTGTGCTTGACATCGAAACCAACAGAAACTTTTATTTTATTACATTAAATTTTAGTGGTTTAAAGAAGTAATAAATGCATATTGCGTATCTATGACGTATTAAGCAAAAGCCGAAGCGTTTGTAGGAAAACAACAACACCTATTACAAAATGTAATGTCATTGTAAATAGCACTAACGCAAGTCGACTTTCTGAAGACAATTAGACGTTACCTGTATTATTTTTATTCCACAAATGAAGACAACACAGACTAATAACACGTCCATGTTTCGGACACGTAACTGATTGGATTTGTAAAGGATATAATAGACATACTGAGAACATGTTTTACAAAACTGATTATCGAATCTTCCTTTCACGTCCTCACAAAAAGCAGCGCGACATATGGTGTGTGCGTATGAAATTGATTCGTTGATAGGCCGGTGAATTGTTCCCATTATACCAACTGATCTTGTATTAAGGTCCGTTATTTTGTAGATGCAACTGTTGCTGTAAACGTTATTCATAGTGGGTAATTTATTATTTGTAAAACGGATTCGTGTTTGTTCATTTTGGATTTGTGGCATAAAAGGGACATTATTTTATTCCGATACCAAAAACATTCATGCTTTAAGTGTTCCTTATAAATGTCCATAACATAGGATCTAAACACGAAAGAGTGCATGCATGATCATGAGACGGGCTTCTGTTCATCATATATAGCTTTTATCTCCAAGCAAAGGTACGGACGAAAAATCGGGGTATACGTTACAAAACATTTAATGTTCGTACAATCCGCAAAGCCAGGTAGTCAGTGAAGCTTGGCAATTGAGGTGTACATATATCTATTTTTTCAAATTACAAATATTAAGTTACATTTAATTCGTAATGTTGAAGACAAAGTGGAACTGATCCGTAAAATAAAATCGTAAAAATATGCCTCCGTACTTTTAGATTAATGAAGTTGTATGGCCCGCATAGTCGAAACCTTTCACGCACGTGTACATTCATACTAAGTGTTGGTAGTACACATAATGATTATCAATGAATTTTAAGTACGGTAAGCATAATTTGCACGCATTTATTTCTGTCACAAGGTATGCAAATTATTAAATATAGTAATTAACCAGTGCTAATAAGAAGAACTGTGTATACATATTTAATCTATAATTACTGATAGACATTAATGAAGAATTTACATTACCCCAAAATGTTTCCAAAACACGCGTAATGACAATGATTGGTACAAGGTTGATAACGTTTCATGAGGTCACTATAAACAAGACAAAACACAAATGCAACCCGAATACAATTTTATTTTAAGTCTTGATTACAAAATTTAATATAACTTCGTAACTTTGATACCATATTTTTCTCATTATTTACATGCATTACAACTCATCCTTCTGCCTCCACCTTTCAAAACAACTACAAGAAGACCTCTTTGATGTGTACAATAACTGACTAGATGCTGATTAGATTTCTTACATGGTGAAACACAAGGTTAAATACCAGTAAAAAGTGGGGAATCCCCCGGTGGTCGGTACTCGAAAGTAGGCTGTATATCAAATATTTTTTTTTCTGTTAAGAGACATTTCACATAACGGACACTGGTTTAAATGGTTATTACCTGAAAACGATGTTTCCTGTGCATTTTGATATATCGTGACACCGAATTACTTGATTTCTGAATGTTCAACAGTTTACGTATAGACATCGTGCATTTGTCGAAATTACGACTGCATTCTGTGTTTCTTACGGGTGACTACAATCAACCGAGATGCATTTTCTTAAAAGTAGCATAAACAATATTTTCATTTTAAATTTTGTAAGTAGATAGAATCATCTTTCCGAAGAGACCCGACAAAGAACACATGAATCAAAGGAAAGTGGCGAAAGACTCCTGGAGATTTTTGCTATTTTATATTGGGATCCTATGGGTATTGGATTTACTTGTTTCTAACCACAATTGTCATATATTTGAATTGCCTGAAGATTGTCTCTGTCATGTCTGCGAATCGTGTAACAAAACAGTTAAAGGATATTTGTTCAAGTAAATAATATAACATTGTTAAATACATAACTCCTTCATTACATATCTTTCAAAAATAGTTGTACATGTATGGCAATACAATTTTAATGCAACATCAACAATTATTAAACGAGAGAAAAAACTAGAGAAAATCTGAAATATCTTGCATGCATATGCTAAACAGCTTTTTTTCTTGACCAAGAACTTTTGAAATGTGGCGGGAAGACAAATCTTTAACACAAATTCTATTTATAGCTCTAGTGGCCATTTGTACAGTGGAGTGGAACCATTTGAATAAATTTGGTAGAGGACCACCAAATGAACATTTTGTGTGAAATTATTTGAAAAACTAGCCCTAGGTTTAAAAGAAAATGGCGTTTAGACATATTTCTAAATTGGCGTTTATATATATATATATCCGTTTTTAGCTATGGCGGCCATCTTGTGCAGTGAGGCGGAACCATTTGAATACATTTGGTAGAGGAACACTAAACGAACATTGGTGTAAAATTATTTGACAATCTAGCCATAGTTCTAGAAGAAATTGGCGTTTAGACATATTTCTATTTTTAGCTCTGGTGGCCATCTTGTGCAGTGAAGCGGAACCGTTTTCACAGGTTTGGTAGAGGACCATCCAAGGAACATTTCTGTAAAGTTTCATGAAGACTGACCAAGAACTTCTGAAAATATGACAGGAAAACAAAACTTTCAAGCAAATTCTATTTTAAGCTCTAGTGGCCATTTTGTGTAGTGAGACGGAACCATTTGAATTAGTTTGGTAGAGGCGCACTAAACGAACATTTGAGTAAAATTATTTGACAATCTAGCCATAGGTTTAGAAGAAATGGCGTTTAGACATAATTCTATTTTTAGTTCTGGCGGCCATCTTGTGCAGTTAAGCGGAACCATTTTCACAGGTTTGGTTTAGGACCAACCAAGGAGCATTTCTGTCAAGTTTCATGAAGATTGACCAATAACTTCTGAAAATATGACAGGAATACGAAACTTTAACGCAAATTATATTTTTAAATCTAGTGGCCATTTTGTGCAGTGAGACGGAACCATTTGAATAAGTTTGGTAGAGGACCACTAAACGAACATTTGTGTAAAATTATTTGAAAATCTAGCCAAAGGTTTAGAAGAAATTGGCGTTTAGACATAATTCTATTTTTAACTTTGGCGACCATCTTGTGAAGTGAAGCGGAACCATTTTCACAGGTTTGGTAGAGGACCATCCAAGGAACATTTCTGTAACGTTTCATTAAGATTGACCAAGAACTTTTGAAATTATGACAGGAATACAAAACTTTAACGCAAATTCTATTTTTAGCTCCAGTAGCCATTTTGTGCTGTGAGGCGGAACCATTTGAATAAGTTTGGTAGAGGAACACTTAACGAACATTTGTGTTAAATTATTTGAAAATCTAGCCATAGGTTTAGAACAAATTGGCGTTCAGACATAATTCTCTTTTTAGCTCTGGCGGCCACCTTGTGCAGTGAAGTGGACCATTTTCACAGGTTTGGTAGAGGACCATCCAAGAAACATTTTTGTATAGTTTCATGAAGATTGACCAAGAACTTTTGAAAATATGACAGGAATACAAAACTTAAACGCAAATTGTTAACGACATCGCAACGCCCGCCCGCCCGACTGGTTTTCGCTAATCTACATGTATAGGCCGATATATTTCATTGAAAAATCCGGCTACTAATATAATTTATAAACTAATCAATATAAAAACATCACAGGCAGAATCAAGACATAGTAAAATTAGTCAATCTTTCTGCTTAGACACATAATAGAAAAGATGCAACAAGTAAGAATCTGGCTATTATGAGTATATGTTATTATATATGAAACCACACACACTCTTAGTAAAACAATCACGAAAACATTTGAACTGTAACACAAGTGGGACCCACATTGTATACAGAAGCATAGAACATTTTTCATAATCTACATGTATGATCATTTTAGGTATGAATAATAAAACTTGTCAACAGCAATTTATGTATACTGGTATACAAACATTAAATTGTAAAAATGTTACTATGGCATTCCAAAAACGATACACTTTAAAACAAAATATTTCCATCTGTTATTTACAAGCAGTTCCCATCTGAAATATTTCTTTTGAATGCTGGTATCAAACACCAAATAAATTCATAGTAATACCTTAATAAACCTACATATATAAGAACATATGCAAATAATCTTAAATCCAAACAACATGCAGACATAACAAAAACAGGCACAGTTTAAAACATTGGTATAAAGGTGTAGACAACATAATGTCATAAAAATTGCCACGGATTAACACTCATAGTATGCTGCTAAGACATATAATACAAATATAAACTCACATTCATTAGAATTTCATTACAAATGTTCAATAAATGTTAGCACCATTTGAAATGCAAGAGAACATGTAATCACATGATGTAAATAATGTTGATCATGCAGACTGTTGCCCTATGCTAGTCCTATGAAAGCACACACTGAAAGCACAAGGAAAGAAGTGATCAGTTTAGTTTAAAAGAAACAACAACATATGAAATATAAATGAAAGTGATCTGCAGATCACTTACATCTGCATGTACACTTACATAATGTATGTGTACTCTAACATACCACTTACTGTACATTGTTTCTGACATGGCTTTGTGCTGTCAACTCTGACCCTCACTGTACATTGCTTCTGACATGGCGTTGTGCAGTCAACTCTGCCCCTTACAGTACATTGTTTCTGACATGGCTTTGTGAAGTCAACTTTGCCCCTTACTGTACATTGTTTCTGACATGGCTTTGTGTAGTCAACTCTGCCCCTTACTGTACATTGTTTCTGACATGGCTTTGTGCAGTCAACTCTGCCCCTTACTGTACATTGTTTCTGACATGGCTTTGTGTAGTCAACTCTGCCCCTTACTGTACATTGTTTCTGACATGGCTTTGTGTAGTCAACTCTGCCCCTTACTGAACATTGTTTCTGACATGGCTTTGTGAAGTCATTCTGCCCCTTACTGTACATTGTTTCTGACATGGCTTTGTGAAGTCAACTCTGCCCCTTACTGTACATTGTTCTGACATGGCTTTGTGCATTCAACTCTGCCCCTTACTGTACATTGTTTCTGACATGGCTTTGTGCAGTCCACTCTGCCCCTTACTGTACATTGTTTCTGACATGGCTTTGTGCAGTCAACTCTGCCCCTTACTGTACATTGTTTCTGACATGGCTTTGTGAGTGTTGACTAAAGAAGCATTAACAAATACCATTATACATATAAGAATATAATAATGTTATTGACAATCAAATTTTATTTGTAAAACTCAAAACAAAATATATAATAATTAAACTATTTCATTTGTTTATAAATCAAAAGCTGTCGGAGGACAGTGCGCTTGACTTTTCTTGTACTTGTCAGAGTTACTGGCATTTTTTCTAAAACAAACTGTTTGGAAAGCAGGGGCCAATTAAACAAAATTAATTTCGTTCTCGAGTTAGTGAGTAGAAAGCATTTTTTTAATTTTCAAAACAATGACCTTGACCCACCCACCCCATATACAATCTCATGCAATGTCTGGCTATATGGTATATATGACTTGAATGTCATTAAAATATTTCAATTTGTTCTTGCATTATTGAGCACAAACTATTTTTTCTATTTTTAGTAACTGTGACCTTGACACCACCCAACCCACACTAAATACAATCCAGAGTGAAGTATTGCTTTAGGGTATCTATGTATGAAGATGCATTCTCAGTGATGTATTGCTTTAGGGTATCTATGTATGAAGATGCATTCTCAGTGAAGTATTGCTTTAGGGTATCTATGTATGAAGATGCATTCTCAGTGAAGTATTGCTTTAGGGTATCTATGTATGAAGATGCATTCTCAGTAAAGTATTGCTTTAGGGTATCTATGTATGAAAATGCATTCTCTGTGCAGTATTGCTTTAGGGTATCTATGTATGAAGATGCATTCTCAGTGAAGTATTGCTTTAGGGTATCTATGTATGAAGATGCATTCTCAGTGAAGTATTGCTTTAGGGTATCTATGTATGAAGATGCATTCTCAGTGAAGTATTGCTTTAGGTATCTATGTATGAAGATGCATTCTCAGTGAAGTATTGCTTTAGGGTATCTAAGTATGAAGATGCATTCTCAGTGAAGTATTGCTTTAGGGTATCTATGTATGAAGATGCATTCTCAGTGAAGTATTGCTTTAGGGTATCTATGTATGAAGATGCATTCTCAGTGAAGTATTGCTTTAGGGTATCTATGTATGAAGATGCATTCTCAGTGAAGTATTGCTTTAGGGTATCTATGTATGAAGATGCATTCTCAGTGAAGTATTGCTTTAGGGTATCTATGTATGAAGATGCATTCTCAGTAAAGTATTGCTTTAGGGTATCTATGTATGAAAATGCATTCTCTGTGAAGTATTGCTTTAGGGTATCTATGTATGAAGATGCATTCTCAGTGAAGTATTGCTTTAGGGTATCTATGTATGAAGATGCATTCTCAGTGAAGTATTGCTTTAGGGTATCTATGTATGAAGATGCATTCTCAGTGAAGTATTGCTTTACGGTATCTATATATGAAGATGCATTCTCAGTGAAGTATTGCTTTAGGGTATCTATGTATCAAGATGCATTCTCAGTGAAGTATTGCTTTAGGGTATCTATGTATGAAGATGCATTCTCAGTGAAGTATTGCTTTAGGGTATCTATGTATGAAGATGCATGAAGTATTGCTTTAGGGTATCTATGTATGAAGATGCATTCTCAGTGAAGTATTGCTTTAGGGTATCTATATATAAAGATGCATTCTCAGTGAAGTATTGCTTTAGGGTATCTATGTATGAAGATGCATTCTCAGTGAAGTATTGCTTTAGGGTATCTATGTATGAAGATGCATTCTCGAGTTAGAGAGTGGAAATCAAATGTTGATTTCATAACCCCAACCACCAGAATGTAAAATTTCTAAGTGTAAAAAGGCCATAATTTTGACAAATTTCAAACTAGAGTTATCCAAATTGGCCTATGGGTTTATTTTATTATAGGAAATAAGTGTTTTAAGTTTGAATGAAATCCCTAAAGCCATTCCTGAGAAACTAGCTTACTGAAAAACTTTAACCTTGTCCTGACGCCGACGCCAACGCTGGGGTGAGTAGAATAGCTTGCCTTTTCTTCAAAAAGTCGAGCTAAAAAATCATTACATTGGAAACTGATTTTTTTATAAGGCAAATGCTACTCTACAGTTATTTTGAAACACAGGACGAGAACATATACAACCCTGCAATAAATGACGTACTTGTAATAGTTGATTGTTCCCTTCTGATCCATATCAATGTTGTTATTCTTGGACCCAGTGCATGGACCTTTTCACAGCTTCCTTCCACCTGGCAAACCTCTGGTCCCTTTCCTCAGCCCCTATTTGACTAGTAAACGTTTCTGTCTCAACCTATGGATAGAAGTCGTATGTATGTAATTTTATATTGCAAAGTTCACAAATAGTGAGCAGTTATAGAGTAATACATGGATATTGAGTACATACTCAACTTTTATTAGGAATAGGGTTCACACAAGCTGAGTATCAAATCATACAGAAAACTTTGGATATAATAATGTTTTAACCGTTTTATGTCATTTAGTGTTTTACCTAGACAATTATTTTTAAATGTTTATACAATTCAAACATTTCATGATTAAATAAACACATCAATGAAACCTTTTACCTGTTAAACAACATATTATATGGTCAAAATCGAAAGAATTGAAATTTACTCTCTTTGACTTTTTACAAAGAACATTGTTAGCAACTTTGGTGACATCTGTAACATTCATTATAGTTGCAGAAGGTTGAAAGATGGCTCATACAAGACCTGAGCAAAGATATAATTATATTCTGTAACATCCTACACAAACAGCTAGCAGAAATTAGGACAAGTGATTTTGACAAATTTCAAACTAGAGTTACCAAACTTGGCCTTAAGGTTCATTTTTATGTGGGGAATAAATGTGATAAGTTTGAAAGAAATCCCTCAAGCCATTCCTGAGAATCTAGCTTACCGAAGAACTCTAACCTAGCTTGGACGCCGACGCCAACACCAGGGCGAGTAGAATAGCTTGCCTTTTCTTCGAAAAGTCGAGCTAAAAATGGCCAAGTAAGCCACTCAGGACAGGGAGGATTAGGAATATTCCGGCCACCCTTGTTGTCAGCACAAGTCTCAGTAATGTGAGGAGTATTCCCCTTCATGATCTAGCTGGAGTCTACCTGAGCCCCGCCTGCCTCCAGGTCCCAGATTCCCAGGGCGTGGCCTGCAACCATGGCGGCCCCAAGGGCAGTGGTCTCCGGCATCTCAGGTCGCACTGAATGTACACATGGTATCTTCTTCAACACACTTATTGTTCCTGTTATTGTTTATGTCAATCCACACGTTTTAACTTTTCTTTGAGCAATGAATCAGATTTTGTGCTGTATTTTTATGTGTTTAACATCTAAAAAACTGCACAAAATAATTAAACGAATTGGTAATTACATGTACATACCAGTTTTTATATGATTATTATGTATGAAGGTAGTTGATGCACTAATTATTTATTGGGACAGGAATATTTACTTACATAGAATTAAGAGACATTAACTCATTTATAGTAGTTATTCACATTTATTGTTGTTACTTTGTTGGGGTGGGGGGTTTGGGGGGGTGGGGGGGAGATTTTTCTGACAAACACTTTTATTGCACAGCTTTTGCCAGCTTACCCACATCGATGCCCATAAGGTCGGCCTGCAGTTGCATGAGGAGCTGGTTAGAGGTCATGCCTCCGTCCACCTGTATGGACTGCAGGGGGATCCCACTGTCCTGGTTCATGGCCTCCAGGAGCTGGGGCAGCAAGAGAAACTAGATACACATCAAGTCAATGTTTGCTTAGCTTGAGATACATGTCTGTTTAGTGTGTATTCCGAAAACTGTTTTTGTAAAGATCAAACAATGTGGTCACACTGGTGAAATGGAAAATTTGTCTGCAACAAGAAGAATGCTAATTTGATATTTATTTAAAGTATATTTGTTCAAGCAGCATTTTTTTACCTTGCGCAGGATTGACCCATGGATCAGACTCAAGAGTGTTACAATAAGCCTCTGGCTTTCAACAAGTAACATCAAAATAATTTGAAACTAAAACTAGACTAAAGAATGTCGAAGGGTAAATGTAGGGACACAAAAGCTATACAAGGTAAAATGTGTCTCTGTTTAAAAAATATATTGCTTCCAGTGCTGCCT
Organism: Congeria kusceri; assembly: GCA_027627225.1. Taxonomy (NCBI): domain Eukaryota; kingdom Metazoa; phylum Mollusca; class Bivalvia; order Myida; family Dreissenidae; genus Congeria; species Congeria kusceri. Next base: position 328,601 of record JAPFQT010000080.1, read on the forward strand.
TAACAAAAGACCTTTCCAGTTTTTTGTCACTGACATTTAAACGCCTCCTCATCTAGTGTTAAATTCATCAATAACCACCAACACATTACAAGCTTTTCCATGTGCTCTTTTGTGTAAAATAGGTTAACCATGTGATATTCGAGTAAAATGATTGGATAAACTACTAGCTTGATTTGGATATGAAATAATTTGCATATGACTGACAATTGTGGAAATGTCTATTAAAACATAAAGGAATGGACTGAAGACTGTCACATGCTAACTAGATGACAACAACCAAGTTACAGTGTGTCTCACCTCCCTGGTCTGAAAGCACACCGCTTCCAATGCCGCCCTGGCAATGTGTTCCTTGGTCGTGAACTGGGACAACCCGCAAATGATTCTGCAACACAGTCGCATATATGCAGTTGTTGCAGATTTGGAGAATACTAAACTTCACTAAATATAGCAGTTCTTTGCCAGTATTTAAAAATCTCCTAGGAAAAAAGAGAGACAATTTTAGATCAAATGTTTAATGTGATATTCACCAATACATGTCTATGTTGAAAAAGGGACAGGTAATCCAGCAAATGTTAGTACTACAGTGTTCATCTGAATTCTTGCGGTGGTTAACATTTAAACAAATAATTTGAGGTAAAGCATTTAACAAAACATTTTCTTTCAATATTATCCAATTCAAACCTTTTCATGAAAAGAAGAAATAAACTTTTGTTAGAAAACACATTATTCGTTCTTAAATTATTGTCTTTTTCAATGCGCCATGCGACCATCTTGAAAAATTATGTCATCTGTAATCTCGCGGTAAAACTTGTTTTGAAATAAGTTTGCTCTTAGTCTATAAACAAACACAAATAAACTAAAAATTATTGGATAGTAACCTTTTATAAATAGTACCAACAAACAAATTTCTGAGTTTTCCTACATATTAACCTAAGCAGACGAAAGTGTATACATTGACCGTCTAATGTCTACTGATGGCTGCAAGATGATACGAAAGTTACGAAGATTTATGATTTAAAGTCATATAACTTGATTGTTTACAAATAAAATAATTTATAACATATTATTTTCTTTAAGAAAACCAAAATACGTTAGATTTTGACAATTAAGCATGACAATCAAACGATAAACAATAACAGCGGAAATAGAGATACCGCGAGAATACAGATGCAGACGATATTTGTAGAAAAAAATCAAGATTTCAATAGCAGGAAGAAAATAATCCCAGAATTTTAATAAATTTACTCAAAAATTACTTAAAATTTGTATGAAAATGTGCCAGGTTAGCTGACCTGACAATTTACCAACCCTCTCATTATGTGATAAGTGATATTTTTAGAGCTGACCTGACAATTTACCAACCCTCTCATTATGTGATAAGTGATATTTTTAGAGCTGACCTGACAATTTACCAACCCTCTCATTATGTTATAAGTGATATTTTTAGAGCTGACCTGACAATTTACCAACCCTCTCATTATGTGATAAGTGATATTTTTAAAGCTGACCTGACAATTTACCAACCCTCTCATTATGTGATAAGTGATATTTTTAGAGCATTTTGTTACAAACATACACGGATTTCATCCATTAACAAAATGAAACCTACAATAACAATTCATGAAAGGCAAATGAATCAGGGATGTGTCAAAAATTATCAACCATGAACATGAAAGGAACAAGTAGCCATTCTCAGACCCTTTCCCAGAATCATGCAGAAACTGTACCAAACCAACATTCCAAAAATAAAAACTGATACTTCTCTGGTACATTTTCTAGGCTTATACTATACAACATTAAGACTCTGATCGGCTTCAACATACCCTCGTGCATCATTTTGCCAGTATGGACAGAACAGGCCAGAGAAGGCTGGTACGAAGTAACACCCGTAGGTGCTGTCTACCTTCCTTGCAAGGTTCTCTGTAATCACAAGACATATGGAAAAAACACTTATCAGATTAAGAACCTAGAGTCACCTTAGTGAAAAGACTGTTTATGACCATAGTTTTTACTTTTTTAACAGAATGTACACAATGTACTTTTGAAATTCTAAAAAAAAAAATATTGCAGTAGAAAAATTACTGCCCACAGTTAGGTTTCAAAGTGTTCAGTCATCAGAATCCTTTAATTTGCTGATGGTCTGTTCAACAACATATGTTTAGAGAAACCATGATAGTCTTTCACTATCAGGTGACATATGCCCCCGAATGCACTGTCAGTAAGTGCGACCTCTGACACCAAAATGAATCTTTGTAACTATAAGTGAATAATGTAAACTTAATTATTTTAGTCAAAATGGCTGCTCTGGAAAAAAACAAAATTATTAAGTTAAAAAGGGGTATAAATCTGTAAAAAAAAACACAAAGAGTTATGGGGGTTGCTTCCCCTGGTGGAGATGTTGAGAGTAAAGAAGTATTTTATTTTCAAGTAAATACCTTTGAGAGAGTTCAAGATATTGGACTTAATGAAAAACTTTAATCAAAATGTCTAAGTAAAAAAAGGGGGCATAAGTCTGTCAAAATACCAAACAGAGTTATGAGAGTTGCTTTCCCTTGCGGAGACATTGAAAGTTAAGAAGTATTTAAAGTTTCAGATACCTTTGACAGTATTCAAGATATTTGAAAAGATAAAAAACATTAACCTTGGCCAGATGGACTAACAGACGGACTCATGGAAGTTCGAATTTAAAAAGCCCTCCATCAGAGGCATACAATTTTTAATGAGCCAGCACCAAGTATGTTTAATATATATGCATAAAAGTATAATCAGAGCCAGCACCGGTATGTTTAATATATATGCATAAAAGTATAATCAGATATTACAAATGAAAATGTTTACACTATGCGAAAAGAACAAAAAGGAAACAGCTGTGTTAGATATTTAAGTGACCCATCCACACTACAAACATCACTCACCGATCTCTGGGGCTGTTGATATGATCCCCAGATTATCTCTCAGCCATTTTACACATGCCCCTCCAATCGCAATAGCTCCCTGAAACATCATTATTGTGTATTTTCACTTTAAAAGAATCTCTCGTAAAGTTTACATACAGTACCGTTGTCAATGGCAATAACTCCCTGATATACATCACATCTTTGACTAACAGTTTTGACTCTAAAAGTTAGTAGCCAGCTTTTGAATTAAAACCAACATACTGCTATTTAATCCAACAAAACTTGAAACAACCTGTACTTCAAAACTGGTTGAACATTCACTGAAACAGGGCAAAAAGTATTATCCCGAGCAGGGTGAAAGGGGGCTGCATTCAGCAACAGAAATAATGAAATCAGAGCCTTGTAAATTCTAGGAGTAGGTACTACATAGCAGCGTTACCTCGAGGGCGTACACGGCAGGCCTGCCTTGTCCCAGCTGGTAACCGACTGTGGTCAGCAAGCCGTTCTTAGACTGAACTGGCTGCAACAGATAATGGCCAGTGTCTAAGTGAATGTTTCGATTTGCAAACAATGTTCCAAGCATGACTTTCAGGTGCAAAAATGATCCATGTATTTGGAAATATATGATGATGATGCAATTATGATTACTAATAAATTAAGCAATACAATGGCATCATTATTATTGTTATTTTATGATACAAAATTAGTTGATATATTCTCATTAATTATATCAGCTTGTAAAATATATATATTTTCCAAAATTGCAAAGTTTGTCTTTTGAGTGTCAATACAGCCTATGCACACCAAAGTCTGTCAACACAGTGTAGAACCACTAATTGAGAACTGTGAAGCTATGTTTCCATGAGTCTATGTCCATATCCAGGTTCGTATCCGCATATGTATCTGCAAATTCGGAAGCACAGTCCTATGCATCCGTATCCGTGTATTAGTTTTGTGTTTCTTTTTCAATCTGGCTTTTAAAATGTAGGCATTAGAAAAGCATTATCATTTTTACTGATGGCTGCAGCAGCAAAATCCACCAAATCCCCTTCAATTTATGAGCATTTAACAGGATCCAACAGATTCCCTAATATTCAGAATACATAAATATATTATCTTTAATATCTCTGTAGTTTTCACAGCATACACACTGCCCTTCATCTTGCTAAATCATGCCCGTATGTTTTCCGCGAGCGATTTATTAGACGCACTAGATGGACACAAACATGCAGATACGGATATGGAGAAATGAAACTGGTCCAACGATTTTCAGTGTGTTAGGTTTTTATATGAATAATGATATACATATAAGGACTCATGGAAATGCGGCCTAGAAAAGGTAGCTGTTAACAGCATTGCTATCGTAGCTACCTTGGCACACAAGGTGTTTTAGCCTCAAGCTTTGTGATCACAGTGTTATTGCTCGAGTACCCATTCAAATGTTACAACTGACATGCACTTCTCTGTTAAACTGCACAGCAAACAATGCTTACCTTATCACCCGAGTTCATCAGAAGGAAACATCCTGTTCCATACCTAGAAACATTCAAATATTGTATAAGTAGGCAGTTGTAATTAATTATAATGTAAACATTTACACATTCACATAGCTTTATTGTTATTATTAATTTAAACACTTTAAACAAGAACTCCGCAAGTGTGATGTGTCGCCTGACGGGGCATAACTCAAGTAAGATAAAAGCAATTATGCTGAAAATCGAACCTAACCTTCCTTGTATGCCTACTAACACTTTCCTAACGTTTCATAATGATTGCACACAAACTTTTAAAGTTATTGTCTGCACAAACCTAAGGGGAGGCTGCCGCCGCCAACAATGCCACCGACGTAGCCAAAAGTACCGGTAACACATATATGTCGCCGTTTCAGGTGACACAAAAACACACACTGATTTAAAATTCTGTACAAGTGTTGGGATAAAATATATAATTGATACTATTTCAATTCTGACCAGAAGGTTTCAAGTAATTCATCTATTGTCTTGAGTTACAATAAAAGAAATGGACATAAATACTTTAGAGAAGAAATTAAATGTACAGAGACACACACAAACACATTAACAATAGCATATTAATTAAATACTTCTGTTTATGCGTACAAAAATATGTTTGTTTCAGGTTACATGCCCCAAAAAATAAGGGTAGGTAGGTAGGGAATTATTTTTTTATTATTATTTTGTTTAGTGGATGCTATCAAAACAAAACAGTTATTTAATTTAAAAAATAATAATTTATTATTGAAAACAAGATTCTGTGTTTGATAAACACACATGCCCCCAGTTGGTGCTGGATATCCCATTTCTTAGTCCAAATTAGGAAAAGATCAAGGTCAAAGTGAGGTTGTGTGATATGGGTGGATAGGGAATGGTCATAAGCAACAACTGTGTAAGTATCGAAGTGTTGCAGTAAGCGGTGTTGGTGCTAGACGAAACGGTAAAATCTACTTAACCTTGTCACGGACAGAAGGACGGACGGATGGACGAGACAATCACTATGTGCCTCCCGCATCAAGATGCCGCGGGCATAAAAAGTAAATAAAACAAGAAAATATCGGGTCGGGGCATTTTTTTAGGGTAGGTCGGGTAACCTGAAACAAACATAATTGTTTTGTATGCCTTAATGAACTTCTACATGAAACTGATTATTTCTAAACCAATTACGTGTTCTTGGCTTGGCCTGGTTTAAAACACAACTGTCCCACCAAAGCTGCTTGCTGGTCCCCGAGAATCTAAATAATACAAGAAAGATAGCCTAAAATAAATCCTGTTCCATATATGAAATATTACATCATAGCAAAAACAGAACAAATAAAGACATTTGATAGAGTTATAAACCTTTATTCCCTTTAATAAACAATTTTGTATAGACTCTGTCAACCATTATTTTAAATTTTATAAAAATTAAGAAGTAAGAATTTCGAAGTAAAGCTAGCAGGTAGGTGGTAGTTTTCATAATAATCGTTTTTTAAATAATACATCAAATCATTTTTTTTTAATAAATATTATACAATTATTCTAAATACTCTAAAACCTGTTTACCTATCAACTGTCCAAGTCACAAATGAGTGCACGTACCCCAGAAATAGGTAAGCCCTTCAGAGGACCTTCTGTGAGAGCACCATACACTTCAGCAGAACTTCTTATCTCCGGCAGCATTGTCTTGTTCACTCCAAAGAACCTAAAATGGGGAGTTTTAAGTTATGCCCCAGTCACAGATAAGGAACTGCCGCCAGACAGTGTCTATTTTTACCTAAAATCGGACAAGATCGGACAGTGCCCGCCAGGCGGCAGTTGCAATTGGGCGGTGCAGCTGAATAATTTGCTAATCAGATGGTGCCCGTTAAAGTTTAAGGAATACTTTTTTTTCCGGGTCAGGGAGGCCTCTTGAGTTTGTGACCACGCGAGGCAAACAAATAAATAGCGCGTCAGATTAGGAAAATTGTAGATGTTTTTTACTGTCGAATGGCACACGTTCTACTTGTGATCTAGGCATTATTTATTGTTAACATGTAGAATTCATCTGTACCCAAGGTAGTCTAAACACATCAGTTGCATTTTCCTACAACTGTCAAAATAACAATACCAGAACAAATTGTTCTATAATACAAATAAACATCTGACAGTACTCTTATGAACATGTATTCGCTGGCAAGCTAAATGAATTCACAACAAGTAAGCTATATTGATGCACGATACTCATAAACTGACCAAATACAAATACATAAGGCGTAACAAAAAATTTGTTTGATTCAGGTTACATGCCCCCCAAAAAATAGGGTAGGTAGGTAGGGATTTATTTTTTTGATCATTTTTTGTTGTATGGTAAATGGTCAACTTGAATAAATATTCAAAACATATCAGTAATATCCTTAAACATTGTTTATTAGTAGATGCTATCAAAACAAAACAATTATTTATCCAAAAACACATTTAATTATTGAAAACGGTAAATAAAACAAAAATATATCTGACAACCCCAATAAAATATTCTAGGGTCGGGGCATTTTTTGAGGGAAGGTCAGGTAACCTGAAACAAACATATTTTTTTTTACGTCAAATCAGTTTGAGTTTACGTCAAATCAGTTTGAGTTTACGTCAAATCAGTTTGAGTTTACGTCAAATCGGTTTTAGTTTACATCAAATCAGTTTGAGTTACGTCAAATCAGTTTGAGTTTACATCAAGTCAGTTTGAGTTATGTCAAATCAGTTTGAGTTTACGTCAAATCAGTTTGAGTTTACGTCAAATCAGTTTGAGTTACGTCAAATCAGTTTGAGTTACGTCAAATCAGTTTGAGTTTACGTCAAATCAGTTTGAGTTTACGTCAAATCAGTTTGAGTTACGTCAAATCAGTTTGAGTTACGTCAAATCAGTTTGAGTTACGTCAAATCAGTTTGAGTTACGTCAAATCAGTTTGAGTTACGTCAAATCAGTTTGAGTTACGTCAAATCAGTTTGAGTTACGTCAAATCAGTTTGAGTTTACGTCAAATCAGTTTGAGTTTACGTCAAATCAGTTTGAGTTACGTCAAATCAGTTTGAGTTACGTCAAATCAGTTTGAGTTTACATCAAATCAGTTTGAGTTTACATCAAATCAGTTTGAGTTACGTCAAATCAGTTTGAGTTTATGTCAAATCAGTTTGAGTTACGTCAAATCAGTTTGAGTTTTCAGTGGATTAGGCTTATTACAGACATTTTTTTTGTCTGGTAATTTTCAATTTTAAAACATAATAAATAAAATATTTTCAAAAAATGTGAAATTGTAAGTGGTTTCAATGACTCTGAATGAATAGAGTATTTCAACACATGTACTGTAAATATGTAAACATATGACTTAATAGTAAAGACACACTACTGGGTTAAATACTCCACATACTTGCACAGCTGCTCATCCCACTGCAGTGTCTCTATGTTCATCAGCATTGTACGACTGGCGTTGGTGACATCTGTGATGTGCCGACCCCCTTCTCTACCTCCTGTAAGGTTCTACATCACAAATAAAAGTATATGTAATAATCTACAGCTTGTTTAAGTATCATTAACCTTATCGTATAGGCAATTCCGACAAAAAAACAAACATTTTATTTTGCATCAATAAAGTTTGCTAAATTTTATACCCACATTTTATTGCTGGACTAATTTTATTTTTCAATTGCAAAATTATTCACAATACCAAGAACATTATTTATTTATAACAAGAGTTTTACAGTACTATTGTTCAAGTTAACTGAATTTTTTTTCAATTATTTTCCTAAAATGATAAGGATTGAATCAGTAAGTAATTACACATTCATACAAAACAATGAATCAATGAGTTTATTACCCATAGCAACCAGCTGTCCACTGTTCCAAACAAGCACCTGCCTTCACCTGCTGCCGTGGCAACAGCCGGCACATTGTCCAGCAACCAGCGAAGCTTCACAGCACTGAAGTATGTTGCAATAGGCAGTCCACATAGACCCTGAAAAGTACATAGAATTCTAACTGACATTGAAATCAGTGCTCCAAATAGGTATTGGTAAAGAAAGTAAATGTACACTTAAACCAGAGTTTTGGGGGTAAATCTAAACACACTCAAAAATGTATGGGGGTAAATGCACTTTTGGTTGGAAATTCAAAGGTTTGCATAAAAATGCAAGAGAAATGGCAGGATCTTAAATAATATTGGTGATGTTTCATGAATACAAATGTTTTAAATAAAAATTGGCTACATATTCAAACCAGTAAATCAGTTATCTTTTCTGGGTCCATTTTTTATTTCCATAACTCGAATTGTCACATGAGTGACGGATATACCCCCACAATATGGCCTTGTCACAAAACTATGGCATCCATTTGAAAGAAATATACACAGAGAGAATGCTTTCATTTGTAAATGTTTAACAGTGTATTTGGAAAAATTTAATTTAGTGGTTTGTAAACAAAGTTGAACTTGATCTGTATTTTATGATATTACACCTCGGTACCAAACATAATTTAACAAGAAATGTGGAATTCCACGATAACCAAATGTTTCTAACGAAATGCACAAGTCAGCACAATAATGAAAGAAAGTTCTGGGTGCAAGGTGAAGGTCATACACCTATGGCTAGGAAATGGTGACCTTGACCTTGCAATCCAAAGCGAGGTCTCAATATAAGGTATCTTCATATGAAGTTTCATTAAAATATCTAAATAAGTTCTTAAGTTATTGAGTGCAAACCGTTATTTTTATATTTAGTAAAGGTGACGTTGACCCCACCCACTCCATTTGCAAGCACAAGAGAGGTCTAGACATAAGGTATCTACATACGAAGTTTCATTAAAATATCTCGATGCGTTCTTCAGGTATTGATTGAAAACTGTTTATCTATTTTTAGTAATGGTGACCTTGACCCCATCAATCCCATATGCAATACCAAGCAAGGTCTCAATATGAGGTATCTACATAAGAAGTTTCATTAAAATATCTCAATGCGTTCTGAATTTATTGAGCGGAACCTGTTTTTCTATTTGTAGTAACGGTGATCTTGACCCTGACACCACTCAACCCATATGCAATTCCAAGCAAGGTCTCAATATAAGGTATCTATGTTTCATTAAAATATCTCAATGCGTTCTCAAGTAATTGAGTGGAAGCTGTTTTTCTATTTTTAGTAATGGTGACCTTGACCCCACCCACCCCATATGCAATCCCAAGCAAGGTCTCGATATAAGGTATCTATGTATGAAGTTTCATTAAAATATCTCAATGCATTCTCAAGTTATTGAGCGGAAACTGTTTTTCTATTTTAAGTAACGGTGACCTTGACCTTGACCCCATATGCAATCCCAAGTGAGGTCTCGATATAACGTACCTATGCATGAACTTTCATTACAATAGCTCAATTCGTTGTTGAGTTAGAGAGCGGAAACAAACAGTTGACGATGCCAACCCTCTGTCAAAATTTAGTGGTTTGTAATCAAAGTCGAACTTAACCTGTATTTTATGATGCTACACATGCATACCAAGAATTATTTGAATATGTCAAGCCATTGTTGAGTTATCATCAGGAAACCATAGTTTTAGGGATTTTAAGTCAAATAAAGGGCCATAACTCTGTCAAAATTTAGTGATTTGTAACCAAAGTCGAACTTGACCCGTATTTCATTATGCTTCACATGTATACCAAATTATTTTGAATATGTCGAGCCACTCTTGAGTTATCGTCCGGAAACCATGTTTTTAGGAATTTAAGTCGAAATGGGGCCATAACACTGTCAAAATTAAGTGGTTTGTAACCAAAGTCGAACTTGACCTGTATTTTATGATGTTACACATGTGTACCAAAATTATTTGAATATATCAAGCCCTTCTTGAGTTATCATCCGGAAACCAAAAAACCAACAGACTGGCAGACCAACAGACCGACAAGCTCGCTCCTATATACCCCCCTAAACTTGGTTTGTGGGGGTATAATTATGTACCAAACTGTGTGCATTAGAACTAAGATATTCATACGTATGTTGCAAAAATATTGACGCATGATTGAGGTGATCACAAAATTTGCACACAAAAAACTTCCTTCACACCAAACAGCAGCTCTGTATAAAAATGACCATCAAGAGATGTCTCTTATTAGCTCAAATGCAAAGAATGTGTGTCAATAAAATGAACTAGAGTTGTCATGAGTGACGGATATATCCCCACAATATGGTCTTGCCACAAAACTATGGCATCCATTCGAAAGAAATGTGCAGAGAGAATGCTTTAATTTGCAAAATGGTCAACAGTGTATTTGGAAAAATTTATTTTCAATAGGAGCCATAACTCTGTCAACATTTAGTGGTTTGTAAACAAAGTTAAACTTGATCTGTATTTTATGATGTTACACCTATGTACCAAATATAAGTTAAATATGTGAAGCCTTTCATGAGTTACTGTCCATGTTTTGGGGGAATTTAAGTAAAAAAGGGGGGCCATAACTGTGTCAAAATTTAGTGGTTTGTAACCAAAGTCGAACTTGACCTGTATTTTATGATGCTACACATGTGTACCAATTATTATTTAAATATGTCAAGCCATTGTTGAGTTAACGTCAGGAAACCATGTTTTTAGGGAATTTAAGTAAAAAAAAAGGGCCATAACTCTGACAAAATTTAGTGGTTTGTAATCAAAGTCGAACTTCACCCGTATTTTATGATGCTACACATGTATTTCAAGAATTACTTGAATATGTCAAGCCATTCTTGAGTTATCGTCCAAAACTCATGTTTTTAGGGAATTTTAAGTCCAAAAGGGGCCATAACTCTGTCAAAATTTAGTGGTTTGTAACCAACATTGAACTTGACCTGTATTCTATGATGTTACACATGTTTACCAAAAATTATTTGAATATGTCAAGCCTTTCTTGAGTTATCATCCGGAAACAATGTTTTTAGGGAATTTTAAGTAGAAAAGGGGCCATAACTATGTCAAAATTTAGTGGTTTGTAACCAACATCGAACTTGACCTGTATTCTATGATGTAACACATGTGTACCAAAAATATGTCAAGCCTTTCTTGAGTTATCATCTGGAAACCAAAAACCAACAGACCGACAAGCTCGCTCCTATATACCCCCCCTAAACTTCGTTTGTGGTGGTATAATAAGTTTTAAACCATTTAAATGTATAAGAAAGAGAGATACATTTATAATGTATATGTAAGAGTAAAGGAAATACAAACACAGAATCATATGTCATACTATTTGAATATGGAACAGTAATGGCCTATTGCAACTTCTTAAATAAGTGCAATGCCCTTTCTGTATTATACAGAGGTACATGTAATGTTCGCAAGCTGTTACACCATGGAATGATAACGGCTTATTAACATTATCTCTTCAAGTCTTTGGAAAATTCCATGATAGAAAATCATACCCGAAGTCCATCCTTGGTTTTACACTCTGTTTTTTCTATCAGCTGATTCACAGTGGAGGCCGTCCTAGCATCCAGCCATACTGGGAAAGAAGCAGCCTAGTATGTATTAACTTGTTGACAAACTAAACATTGGCCTATGGACAAGATTTGATTGACAAAACATTTAGCCCTTCAGAAAGCCCTGACTTCATAATTTGATTGAGATTGTTTTATGTTTGTAACACTATTGTGCAATTGACTATTTATTAACTCATAACGGTAAATTCAAATGAGTAACTCTTCACTAATGTGAAGAACAACACAACACATGTTACCACTACAAAGTTTAATAATACAGTGCGGCATCTGAACAGGGTACTAGGTTAACATTGGTGTTAGCTATAATCTGTTTGGTGTTAGCTATAGTCTGTTTCATGATACAACAGAGATGTCTTGTAAAAACATTCGCATTCTGTAAATGTTGTTTGTCCGGAGACTAACCTGAGTAGGCATGGTCATAAATCCAATAGCAATCAGTCAATTAGTACCTGAGGCTAAAACAGTGACACGTCAACCAAGCAAGGCCGATGTGTACAGAATCTACAGCAACAGATTAGGTTTTTTTGTATTATTTCCAAATCAACTTACCGATGGCATTGTACAAAGGCTCCCCAGTGACCTTGTCCCAAACAACGGTCGTCTCTCGCTGATTTGTGACACCAATACCTGAAATTATATCAATAAATGCATTAATAATTTGTGTTGAACATTTCATTTTCAGGTTTTAAAATGCATGTAAAAAGTATTAAAATAAAAGCATAGGTGCTATACATGATACAAGCACTGAACATGCTTATGACTTTTACTATTCAAACTCAAAACATTCACGGTTCACACTGCCACTTGCTTAATTGACAAATTGCTGCAAATATGAATATTTGGCTCATAAAAATTGTGTTTTTTCCCACGACCTTTTCTAAATCAAATCATGCAAATGAGTAGTGTTTCAGTGTGGTCATTAACTAAACAGTTAAAAATGTACTGATTCTTGAGATTAATCTACACATCAGAGGCAGAGATTTAATTATCTTTCAGTACGATAAATGTGACATTATTATAATAGCGGTATATTGTGAACTATAAATGATACTACTGGCAAAGTACCTAAATCCAGACGCTTGCTGTTTTTTTTTCAAAGATTTCTCCGGATGATTGCATCAAACAAAAATTGAAAGTTAACCTTAAGCTTAGGTCAAAATCTTAGTGGAAATTGCTCTCTAAAAATTGCTGAATGATGTGTTTAAAAAAGCCTGTAACGCATATCGAAATACATATGGAGAGTACCTAAATCGGACACTTTTTAAAATATGTTTATTTAAAAACAAATACTTGAAAATAAACATTAAACTCCACCTTGTTCATCAGATTTCTTGTTATTCTTTTGTTATTCACCTTGTTCTGGTATTTACTCAAAAAACTTTGTCTATACATTTTATTTATCGGAGATACTGTTTTGATTTCAATCCCCCACATGCAAATGTTTGTATTTGAAAGGAATAAAAAAACTATAGTAAATGTATTAATACTTGGTCGATTCTGTTGAAACTTGACACGGTGCTGAGACCGGCGCTTGCACTAATCGATATGTTTTATCCAGGCCCTTTTTGCGTGGCGCGGCGCCATGCCCCTTTTTTGAAGCGCCACTTTGCCCTTTTCAAATGCAAAAGCCGCCACTTGCCCTAATCGATAATGATCTTAATTGCCTCTCGACCACTTTTATCGGCCCTATGTCTGCGAAAAGGGCACCTACTGTTTTCTTTTATTATCGCTCTGACTGCTGGATTTATTGCACACATGCATTTCTAATCGATTTGATTAAATCACTTACTGTGCTCGATTTATTGCTGACACACATTTCTAAGCGATTTGATTTATGTGATAACTGTACTAATGATTGTCAGCTTGATTATTGAACCCGATTTTTAAACCGACCAAAGTGGTGACATTTAGGCCTAATTGATGATGCATATATGATTAACATAATGATACAACGTCAACTCGTAGATTAGACCATTCCCCCTCTCACTATCCGTGTTCGTTACGGATTGATGGTTTGAATTAATATGGTTCATTATTTCAAGTGACAAATACTTTAAGCACTGCGAAAACGTAAAATTACAAATATTGACACCTGAAAAATGGACTTAGTAGTACGTATGTGTAGAAACTAATATATATTTAGGTGATGTACTATTTATTATTTAAAAGTACTTAATTGATTGACAAAAACTTTAGTAGCTTAACTTCGGGTCAAATACCGGTAGTGCGGTTCTGTCTAGAGACTTGAGGTGTGAAAGAGAACCAAGCTGTATATTGGTATGCGTGTCAAATATGACTTACCTGTCAACACCGGTATCCGGACATCGGTTCCTACGGACATTCGTTCCTACTCTATTTTTTACATAAGCGGACAATGGTTCCTACACCCCGGACATTTAAATAATTTTAATAGCCCAGAAGTTGGTTCCTACAATTTTTTGACAGCCCGGACAATCGTTCCTATGTAGGATTATTGTTAACCCGGTCATTGCGGTGGATATGGTGTATTTATCGGCGATATAATGTCTCCATTTTAGGAAAAACACCCAAAAGATCGCTAATTAAGTTATGCATTTGTTGAAAATAAATAAACAAAATTAAATTTATCTTCTATTATCATTAGAGTTACACATTTGTTAGTTATTTTATTGCAATTATATGTATTATTATTTGTTGACACTTTAAAAAAGATGACAATTATAGGCTAATTAGCGCACATAACTGACAACAATAAGCCAATTCATAATGAGCTGACAAACAGCCCTTAATTAACTAATTGTTCACACTTTAAGAAGTACACCAGTTATTGTACCTAATGGACAACAATAAGGCAGAAGGCACTTTTCACATTCCCGTTGTTGAGTAATCGCTCCGAATCCTGCAAATTTATTAAAATGTGTGCTGAGGACAGACGGAACTGAAAGATAATTTGCTATGAATCTATAAGTACTAAGAATATAATTATGTCAACCACAGAACTTGCTTCACAAATTTCTCCATACGTTACGGACAATCAAGTTTATATTAAAACACGACGCATACTACATACGTTATATAAAGAGAATTACATAAAATGAACGCGTTCGGCAGAAAAACAACAAACAGGATGTTTTTCTTGTTAGTTTAATCTGTGTGAATATTGAATATGCAAAACTTGTATTTGGTACAATAGTGTTTTTTTATATAAAATTTGTACATATAAATATGATATCCATAGCCAATACACTGAAACACATGTGCCCTTTAAAAAGACACAGCACACTAAAATGCCCTTGTGAATATATTGCACCATGCCCCTCTGCCTTCCTGGATAAAACACTACGATACCATAGAATTCTTAGGCCTGACCATACAAAAAATATATTTTATTCAGGTGTTCGGATTTAAGTACTCTCCAGATTCACGTACTTTGCCAGTAACAACAATATTAAAAAGATGTCTGTGATTTGAGAATTTGGGATATTAAGTTTTTACATTTTATCTTCTCAGGGCTGATATTCAACTGCTGCAGATTGTTAACAGCCTCTTTAATGCATGTTTCCACAGACTGTAAAATTTCCATGGGATCTTCTTCACACCACCTGAAAAATGTCAGTAACTCAATGCTAATGGCAGAGAGTTTCAAAATATCTATACGTCTTTACTGAGGCTGCGGGTATTTTAAGAGATGAAGATAATTAAGAAATAATTGACGGGTAACTGTTGGTTATTGCGGTAATAACCAACTGTTTGGAGTTCCGATGCGTAGGAATTAAAGCACAAGGGCGGTAGCCCGAGTGGTTTGATAACAAGCATTGGAACGACAAACCGTTGGATATTACCGCAATAACAAACTGTTACCCGTTAATTATTTCGATTCTAACACGATCTTATATAAAATTAGTATTTTTAAAGGTTATGAATGAGAACTATATTTATCTATACACCGCCAATTTTCCGAGAAGAGAATTCACACGTGCGTTTCAGTGACGTCAATAAATCATAACAATTCAAAATGACGTCAGCTTTATTGATAAACATTGAGCGAATGACGTCATACTTATCGAAATAATACAGTGACAATATGATGCTAAAAAGCTCAAATTAAAAGCATATTAACAAAACGTAAACGTTTTTGTGAACTTAAGTATGAAATGTGTAGTACAAGTGTGGTTTTATTGTGCTACATAATGCAGAAAATGATTTGTTTGTCACAATTTGCTTACGCGTGTTTAAGCATGTGCATCTTATTGAACAATTTCTTCGAGTTTCCGGAACTATTTTCAAAACATTAGGCTCCGCCCATTATTTGTTGCAGAATAACCCACAGTTATTTTCCTTCTTTATTTATGCACCACTAGCCGCGTGCCGTGGTAGAATTCTAGTGAACATCACTCCAACAGTTAGCTTGTCAAAATAATGTAAATAATGCTGATTTGTTTACTTTGCAGCACTGTGATTGTAACATAAATTTGTATGATTTTTAATTTAGACTTTATTTTAAAGTCAAGTAATTTTATGATGACATTATTCCATTTTAGTGCTGTTTCTTAAAGGCAAGTAATTGTATGATGTAGTCATTCCATTTTTCATGCTATGTCGTATGTTGCAGCCCTGCATATTTATTGACTATGATATTTACTGCTTCAAGTTGTACTATTACTGTGTTCGATACCAAAATTATTATAATACAATTATTTCAATAAAATGTGTAGCTGTAGTAGTAGTGATTAGTCATCATTGTCATTGCTGTGGTTATCATTTATCTGATGAATAAATATGCCAACATTCTTGATGATTGTACCTAGCGTTAGCAACAGGACTGAAGACCACTTTCAACTTACCCTTCATTGGGATATTTCTGTTCTATTTCCTGTTGATGAAAAGTCACTAATTTTGCATCTTTGCTGGAAAATATCTGAAAAAAATGTTCAGCAGATTGATTGAAATATTAGTAAATTCATATTGATTTAAAGACCACTTTTTAACATGAAATTAAAATTAATGACATACCATTTGATTTGAAGTGTTATATATAACACAAACAAGAGGGCCGTAAGGCCCTAGGCTGCTCACCTGAGAGGCTAAGCAAGCTTCAGTTTGATTGGGCAACAAATGTGGCCTCTAGCGAGTTCACAAGCATTTTCTTTTATTTGCTCTGGTGATCTAGTTTTTGACCCCACATAACCCAGTTTCAAACTCGAACGAGATATCATAAGAACAAATGTTCTGAGCAAGTTTCATATTGATTGGGCAAAAAATGTGGCCTCTAGAGTGTTGACAAGCTTTTTCTTCAATTTGACCTAGTTTTTGACACAACATGACCCAGTTTTGAACTCATCCGATATATCATCAGGGATTATCCTAGAGGGCGACATGGGCGAAATCGTCGCCCTATGGTGTCTGACTTCGCCCTGTGATCTGATCAAAGCGAAATAAAAATCGCCGAAAATTTTCAATACTAAAACTTAGTCTTCTAATCTTATGCCCACTACTGTCATGGTTTATCTGATTGTGGAGATAACGATGCTACAATTATCCGTAATCGATCTTTAGACAGCATGAGAAAGTTTGTTACACATCACTGACCTGGCATTGTGTTAATCAATCAACCAATCGGCTAAGGTTATTCCAATTGCGGTTCCCGACTTCGCTTACTTGCTTTCAAAGTAAATCTGTTATTAGCAAAGGCTGTCGGGAACCAAGAAAGCGAGAGCACACTGGGCGATATGATCAACCGGTTTACACTAGAATTTACAGTCATTCAGAGCTATTATTACCGTTTTATGTACTGTTAAAGAACTTATAATCAGGCTATGAATATTTGCTGTTTGCTTAATTGCGATGTTTGACCTTAGAACTGACAATTAATTTAAAATTAAAACAAAAAGATACACTGATCAATTATTTTCCATTTCCGCAATTAACACAAGCGTAACAAACACCGCATGTGAAAAGTAACAGATAATCCAATTCCCATTTTGTAGTAAATGACGTCATCCAAACAAAAGCATTGAACAACACGCGACACCATTACAACGTTATTTCATTCTCCTGTGGTTTCTCTGTTCTGACGCCGACTAACCGCGGGAAAAT
The DNA here is from genome assembly GCA_027627225.1 of Congeria kusceri. NCBI lineage: Eukaryota > Metazoa > Mollusca > Bivalvia > Myida > Dreissenidae > Congeria > Congeria kusceri. The sequence continues at coordinate 346,545 of JAPFQT010000080.1, forward strand.
TATGTTGCACGATTTCCACGTGCAGCTTGCTGACAACCAAGTGGTGTACAATACCGGTACTTGTCTACCTGAGCGATGTATAACATGTAGTGTTATTAGGAGAAATATCAAGGGTGTTTAAAATTTACATTGTAACATTTACCCTTTATATCATGACATTATTTTAAAGGAAACCAGTGACTGCCTTATAAAGTATCAATTGTCATAAATTTAAACATGAGTGCTTGTTTTTTGAAAATACTGTTTCTAATGCCAATAAAACTTATTAAGCTATTTTGTGTTTATCTTTCATTACTACAGGTTGTAGTCTTTGTTATTAATTAATTATACATAATTCAATTGATTGATTGGCTAAATAGCTGCTTTACACCCCAGTGTCAGTTATCGATAAACTTCTCCCTGAATTCGGCAAAAGGAGAAGTCACTTCTCCCTAAAATTTTGGGCTTGGATGATCCCTGATCATTGGAACAAATGGTTTGGGCAAGTTTAATGAAGATTGGAAATAAATGTGGTCTATAGAGTGTTCACAAGGTAAATGAGGTAAACGACGAACGACGGACAAAAGGCGATCACAAAGCTCACCATGAGCATGTTGTACTCAGGCGAGCTAACAAACCAATAGGGACATTGCAATTAAGACCAAAATCAAATGAAAGAGTAAAATCAAATGAACTGATTCTAGCAAATATTGTACAAGTGAGTCTTCTTATTTATTATTAAACTAATGCTTGTCAACCAATTATATAGCAGGTAAGCAAAGATATATTATACAAGAACATTGCATTGATACGTCATAGTCAAACGGCGTCTCTAGGGTAAACTGTAAGTTAACACGTAATGTTTAATTACATCCGAAATGAGGTTTGTCCGAAATCGGTAACATTTTTAATTGATCTATTTTTCTCTATAATTAATCGATGCATGGTAGACAACATTGTTATAATTTTATAACTCTATACCAAAAATCTGGTACTACTTGTGCCCTGGTCAACCGCCCCAACCAAATCTCCGTAATCCGTCATTTTCTTGCAGCTATCTTATCAGTGTTTGTTGTTGTTGTCAATACTCGAAACTACGTCGAAGAAAACAAATAGGCGAAAAGAAAATGAATGTTACCCAATGTACATTAATATAGTATATGTACGGTGTGTTTATGCTCAACGTGTTATGTTTTCATTTATATATTATTCACCCGCAAGTTTTTTTGTAATTATATAATCCTAATTTATGTGATTGTTGTTTAATATTCAATGTTGTACTTCTGTGTTAGTGTAGTGGGATATGTGCTTCAATCAGTTTGCCATAATGTTACTCACGTTTCATTTATAATTAGAGGACTATAATGCATATGCCATTTTAAGAAGCCCTCGCTGTTTAAGGAAAGTGCACAATTAATGAGATAAAACAACCAAGTCGACATAAAGCAGCAATTTTATTGCCATACTCATCACAAAGATGCTCAACATTATAATTCAAGACAAACAAACAAGAAGCACTGTTAGCTTAAAGCAGATCAACTGATCAAACAAGACTACATACACTCAATTAGTACTGGTATTATCAATAAATAAACTGTATAATAATATGATTGTAAAATAAGGTAGTTTTGAATCATGTAACAATGTATGGGTATCCTAATTTTACGTTTTTCACCCAAGTCCAATTTGTGTAAGGTAATATTTTTCAGACAACATAAAAATATGAATCCCTTCACAGATGAGTTAACACTAGTAAATAATAACGTGAAAATTAATAAACACAATTCAAGATGTGATTTACGCATGGCATTAAATGCTGAAGATGCTGAAGAAAAATAGGGATTTTAAGGACAAGGATAAGATTATACTTAAGATGTTTCTGGAATTCGGCCTCCGTTACTTATACAGTTCGCTTCAACAAGAATTCAGTATGGAAACCAATATACTCATTGTAATGGATTTGTAATATATTCATGCAAATGTCCGAGCTATATGTTTCAGTAGACATATGGGTCCTACTCAAAGTTTATACTCGGCAGATACGAATACATAGAAACAAACAATACAATTTGCAAATTAATGTTTTGAACTTGTACATGTAACATGAGGCAACTCAAAAAGTAAGAAAGACAATAAAAGTTTAAGAAAAGCCCTAAAATATACAATGTATACCAATCAGTGTGCATTATTTTTAAAATCACACGAACACATTTACAGCACAGTTAACAACATTAAGTCACATGAACAGAATCAATTAAATGTTTTTTTTCCAGGTTATCTTGCACTACACATGTAATTGGAGCAATGTGAATAGTAACAAGAAGCCACATCTGCTGAAGTTGTTTAGACAGCATTACTTAAAATTGTGTATATTTTTTTCAACAGTTCATTAATATGCAAATAAGATACCAGGGGCCATCTTCCAGAAATATCGTAAGTTTATCTTAAAATATTTTCAATAAAGATCCAATTTTTGTAAGGTAATATTTGTAAAACTACACACAAAATAAAATTCAATCACAATTAAGTAAATATTAGTTAATAATAAGTTGACATAACATTTTGCAGCTTTCATGTATACATGGAATAAAATGCTTTAAAAAAAGGGAGATGATTTTAAGGCTAAGGATAAGATGACACTTAAGACGTTTCTGGAATACTACCCCTGGTCATGACATGAAAATCATGCATTCATGCAAGTTGAATGCAAAACTGGAAATAGTTTTAACATGCTTGACTTGAAAATATACTGATGGATGAATTGATACAATACCTGTTGTTGTTTTTTATAGCAACATCTCATTAGTGACACATTCTTGTATAGCTTAATGTTCATTTTTAAAGTAACCGTAACATCAAAACAATATCTTTAACACATCACACATTTTATTAACAATGCAAACATAACATGATATTATGTGTGCATCTACATGTATTTAAACAGGACCTTCAATAACAGAGCACAAGGGCCATGATGGCCCAAAGCGCTCACCTGAGAACTGGTACAGATGGAGACCTTACTGTTGTGAAAGGTTTGAAAATTAAGGTATCTGAATAATACGCAGAGGGGGATAGGATCAATTTTGATTTTAAACATCGGTTAGTGCGATGGGCTAACTAAAGTATGAGTTGGGTAGTGGAGGTGCGTTTTTTGCTAATGGTTCTCAAATCATTTTTCTCGATACTCTTACCTGACCCTTTTTCATTTAGTCATTGACAATTCTGGAAAATGCAGAAACAGTAGATTTTGATGTCTTTTTCGCAAACAGTTTTGGATAACTAGTTGCAATGCGATAATTGCGATGGCTGTGCTATAAGGTAAAGTTTTGCTTTTTCTTTCATAATTTTCTGTCCAGTGATAATAAATGATGTTAATGCAGGCTCTGAAGACATCAATGTTGCATGTACAAATAACTGCATGCAAGTCTTGCAACTGTTGGAAATGAAATTGTATCAATCAATTTTTTGGTCATGCACAAACTGTACAAGTTTGGTCAACATTGAATCAAAAAAATTGTGTGTGCAAGCCAATCATTGATAACTTGTTGATGTTTTTTTCCAAAAACAAGGGGCAATAACTATGGTTTTTCTGGCCCAATCATGCTTATATTCGACTTCACCTATAGTCTTACGTTCATAGACAAACTGTACACGATTGGTGAAGATTGGATCAAAAATGAAGTCTCTATCCTGAATAATGTCAATTTTTGCATATTTTGTTCACAAACAAAGGGCAATAACTCTGGTGTTTCTGGTCCGATCTTGCTTATATCCGACTTCAACTGTAATCTTATGATAATAGATCAACTGTAAATATTGGTGAAGATTGGATGAAAAATGAAGTCTCTATCTTGAATAATGTCCATTTTTGTACAATTTTTTCAATAAACAAAGGGCAATAACTCTGGTGTTTGAAACACGATCTGGCCCATATTTAGCCTCTGCTGAGATCTGATGGTCATACACAAACTGTTAAAGTTTGGTTAAGATTGGATGGAAAATAAAGTGTAAACGTTGGGAAAGGGCATTTTTGCACTTTTTTGGCATGAAAAAGGGGCAATAACTCTGGTGTTACTGGTGTGATCTGACCCAATAACAATCCCATCCAAGATTTTATGGTCATACACAAACTGTGCAAGTTAGGTCAAGATTGAATAAAAAATGTAGTCTTTATCGCGATAACGGACCGAATTGTTGACGGCATACGGACGCTGGACTACGGACGCACTTTGTGCTCAGGTGAGCTAATAAAAACTTGAGTTAACAGACACAGACAAGTAGACATTGTGTAAGTTATAATAACAGCTGATGAAGTATGGGTTGGAACCAGTTGGTAACAACTCGCTTGGTTTACTAGACACTGTTTTTTAAAACTTTTCCTTTCTGTCATTCACTTGATTAGGCTAAAACAGAGCCGCAATTCAAACATATATCAGATTGTATATTTGCAGTTAAAAATCTAAATAACTAAATGAAATAAATAAAAATTATTAAAAAAAAAAACTGGCTTATAGGTCATGAACATAATTTCAACATAAAACAAGTCTGGTAATATTATTCTGTGTAATCAACAATATTTCAAACACAATTATAAAATAAAAACTAAAACTATTAGAAATGTAAAAGAAATAATGAATGCACATACCGCTGTAACATAATTATTTCTTGGAGACTTGAGTAAACAGCTTCTTGCGGGATAATAGAGATCCCAGGTACAAATGTAAATAAATGTAAATCTATTTCAAGAAGACAGAATAAGACGTCAAACATAGAATGCGTCATTGTAGCTACAAAGCTTCCCATATTAGTGACATTAAATGTACATAATGCATGACTTTGTAGCATACCTAGCAGGGATTATGCTAAGAATTTGCTATCCCCTTGCACAATTCCTATTCGGTTAACAATATTTCTAGAGAAAACTTCAATTTTCTTAATTTTATTTTGGGGGATCTCATTTAAATTATCAAGATGAAATATTTAGTATCATCATATTTAACAGTAAATAATATGTAACTTGAAATAACATAAACATTTTATTCAATTTACTTATTTCCTTCAATATATAATGCGGTTTACCTACAAAAAGATGAGTAGTGGGCTTGTTTTTATATGAATTATTTTTGAATAATTTATGTAATCTATAATTTAAAAGGATTACAATGTATATTGTCAAATACTGCTTATTTGTTGTACATTCTTATTTATTAGTTGTAATTTCCATGAAACCAACAGCTCTTCTAATATACCTAAAGAAAGGCAAAATTAATACAAATCTGGCTTAAATTTAAACACAATTTAAATGACATGCGTAAAGAAAAACATAATTAACATAAATCAACATTGAACTTTAACACAGAAGAATCTTACAACATTTCTGAACTGTGGCTAAATAATCATACTATGGTTCTCCCTTCCCTGTTCAGTCGAGGATATTCTGGTCACTAACTCTAACTCTCTAACTATATTCAAAAGCTGCACTAGGCTTACAAAAATAATAAGAATGATTCTGTTTCTATAAATTAACCAAAACAGTTGAACTGCTTCTATGACCAGCACAGCTTTTGTCATAAGCATTGCAAATACTGGTCAAAAATATATGCAAAGTGTATACATAGCACTCAAATCTTGGCTATGATAAAAACTATTATACAAATACTACATAGCAAAACATAATAAAAATTTGCTTTTAAAAAGCTATGTAAACAGAATAACAAACAAGGGGCAAAAAGGTTTGTAACAAAAACAAACAGCACATCATCATCAATGAAATTACACAGTAAGTACTTGACAATGTATACATGCCAAGAAAAATGTCTATCCATTTTACCACGTACATGTAAGTTTTATTACTATTTTATTAGTAAAGCAAACATTATATAAATATTGACTTCCTTGAGGGTGACAGTGCGTATTGTCAACCCGAGGCAACACTGTCGATCGAGGCTTTAGCCGAGGTCGACAGTGTTTGTCGAGGGTTGACGAGACGCACTGTCACCCTCAAGGAAGTCAATATTTATTTTATTTTACCGAACAATCCCGTATCAATTGCGTACCGGTCGACATAGCAGTAGCGGGCGACATTGCCGTGCGACATATCAAATTGTTGCCCACTGCAGTTTATATGCATTATATAGAGAAATAATCAAGTGAGGTATAATAAACTTAATTGTGACTATGTAAAAAGCCTATGGCTTTTTGAGACACCCCCGGTGTACTTGGTATAACTAGTACTCCATTACCTACATGTAAAACATATAGGTAATGCTATGTAAGAACAACGTATTGAATAAAGATATAGTAAGTTTATCTAGTGCGGCTAAGGAAACCTTAACCACAAGCCTTGACGAGTGGTTCAAGCTGTTCTGCCGTGTTGATAAACTTATCTTTATTCAACGTTTACCTAGTATTCTATTTATCCCATCATTTTCGAATTATATTTTGGAAATAAACAAAAGAAACAATATTAAGTAACACGAAAAACATGAAATAACGTCACAAAAAATCAACACAGAATGACTTCATCAGCCTGTATGTGTTTGCTATAGCCCGCAGTGTAGAAATATTGTTCAGGAGTATATTTTATCAACGTACGCACAATGATGGGATAAATAAATTTCGCCACCTGAGGATAACATAGGCCTATCTAACATGTGTTAACGAAGCAGATAGGCCCTTGTAATTCTAAGATGGCGTTAAATAATCTTCCCACAAGGCAGACAGCATACTGTTATTCATTACTTTTTAACCACCTTGGTGAAAAAAATGGTTTTACCGAAGCTATATGAACACAATAGCATCTCTTGCTTTAAAAATGAAGTATCCACATTTACTACAATTGCTGGAAATGTGCGACAATGCCTGCCAAATTATGGGTATTTAAATCTGGAATTTATTTTTATCTTATCTTTGATCATGAATACAATTTCAGGGGAAACATTTTTTGGACATTTTTCTAGTTAATGGTTAACAAATTATTATTACCTGCAAAAAACTTGGCAAACCATATCTTTATCAATGTAATGTAAGCTTAACTGTTAAAACAATAAAGGATTTTACCAAGGAATTGTTAAGTACTTATGGTATATATCACTTCTTTTCAAGTGCTGGCTTTCTTGAAAAAACTTCGTAAATGTATGATGATCTATAAAACACAAGCAACAATATTCAAAGCATTTTGAAATATATGTACAGTACTTTATACTTTGCACATCACAATAATAAGGGGACACTGTATTAACTAGTACAGTCTGCCATGCTTTGTGTATTTTCTTCAATAACGTTAAAATGTTGTAAACTGGCACTGGGTTTACAGACGACATCGTCAATGGCAAAGTTTTTACCACCAAGATTTTTCGAACTGTCCGTCATAAGCCTGTCATCATGAAGGGAGAACCGAGCATTCTTCCCCGCAGATGACTGATCGTTAACACCCAGTTTTTCTACTGAGTTGTTACTGTGCTTACTGAACCCTTCTTTCCTTGAATTATCGATCACTGTATAACCGTTCAAGGAATTCCTTTTTGTGATGCCCTTCTGCTTCACAATGCCTTTCAACTTCGACAGAGAAGTGAGACTTCCATTGCTTGACTGACTGTAGTTATGTCCCTTTAATGAGAGTGTACTCGGTCTTTGAAGCTTGACATCATCTTCAAATTTTGAGGTCTGGCTCAATTTCTGAGGACTCAAATCTGAGGTGCTTTTTGAATAAGGAGCAACCCTGTGTCTAGTTATCAGCGGGGAATCACTCTGCGGTTCCGGGTCACTGCTTTCGAGACTGTCAACGTCAACACTTCTACGCTGCGCCTCATGTTCAAGATTTGTTAATCGAATTCCGTCCACCTGGTTAAAGTTACCCGGTTGGGCTTGAAATCCTGCTGGGCGCACTACTGCACCAGAACCTGTCATCCTTACTTCAGTCTCAAATACATGCGTTGGCTCAAAAATTGGGTTTTGGCGTCCAACACTTTCACCCACCCTACCATTCTCCACACGTGAAAAACGCTCTCCGTCAGAGGAGTGCTTTTTATTGTCAAATTTCCCACCAAACGCCAGTTTACCAATTAAGGCCAACTGACCCAAGAATCCAACGTCCTTCACCTTTTTATTTGCTCGAGAGAGGTTAGAATTTGTCAAATCCTTGACATGATTCACGCCGTTAGCCATGCCCCTAGCATTATCGACATGCTCCTCAGGATTGTTAATAACCTTACGACGTAGTTCGGTGGTTGTAGGTGCAAGATTAAGGTTTCTTTGATTGTGAGTTTGTGTAGTTGCCGGTGACTGGTTTTGGTTCAGAGAATCGTGCTGCATCAGTGATGACTCGAGACTCTCCGTAAAATTGTCAAAAATACTGTCTGTATTGCTATTATGCTGTGGATCATCCCTTCCTTGACCATATAACAAGTGATTGCCTGAAATGGAATTTCAGAAATAAAGAATTCCTTTATAATTGTAATTGTTTAAATACCTGAGAAAGCAATTATTTAGCAATATTTTAAGAAAATTGATCACCACTTATAGCACATATTCACATATTAAGTGACATTATTTCATAATGAACTCTTGTTATAAATCGTCTGCTATTTTACAAATCTGGAATTAATTAATTAATTATTCCTACAGCAAGTTATATTTCAATCTTATTTCCAAAGATATAAAATAAATATTTACTTTTATGCTAGCAAAGTTATACAATTTACAAAATGCTTTTAAGGATAATATAGTAATATCCAAAGTCCAATATTTCATAGTACTGAACACTTTACATTAATACCGATATCTTACTTTTCTTATTTCAAACCAATATACCCTAGTTAATGACTGGTCCATTATCTCGTTGTTCCATAACTAAGAATAACATGTTACAGGTAGTCACTGGAGCATCTAATGAATAAAGCCCTTACTCGATATTAATCAATATTGTTTTAAGGAAATTCCATTGACAATATTAATGATTAACACATCTTTAACAATAGATTATTATTGAACTTTTGTTTGCACTAGGATAATGTTCCTTTGTGTTTGTCCATCTCAAGTTTTTGACACAACTCACCAACTACTGCCAGTTCTTCATCGCTGCGTTTGTGCGTATTTCTCTCCACAATCGGGTTGCGGCCCTGATGTTGGGGCACCGGCCGGTTCATCAACATGTTGATGTTCTGAGACTTCGGGTGACTAGGGGGCAGCTCAGCAGGCGTTACGGCGACCGTGGTCTCCATGGTGGACGTAGAGAAGCTGCCATGACGATCGCCGGTCCACGTCTGGGGCAGTATGGATGTGGACTCGCTGTGTGAAATACCGCTGGTGCTGTTACGAATGTCGTTTATGATCAACGCAGACGTATTTCCTTCCGCTACGACGTTCGGGACGGTGGATTCGGAGCCAGAGTTGAGTCCTCCCCACTGGGTGTTCCCGTTACCATGGTAACCTTGCCTAGTGTTGCTACTAGGGTGAGACAGTAGGGCTGTGTTTATTGTTGGGGTGACTCCTACATAAATGAACAAACAAACAATTGTCTATTAAGCAATATACTATTGAGCAATTGACTGGAATATATCTCAACAAAGCTTAAAAGTACAACTACAGAAATTTAAATTACATAATGTTCATCAAGTGAAACTAAAATGTTTCATTAACATATGGCAGTTAGATATGTGGAAAATGTATATACTGTAAGTTGAATGTGAAAATGAATATATATTATATGACTGTTGCTTTGGATGTTGAATAAAACGTAACATATTCATACATGGAATTTAAACGTGAACATGGACGTAAAACATGATAGCCTACATACAAGTCCACTCTTTGTTTGCACAAACACTTACAATCATGAAATTTTGATAATGAAAATGCTGATGATATCGAAAATACATACACCATGATGATGATTGCATTCAACTATATAATTTAAAATTATATAAATCAACTGAAGCAATACACAATTATAAGCTTCGAAAAGACGAAATTAAAATGCATCTAAAGATAACTTCCAAGCCAACCTTTGTTTGCTTTATTCCGGTTGTCATGGCACCAGAGTGCTTTCAGTTCAGCAATCCTCTCCTCGACACAGATGGCTGTGAGTCGTGCCTCGGCGTCTTGATCCCAGCACTCCTCTATTGTCTCCTTGAGAACTCGGATTGCCTGGAACCACATGGGTCAGTCATAGTTTAATATGCAGGAAAATAAGATGTGATAAATTTTATTTGAAATCTTTGGGTTTTTGTAAATTGATAAATTATGAGCATATGAATAGTCAGGGTATTTGAATCTTGAAAATAACATTAGAGACTATTTTGATAACAATGCTTATATGCCAAACATCTTTACTTCCAGTACTACATAATTAACCAGTAGACAGAAATGTTCTCACTCCGCCTTTCTGTTTGTCCAAGGTTGTTTGTCCAAGGGTTTTAAGTAAATCAATTGGATTATGCAACCATGAGCTATTGTTTACCACTGAAATATAAACCCGTAATTGGTCAGCTCAATCCTTGATTGACAAGTATCTTCTGGTCAATTCTATTTGTTGACATTATCAGCTAAGCATAAAATATGACATCATAGACCATACATTTTTAGGGAATAAAAATAACTTTTAAACAAATACCATTATGTACTAGTCATAGTCTTAGTGAAATATAGTCGCAGCTGACCCGTACACTGTGGACGTACCTGGTTGTATTCTTTCCAGACCTCGGGGAACTTGGGTCGCACCTTGGTCCTCGACACAAGCAGCTGCATTTCCTCAAACGTGGGGTGGTTGCCTGCTTCACTCTGGTATGGCAGGGCAAAGTCGGGCATTGGACACCCTGAAAGACATATATCCACGTGCACTTATAACTATAATATCATTAAACTCTCCACATATACCTTGGTAAAGCAGACAACTAGAAATCCCACATACTTTGCTTGCCGTAGCAATTGTTAACAGTTGATTGATAGGCAACTTACTGGAACTTCATGTTATTGCCAACTCTTCACAGTCAATCCTTAGAAGAACTGGATGTTTACCGGTATGTTTTTGAAGAAATAGAGTGCGGATGTTTGTTTTTAAAAGAATCAATATGCATGTATTGTGTTTTTGTTTTTTTTCTTAAGATGATTTTGTATGTTTCTGAAGCAATGGGTTTATTTTTTAAGAAATAAAATGCATATGCATTTCATAGAATATAGAAATAACCAAAAACTATAAAAGAAAGAAACATGAAATGATTTCCATGACAATGCATCACGATAATGTGCAATGTCGAGCAGGTAATCTACATTACATCAAGAATGGATTCCCAGTTCGTTTCCTTAATACAGGCTGTATGTGTCAGTTTCATTCACCTATTATGATGTTCGCATTTTGTTCATTCAAGAAATTCATATAAAATTAACAGTAACCAATTCTCCAGAGTGGGAAATCCTGGCATACGCTCAGAACACTCACATTTCAGTTTTTGTTTCAATGTAAGTGTGTGTTTACACAAACCTCATTTTTACAACAAACAAGCTCAATATTAAATGTAACATTTATGGTCTGAAAATTGTATGCCATTCTGTCCCGATCTCTTCATTTTGGTTTCGCTTTTCGAAGAGTGGGTTTTTACTCAACCTTATTTTTACAACAAACATGAAAATTAAATATTGTATACAGTCGATGGCTCGAACTCGCTTGTCTCGAATTTCTTGTTTGCTCGAACTTTCTTCGCGGGACCGACTTTTCATTGCTATCCATTCATATAAATTTTGGTCGTTTGGCTCGAATTCGCGACGGTCAAATTTTCTGATAGCTCGAAGTGTTTGTCACGGTCCCAGTCATGGTTTTCACATCTTAATTTGTTTGTTTGGCTCAAACTCGCTTCTGGTCGCATCAAGTCGTTTATCTATTGGACGCGCTTGATTACTGTCAGTCGGTTTCACAGCTGTTGCACATTTGTCATTGATACAATTGCTCAATTGTTTGAGTAAACTATGACATTGATATTTTGTATAAAAGCCAGTATTTTTGGAAGAATCAGCATTCTCACATTTTTGTGCAGAAAAAAAAGGATAAAATATGAATACGTAAAAATGGCAGAAACTTCTCCTTCACCAATTGCTGAGCTATCTAGAGAAGGCCCCGCTATCCAACCCAGGTGGGTATCTAGATCAGCAACTCCGAAGGGGTCAGCCGTAGGAAGTAAGGGGACGAAAAGGAAATTAAATGTAAAAAGTTACACTGAAAAATACGGAAACATTATGGCTTACGTCTTATTGACTGTACATGAATATTTAGAATTTGTTTAACCTATGTTTGTATATAATAACATTATAAAATAATGTTATTAAAATATGCAAATAAATAGTTGGTGTTTGTTAATTCATATGTATTTAATAATATGAGGTTAAGGCTATCTGAATACTCTTCATTTGGAGATTTGAATCTGAAGCAGACAAATCTGTATTCTCGTGGTACTTAACCTTTAAACAAATATTTTAAGCAAAAGTAGCAAACCAAACATTGTCTTTCTATAATATCCAATAAATTGAACCTTTTCACAAAAGTAACAACTGAAAATTTGTTCAAAAGTAAATTATTTGTTATTAAATTATTTATGTTTTTCAAGACACCGTGCGGCCATCTTGAACAATTACGTCATCGGTAATCTCGCTGTAAATTGTTTGTAAATAAGTTTGCTGTTAACATATAAACAATCGCAAATAAACAAAACATTGTGGGATTGTTACCTTTTGTAAATATTGCAAAACAAAAATTTGGGTTTTTCTTCTTATTAACTTAAGGAGACGGAAGTGTAAACATAGACCCTCTGATGTCTACTGTTGGCTGCAAGCTGATACGAAAGTTGTTAAGATTTATGATTTAAAATCATATTTCTTGATTGTTTCTAACTGAAATCATTTCTAACATATTATTTACTGAAAGAAAACCAAAATTAAGTTTGATGTTGACAATAAGACATTAAATTCAAAAGATAAACATTTACCGCGGAAATAGAGTAACCTTGATGTCGACTGTACAAGAAACTTTCTGGAGGTCAACTTTTTTTCAAAATTAAAATGTAGCACTATGGCCCTATGTACTGATCTTGAACACTACAGCTCTATGGACTGATCTTGAACAATATGACTCTATGGACTGATATTGAGCACAACTACTCTATGGACTGACCTTGAAAAATATGACTATTGACTGACCTGGAACACTATTACTCTATGGACTGACCTTGATAGAGGTCGGAGCAGCGAGAGGAGATCTCCCACAGGATCAGGCCCAGTGCGTAATGTCGATGACTCTATGGACTAACTTTCAACACAATGACTCTATGGACTGACCATAAACACTATAACTCTATGGACTGACCTTGAACACTATGACCCTACGAATTGACTTGAAAACTATGACTCTATGGACTTACTTGAACACTACACCTATACAGACTGACCTTGAACATAACAACTTTATGAACTGACCTTGAACACTATGACTCTATGAACTGACCTTGAACACTATTACTCTATGGACTGACCTTGATAGAGGTCGGAGCAGCGAGAAGAGATCTCCCACAGGATTAGGCCCAGTGCGTAGATGTCGATGTGCTTCAACGAGGCTTCACAGTCCCGCAGGTTCACTGCACCATCCAACAGCTCTGGGGCCATGTATCGTAGTGTGCCGATCTAGAAATCATAACTTGTACATTAATGGTGCATTTCAAATTTCTTAAAATGTCTAAACTCTGTGTTAAGTATAGGGTCATACTGAATTGTAAGCAGCAACTACTGTACTCTGCAACATGTCCTAACATAATATAGTTCTTGATTAAAATTTACCAAAAGTAATGATAACAGTCCCCTACCTCATAGGAGAAACACATATTTTCTTTTTCTTCTTCCTTTATTTTGCTTCCAATATAAGGAGTAAACGAAAGTTCAACATGCATTCAGTATCTTTCAAATTTTAGAGGTATTCCAGAAAAATACTCATATAAAGTAAAACACTTAATGAAATTCACTGGAACTAAATGACCACAATTAACTAGCATACAACACATCTGATACATGTATGGTGTAGCATTTCTTACATCAGTGAGTGACGTTTGCTCCGCATTCTCTACACGCCCCTTGAGTATGACGTTGGAGCCCTTGGCGGTCGTGCAGAACCCGAGGTCAGCGATCACGCAGCTCAGATCCTGCTTGACAAGGACGTTACGACTGTTCAGATCCCTGTGTCCTACAGTGGGCTTAAAGGTCTCTGTAAATTCATGTAAATACATGGATATAAACATTTTTTGTGATTCTTTTGTTTTCTCGTTAGTCTTAATAGGCAGTGATGGTCTTTTCACTAATTTTAATGCCGTTGAAAGTCAGTTTCCCATTAAAAATGCAAAATAACCACACATCCTAAGAGAAATAAAATTGTCAAAACTTTCTATTTTTTTGAAATTTGTCACGATAAAGTTCCCCATTTCTTGGGCAGTTAGGAAATTTTGAAAAAAAAGTCACTCATGGGTCCTGTACACAGAAAGAGAAGTTCCCAATAACTTGCATGCTTCATTTGTCCCAATTGGAGGGACAGAAGTTTCCCAATGACTTGCATGCTTCATTTGTCCCAATAGGAGGGACAGAAGTTTCCCAATGACTTACATGCTTCATTTGTCTCAATCGGAGGGATAGAAGTATCCAATGACTTGCATGCTTCATTTGTCTCAATTGGAGGGACAAAAGTTTCCCAATGACTTGCATGCTTCATTTGTCCCCATTGGAGGGACAGAAGTTCCCAATGACTTGCATGCTTCATTCGTCCCAATTGGAGGGACAGAAGTTTCCCAATGACTATCATGCTTCATTTGTCTCAATCGGAGGGATAGAAGCTTCCAATGACTTGCATGCTGCATTTGTCTCAATTGGAGGGACAAAAATTTCCCCATGACTTGCATGCTTCATTTGTCCCAATTGGAGGGACAGAAGTTCCCAATGACTTGCATGCTTCATTTGTCCCAATTGGAGGGACAGAAGTTCCCAATGACTTGCATGCTTCATTTGTCCCAGTTGGAGGGACAGAAGTTCCCAATGACTTGCATGCTTCATTTGTCCCATTTGGAGGGACAGAAGTTTCCCAATGACTTGCATGCTTCATTTGTCCCAATTGGAGGGACAGAAGTTTCCCAATGACTTGCATGCTTCATTTGTCCCAATTGGAGGGACAGAAAATTCCCAATGACTTGCATGCTTCATTTGTCCCAATTGGAGGGACAGAAGTTCCCAATGACTTGCATGCTTCATTTGTCCCAATTGGAGGGACAGAAGTTCCCAATGATTTGCATGCTTCATTTGTCCCATTTGGAGGGACAGAAGTTTCCCAATGACTTGCATGCTTCATTTGTCCCAATTGGAGGGACAGAAGTTTCCCAATGACTTGCATACTTCATTTGTCCCATTTGGAGGGACAGAAGTTTCCCAATGACTTGCATGCTTCATTTGTCCCAATTGGAGGGACAGAAGCTTCCCAATGATTTGCATGCTTCATTTGTCCCAATTGGAGGGACAGAAAATTCCCAATGACTTGCATGCTTCATTTGTCCCAATTGGAGGGACAGAAAATTCCCAATGACTTGCATGCTTCATTTGTCTCAATTGGAGGGACAGAAGTTTCCCAATGACTTGCATGCTTCATTTGTCCTAATGGGACAGAAAATTCCCAATGACTTGCATGCTTCATTTGTCCCATTTGGAGGGACAGAAGTTTCCCAATGACTTACATGCTTCATTTGTCCCAACTGGAGGGACAGAAGTTTCCCAATGACTTTCATGCTTCATTGGTCCCCATTGGAGGGACAGAAGTTTCCCAATGACTTGCATGCTTCATTTGTCCCAATTGGAGGGACAGAAGTTTCCCAATGACTTGCATGCTTCATTTGTCTCAATTGGAGGGACAAAAGTTTCCCAATGACTTGCATGCTTCATTTGTCTCAATTGGGGGGACAAAAGTTTCCCAATGACTTGCATGCTTCATTTGTCCCAATTGGAGGGACAGAAGTTTCCCAATGACTTGCATGCTTCATTTGTCTCAATTGGATGGACAGAAGTTCCCAATGACTTGCATGCTTCATTTGTCTCAATTGGAGGGACAGAAGTTTCCCAGTTCTAAAAACCGGTTCTAAATATCTTGTATAAATAGGCAAATGTGAATCTGGTTTCTTCAACTACAAACCTTTTCAGTAGGTATGTGACTATGACAACTATTCTTAATGCTTGTTTACTAAATGTATGGTTTACTCTGTATGTATTTTACTGTAAATGCCATGTGTATTGTTCTTTTTTCACTGAAAGGGCACAACGAACAAGCTGACATTTTTATTATGTGCTTTCAAATATTGCCCACATGTTAATTTTTTTATAAGTTTTAGTAAATTTTATTTCCAAAAAGAATTCCACACGAAAAGTTTTAAAACGAACAAATGTAAATGCCTGCAAAGGTACCTTATTTCATTATTTGTTTAGAATCTTTTAGCAAAGCAATGAAAATATAATACAAATTCACATCACATTGAATGTGCATCTGACAGTTTGTTAAACAAAATGTCAGATAATACAAAGACAAGTTTTATTACACAACATTCCAGAGCAACTTAGCAACCAAAAGCTTATTGGATGCATTTTGTTTAACATACGCATGACATCTATTTATCATGTCTATTTCAGGACAGACACGCAGGCCACTTTTCATACAGTGTCAAAGGTCCAACATGGATAAATTAACACATTCTCCCTACCTCCCGACCCCTGTTCCGTGTGCAGGTGAGACATTCCCTTCGCGAGCGTCTGGCACAGCTTACACATCGTGAACCAGTCAAACGTGTTGTTCTTCAAGTAGTTCAACAGCGTTCCGTCTGGTATGTACTCCAACACAAGCAGATGCTGGACAGTCCCATCTTGAAGTATGCGCTCTTCCCCGCCGATAAACCTCAGAATATTCTCATGATCCATGAACGGCAAGGAATATATATACTTCTCATTGTAATAATACTGCTTGTAGCATGGTGCATATATCTTCACTGCTACATCTTGTTCGTTCAATGACCCCTTCCAAACCTCGCTATATCGGCCCTTAGTGATCTGGCAACTGATCTTCAGTTTGTCAATGTCAAATGCAGGTTCTTGTTGAACTTCTGTAGTAGTTGTCGTCAAAACGGGAACGTGCGGAGATTGGAAGCAACATCGGTACACGAAGTACGCAGCCAGAATAATGACTGCCACTGAGAACACCGACAGCAATGATATTATGATCGTTCTTTCTCGATATGTTGGGTCTCGCATCGGATGCAAAACTGAAAGTAAACCAAGAAGTGTTAACATATGTTCCAAACCAATGTTACAAATAAAACAGCTTCTGTGTGATATTTGACAGCTTCTGAATTGGTATTCAAAGTAGCCACATTTATTGACAGTAAATATTTCACCCTAATAATGGAGGAATAAATCGAGGGTTGAAAGCCAGGGCTGATTTTATAAAGAATCTTAGTTGAAAATTAAGAAAAATCTTTAAATTCTGAAACTTTATAATTGGATTTTCTAATAAAGAAATACATAATTTGAAGATTTTTACAAAGAAATTGCAATATAATTTCAAATGTGTTAATATTTAGTATCTGTTATGTACATATTACAAAGCATAGTGTTTTAAACACAAATTCAAATTTTGACTTATTCTCAAGTTAAGAATAGCTTAAGAATCTTTATAAATATGGGCCCAGATGGTAACAACTGCTATTGATTTCAATGGCAGTTGGTATGTCCTGCTTTTCAACCCTTGCAATATTGTTATACCAGGAAGATGGGAAAACATTTCTTTAAACTGAGCTATGCACATAATTTTAACTACGAAATTGTTTTTCTCTTTCAAAATAACATCAATAAAATAATGACTATATTGGAAAGTATGGTACTGAAGTATGGTGTTGGCTCAAAAAATGAGATGAAGAACTTGAGAGCAATAAGTGCCACGTTTTCTGTGTTTTATATCCATAGCGGGTTAACATTGTAACTCTTAATACAATCCCAAACATAAATACAAATAATTCCAGTTTATTGGTCTGGCCAAGTGTGTAATTCCATTATTCCAGTCTATTGGCTGGCCAAGTGTGTAATTCCATTATCCATTGTATAAACCTAGCCTTAAGGCTAGAAAATGCATACTAGCCCAAAATATGTTATTTAGGCCAAAAAATAAAAATAGTTCCGTTTCTAGTCTCCTGCCCCAAAAAATAAGGGTCGGTAGGTAGGGATTTTTTTAATTATATTTTTTTATTTATTTTTTTTGATGATGGGAAAATGATGTGTGTGTTCCATATATGTTTTCATTCAGAGTATTGTGTATTATGGTACTTCATGTATTACGCGCACATTTTTACCCTAAAATTCAGCTATGAAAATTCGGCGCGCGTTGTACACGGTAACAGTCTTTTTCAGTCATGATTTATTTTTACACTTTTAACCATTCAAATATATTTAGTTAAAACTGGAAGAGGTCGTTTACAAATCTCGAGTAATTCATGGTTCACTAACAAAACAATCGTCTGGAATTAAAAGGCTCCTTCCAGCGCGTCAAACAAATGAGCGCGTGCGTGATGACGTCATCCCCCACGTGAACCCCACAAGGCCAATAGTTCATTGTTTGTTTACATGGATATTATAATACGGAATACTTACGGATTTTTGCAATAATCCGCTACAGTTTAACAAAACAACAAGGCAAATCGACCGCAGAATGGTTAAGAGTATTACTTTGTTGTTTTGACTGGTTTTCAGTAGTGGGTGAATAATTGGTACGGGCGAAAAATTGGTCGCTAACCAGTAGATGCTTATATCACTTCTTGGTCCACGTAAAATATTTTCAAGTCCCAGATTTCAACCATATCATCATATGCTAGATAGATCAATTGATTTCAATATATAATGCACATTCTAACATGATACTCGCTAATTTTTCTATAGACAAAGAACAAAAAATTATCGTTGTCAAACAACCCAATAAACAACGCAAAAAGTAATCCCGATTCTGAGCAGAGCATAGTAAAATGCAGTCCTGATTACAATTGCAAAAATATTCATTAAATCATGTTAGAATCGAAATAATTTTCGTATTATATTAAATTATTGGAAAATAAACAACTCTTGGTCGTTCTGATGCGTGGCTATTAAACCACTCATCAGAACTCCAAACAGTTGTTTATTTGCCGATAAACAACGATAAATAAAAAATTATTTCTTAAATAGCATGGCAAAATAATGTTATCAAGACATACAAACAACTTAAAATGGAATGTAGGCATTAAAACATGAACTACGACAATCAACATTATATCTCAAGGATGGTACAAGTAAGGCTTCAGAGGAACTCTTATTGTCACTGCGGTCCTTAATGCTAATGTCATCATCCTTAGACAATTGAAAACCAAGGCATTTTTGTCCCCAAATTGAAGGAAAATATAATCCTATGGATACCATCTCATCAAGATATATTTACAAGATTACATATTGATGTATGTTCCATGATTTCCATAGAAACTTCATCCCATCTAAATAAAATGTCCATAAAGGTCTCTCCTGAAACACAACCAAGCTCCATGCAAAACAAAAAAGGCAATTTTGATAGGACAATTTAATACAGAAGGGTATTAAATGTCACGAAATTCAGAATGTTATGCCATTAATGAAATATTGTTGGAATACAAGTGGAGATCAAAGTTACAGAGGCAATAAAGTTTCATACCATATAAAAAAGATGGTTAGACAGTATGTATGGTGTATTTTCAGTCATTGGACATTAAAACACAATTTTTATTAATAGTACACAATAAGTTCCCTAACAATGAACAAAAAAATAAAAAAAATACCTGAGTTTTTCCATATCATATTATCTAAATCATCATTTATAAATTTAATGACATGCATTATCTGTTCCCAGAAAACGGTTTTATATGGAAATATCATTTTTATTCTATGGAATTTCATTAACTGCATTCTTTTGAAACAAAGAGCCTGGCTGGAATTAAAACAACTACATCGTAAGTACTTCATCCAAATGATAATTCCCAATTGCCAGAACCCAGATGTTCAAAACTTTTAAACAGCCAATTAAGCTTATGGCCTGTTAACTTTATATGTAAATAAAAATATAGTATTAGAAACAATTTGTTCATTTCATATTTTTAAATTAATTGAAGAAAACAATTTATTTGGAAAAAAACTCACCACTTAAAAGGTCAAAGTCTTACATAACTACCGTAACTTAATCTGCATTTGAGCTGCTAATACATGTGTAGGTTTAAGCCGCTGTCAATAAAATATAATTCAATACATCTTTAATTGGTATTAGTTCTAAGTGTTTCTTATTCATAAAGGCATTTTATAATGTCTATGTTAAACAAAAACGCTTGGTACGAAAGGAATATACACTAAGGTACATGCAGAGGCATCACCAGATGCGATAAAAAGTTACCAAAGTTTTTATACAATAACAAGTTACCAAAATGTTATTATTTTACTAATTTCAATGCGGTTTTTTTTTGTATTTTGATCGGTAAGATGTCAATTAGAAATGATATCTGCAAAGTTTTATTTTATTAACATATTTCTGGACGGCTGCTTCAATCGGACATTGAAGTTTTGGGCAACTCACCCCAGTTATTCTT
This sequence comes from Congeria kusceri, assembly GCA_027627225.1. NCBI lineage: Eukaryota > Metazoa > Mollusca > Bivalvia > Myida > Dreissenidae > Congeria > Congeria kusceri. The sequence continues at coordinate 367,205 of JAPFQT010000080.1, forward strand.
TTGTATGTGCGTAAGTTTTTTTATTGTATTTGTGTGTTTTTATTTTCACTAACATACCTGGACCTGTTGGTTCTGTGGTGAAGTTCCTGTAAATAGGAACAATGTCTGTAGAGACGTTGTTGTTACACAGGTTGCCATAGCAACAGCAGAAGTAGGAGTTGTTGGTCTGCCGGTGGGAGTAGTGGCTTTTCTCGTACGGAATACACTGACTGGACTCGCAGCTTTTCTTGTCATCGACATCGTTCCAGCATCCTGAAACAAGAAGGTCAATCAGTAAACAGTACCAGTGGGCTCAAATTCAATGAGGTGAACTAGGAACTCACAGTGGTGTAATGGATATGGTGGCCACCTTGAAATCTGGAGACTGTGAGTTGGATCCCTACTTGAGGAGAATTCAAATGATGTTTTTCAAACGACACCAGGTATTGGCACCATGACTACGAAATTTCTCAATCTCAGACCTAGTCTCAACTTAAAATGATGCGCGTCGTGGGAAAACCGGCCTTAATGCATGTCCGTAAAGTGTCATCCAGGATCAGCCTGTGCAGTTCGCACAGGCTAATCACGGACGGCACTTTCCGCATTTATGGTATTTTCTGTGTCAATGAAATCTCTTCTAAACATAAATCCACTGTAGGCGAAAGTGCCGTCCTGGATCAGCCTGTGCGGACTGCACAGGCTAATCCGGGATGACACTTAATGCACATGCATTCAGTCCGGTTTTCCCACGACATGCCTCATAGGTATAAACTAAAGCAGGTAAATTTACAGCACAAATGTCCTAGACCAAACAAACCCTGACGTTAATGTTCATTAAGGCACAGTTTGTTTTTGTGTTTCTCTTTATGGTATCTGTTTTCTACTGTGTGTGTGTGTGTACAGATATTCCGATGTTCAGTTGAGTGAAAAATGTCAGGGAAGCAGGCTTTAAAGGACTTTTAAACCAATCCAAGGACAAGTAAAACTCAATAGGGTCAAGTTAAAATGACACACGATGGGGACAAACCCAAACACTACAGTTGCACCACACGCACAATTTGTGATTGAATTTGGAAAAAAAGATGTAGTTCCAGTTTTTAGTCGAGTTTTGTTTGAAAACAAGAGAAAAAGAAATACAACATTTATTCTTCTTATATTGCTTCCAATATATAAAATTTGATAATATTTATTGGATAAAATGGCTGGTGTAGACATTATTTTAATCAAATATTAAGGTTTGTATAATGAATGAATAAATCTTTGTGTAGCTTGAACTTTTAATAAAATAATGCCTCAGATTACTAGTATCTAGGTTTCTTTTTTAACGAATCTCTAACATCATCGTCTAGACAGCGCTTTCTGACTGCTGGGGAACACTTTTCACATTCTCTATAATTATTTCTACATGTCTTTGGCTCAATTTTTCGCCAGAAGCCAAACTTCAGCAGTGGAATGGCCATGTCATTTCTACATCATTCCACTACATCAGCTTTGGACCTTGAAGGCAGCATTAATCTTGTTAACTGACTTACTGCCATGTGTCAAGACAACCCTAACATTTATCAAGTATGCTAATTAAAGTCTCAACCATTTTTGTCTGGAAAAAAACACACCATTTATAGTTGTAGCAGTTCAATAGTTGAAAGTGAATATACAAGGACACAACAGAAGGCATTAAGTAAGAAAGTGATAATTATTACTATGTGTATGTTATTATTATTACATCACAGATCGGGCTGGTATTCACAAAGCATCTTAAGTAATCGGGCTGGTATTCACAAAGCATCTTAAGTAATTTCTAAAATATTTTCACTCAAGTGCAAAATTTAAATGTATTATATTTCTTTACTTAATAAACATATGCATATGATGTTGATATTGCTCAAATAAAAACACTTTCATAATGATGCTATTTTAAAGTGTTACTTACTGCTAAACTGTTTCTTTATGGAATTATACAGTTGCGGAAATTTCCAAATTTAAGGATAAGGATAAAATTTAACTTAAGATTCTTCGTGAATACCGCCCCTGGGATTTGATTTCAAAAACACATTTTAAGGGGAAAAAATACGCTAACTCCCCATGAAGGGTTCATCAAATTACTTATTTCCAAACAGTTTCAGCAAACCTGAACAATATTTGTTTTTAAACTTTGACATGTAAAAGGAGGAAATAAGCTGAAAGAAGGAAGAAAAGAATCATCCCAATGCATAATTATCCCCCAATCATACTAAATCCCAATCCTTTGAGCAAAAACAAGCAAGGGTGAGTCATATTCCAGACATATTTATTTTTTCAGTTTCTGCATGCATTATGTTTGCATTTTGCGTTTATGATCGATTACATTTTCTCTGTTTACATGCAATTTGTTGAACTGCCAGAGTATTGATAACATCTGCATTGAAAACATGTAAATACAGCATAAAAGCAACTCAAATAACAGCACTGTTGTGCAATTGCCACAGAGCAGACATCAATACAGTTCTATAGTGGTAATGCTTGCACATGAAGAACAGACTGTGCAATAGGGATATCGATTTTCAAGCTACAGGTTTAAGCTAAAGGTTTAAGTATTGTTTGCATGTTTTATACTTTGTCCGACATTAAACAATAAATAAATTGTCAGTCCTGATAGTCTTTTGAATTGCTAAAAGAAATTAACTCAGTAATAGTTTTGCTTTTTAGATTTAACAGTATCATATGCATTATTTTTATGTTTTTATTTTTATCATAAATCCATATTAAAATTGTTAATTAAACGTTTTTCAGGTAAAAATATGAACTATTTGGTACATGTTGATACAATAATGCAATTTGCAGGTAAACGTTAATTGGCAATTACATTTATTATAACTGTTCATTATATTAAGAATACAATATTACTCATTAATGACATTGACAACAGTACACATTTTATTTCAAGAATGTATTGTCAATGTAACAGATTACTAGTAGTAGAAAATACAATAATTATTTAATTTCAGAAGTAGGATTTATTATCCTCAGATAAACTATTTAAACAGTTCAACCCCAGAACTTTTAAATGTTCACGTTATTTTTAAAAAGTTGCCAACAAAAAGAAACTCTGTCTGCAAAACATGCACCAAATACTGGAAACCAGTGCATCAGTAAAGGTGGTTCAATGCTCCAATGAAAGGATGTATTGAAAGGAGGTAAACATGTTCGATTATAACACATTTGGCCAGGAATTCATTCCCAACCAGACAGACTGTGTAGGCTTGAGACAGGATCAATAATTTTTCCATTTACTTTGTTGTTCATTCTCAGAAATAGCACCATCTTAGTTCCAAATGCTCTAATCTACACCTAACACCTAAAATAGGCATTCTATTTTTTTTACAAATTGCAGTATACAAACATAATTGTTTGTTTGTTTTTCACTGATAGTGAACAAAATCACTTCCATGTGGCCAGTCATGTTCCGCACAACCAAGCCCAACAAAAATATTGTTTGTTTCTGGCAATGGTCTTAAAAAATTTAATTAGGTTCAGGATTTAAAAAAAAAAATCACTTTTGTTTAAAGACACATTTGGGTAAAAAAAAACATTGAAAATAATCTAAAATCTGACGATTACGGATTTCACTGAAAATAATCGTCGCTAAAAACTTAAGGGTCGGGGGGTTTTCGCTAGGTAGTGTCGGGTTGCCCGAAACACAATTTTTTTTTTAGGCCAAAGGTAGTCTTTAATCAATTAACTCTTTATTGGTTGCAGTTATTATCTGAAGTCATTGTGGCTGTGCAAGAAAATCATCGCAAGATTTAATTTAATATTTAAACATACTAAAATTATGTCATATACCTCACTCCTCACTGGTTATACTGATGTTATATTAGGAAAAAAAAACTCAAATTCTGCACTGGTGTAGTGGTCGCAGTTGTGTAATGGATATAGTGTCAGCCTTATGATTAGGAGGTCGCAAGTTTGATTCGTACTTAGGGAACGTTGGAATGAACTTTCTCAAAAGACATCAAGTACTGGTTCTACGCAGGAAACAGACTCGAAATTGTCTCAATTAGCCTCAACACAATCCAGCTTAAATAAATAGTTTTAAACACTGCACTGGAAAATTGTGAGCTGGGCTGGCTCAGATTGTTTGTAATATACATAGGAGCTGGTATCCTTTTCTTAAGCCCAAGTGATAACATATGAATTTCTTTCTAACCGACATGATCAAATTGTATTAACATGCTGCAGAATTGGACATACAAGATTAACACATTCGTAGCTTCTAAAATAAGAAGAAGCACCTCATTATACCTTGTGATGAACATTTTACAGTGAAACATATGCTAACTTATTGCACAGACCTCGGTGATATTCATGATAGATATTTCAAAGTAAATTCATTAAAAGAACTTTTCCAAAAAGTGCCATCTTATACATTAATCCAATACTTAAAGAGATAAACACATATAACAAAATTTAGTTAACTTCGCCTATTCCATATTGACATCATCATTTGTAAACAGCACGATATGACCATTTTGTGTTGACTTGCCGTAAATCCAAATTAACAAACAAACAAGACTTGGCTGATGTGCTAACAATTATGTATATTAACCTCATGAATATACATTTTTTAATTATCAATCAACCACAGGTGTTTTATTGATATTATTTCAAACAAATGCCTGGAGTCTGCAATTGCATCCAAGCATCAGATATTTTCCTATCTATCTATCAAAGCTTCTGCCAAGTGATATGGGGTTGCTCCAGTATGTTATGGCAGCGATAAGTTGTTAAATATGCAGGTTCATGCACAGAATCAACCCCCAAGACAGCTATTATGGCATTGTGACACTGAACAGATGAAAAACCTGCCCTGCCTGCAATGAATTTTTAAAAGCATTAAAAGTATTACTTGGAAAGTGGATTAAGGCTGACCAGAGAACTTTCTAAATGTTGCTGTCAGTCAAGTGAGACATTTTAATATAAATAATTGAAAATATATACTGCACACATTTCATACAGCTGAGTTCACGATAGAGACCTGGATTTAAAACAGACACAGCATAAATGAGGCGTGTCATGGGATAATCGGGCTTAATGCATGTGCATTAAGTAACATCCCAGAGTAGACAGTGCAGTCCACACAGGCTAATCCGCAACGACACTTTCCGCCTACAGTGAATTTATCTATAAAAGAGACTACCATAAACGCGGAAAGTGCCATCCCCAATTAGCCTGTGTGGACTGCACTGTCTAATCCAGGATGACACTTTATGCAGATGCATTAAGCCCAGGTTTCCCACTAAACGCCTCAAATCATTTGTTCACATGCAGACTTTTGACAAACAGCAACAACATATTAACACCACACACAATACAACTTTTCACAAACTATCACCATTACTACAATTATGTGAATTCTGCTTATTATCCGGTCTTTCTGCAACTCATAATGAGTGACGTTCTAAAGCACATGCAATTTATCATAGCAATCGGAAGAGTAGCAGCTTTAAGGATGCAAATCACCAAGTTGTTCACACCATGCAGCTCCATACAATCATGGATTAGGGTTGTCTGGGGACAGAGAAAACTGCCTGCAAAAGCCATGACCTGTCACTAATAACTGTTGATGGTCTATGTGGGCAACGGAGAGGAGAACAAGGTCACATCCCTAGTGAGTCTCACATAATTTCATATATATTGCAGAATATTTGATAAATCGCTAGTGTACAATTTAGGACCAAGTGGGCCTAGCTGTACAAATTGCTAATGTACAAAATACATTAGTATATACGTGTAAATTTCATGATTCAGAGCTGACTGTTACCGCACCAAATTCTACACTTTTAATACTGTACAGCATGAAGATGTATTTTTCTCTAAAAGAAAGATGACACAGTCCTGTATAGGTCATTGGCCCAGAACTTATGAATCCTACGTACTGGAAGGTCAAACAGACATGTAGATTTGGGAGCTGTTTTAACACTTTAAAATGCAAACCCAACTGGACTTAAGTACAGTAACATAGAGAGGACATGAGAAATATTTTATTTAACACGTGCACACGTGATGCTTTCACGTGCGCACATATTAGCTACCATGTGTGCATGTGTTAATGATTACCATGTCCGCTCATGATACTTAACATGTGCGCACATGATACTTAACACGTGTGCACGTGATTATTTACACGTGCGCACATGATAGCCAACACGTGCGCACGTTAAAGCATCACGTGTGCATGTGTTAAATAAAATATTTCTCAGGTCCCCTCTATGCCGCCTTTCTTAAGTGATATACTCGAAAAAGAAAAAAATAGTGTGACAGTATCAGGAATGAAAAATTGTTTAGTACTCAAAGGCAGATTGCCCTAATCTGCCTTTGAGTACTAAACAATTGTTTTATTTTGTGATGGTCTGATTTGTCCTATTATTTTGTGATGGTCTAATTTTGCCTATTTAAAACGCTGCACAATTTTGTTATTTACTAGTGTTTATATTTTCATGGGCAGTAATTGAAGAGTATTCAAATTTTATCAGCCAAGTCTGTTTCTGTAACACTTGAGATAGCTTTGTCAAAGCATTGCAAGATGATTCAAAAACAAGAGCTGTCGGAGGACAGCGTGCTCAACTGTTCTATTACTTGTCAGAGTAACTGGCATTGTTTCTAAAACAAACTGTTTGGATAGTACGGGCCAATTAAACGAATTTATTTCATTCTCGAGTTACTGAGTGGAAAGCATTTTTCTAATTTTCATAACAGTGACCTGGACCTTGACCCCACCCACCCCATATGCAATCTCATGCAATATATCGCTAAACGGTATCTATAAACTGAGTTTCATTAAACTATTTTAGATAATACTGAGCAGAAAATGTTTTCCGATTGTTATTTAGTGACATGGACACCACCCAACCCACCCCAAATGCAATCCCAAGTAAAGTAAACTATTGCTTAAGGGTATCTATGTATGAAGATTCATGCTAGAATTAGGGAGTGGAAATCAAAAGTTGACGCCCCCACCCCACCAGCTTGAATGTCAAAATTTAGAAGTGTAAGAAGGCCCATAATTTTGACAAATTTCAAACTAGCATTATCAAAATTTACCTATGGGTTCATTTCAATATAGGGAATAAGTGTTTCGAGTTTGAATTAAATCCCTCAAGCCATTTCTGAGAAACTAGCCTACCGAACATTTTTATAACCTATCCAAATAGCTTATTTGTAAAATTTATAAGTGTAAAAACGCCCATTAATTTTACGAATTCCAAACTAGAGTTATCAAAATTGGCTTATGGATTCATTTTATTGTTTCAAATTTGAATGAAATCTCTCAAGCCATTCCTGAGAAACTAACTTACCGAAAACTTTAACCTAGCCCGGACGCCGACACCAGGCATCGAAAAGTTGAGCTAAAAATTCTTGTTTGATGCAACAATTGTCTAATCCTACATTTTGGAGAACTGGAAATAAAAACATCAATTTAACACAAATTAACATTAATATGCTTTTACAGGGAGGACAAATCCTTGTGAATTATTACACAGAAATCACTCATAAGATTGCATATAAACTGAGATTTCCATTTCCATACAAATAAATTGCACAGAGAGATGATTATGCTAACATCTGCCAAAAAAGAAACACAATACAGCAAAATGATTATTGTATGACATTACTTTACAACTTTCAATCTTTAAATGCTCTTGACAACAAGAACAAGATCTTGTGTTCGATAAACACACATGCCCCATGCCCCCCCCCCAGTTATCGGTTAGTGCTGGACAGCCCACATGAATTATTCCAAGTCCAAATTAGGTCAAGTTCAAAGTATGGTTAGGTCATATGGGTAGATTGAGAATGGTCCTAAGTAACAATTGTGTAAATGTCCAAGAGTTGTAGTAAGCGGTGTTGGTTCTAGACGAAACGGTAAAATCTATTTAACCAACAAATGGCACTCTTGAATTATTATAAATCCAAACTAGGTCAAGATCAAAGTGATGTTGGGTGATATGGGTAGATCGGGGATGGTCATAAGCAATAACCGTGTAAGTATCCAAGTGTTGTAGCCAGAGGTGTTGGTGCTAGACGAAAAGGCAACATCTAGTTAACCAAGAAACAGCCAATTTGAATTATTCTAAGTGCAAATTAGGTCAAGGTCAAGGTCGAAGTGAGGTTGAGTGATATGGATGGATAGGGAATGGTCATAAGCAACAACTGGGTAGATATCTAAGTGTTGTAGTAAGCAGTGTTGGTGCTAGACAAAACGGCAATATCTACTTAACCTTGTCACCGACGGAAGGACGGACAGACGGACGGACAGGACAATCACTATATGCATCCCACATCAAGATGCCGGGGGCACAAAAAGACAATAATGGCAATAAATCCATGACGGTTCATATAAAATCATAAAACGAAATACAATGTACTAAATCTTTAAAGGACATATATGTAATATAAATGTAATATGTTGCTTGTAGTTTAAACAATATAAACGTAATATGTTGCTTATAGTTTAAACAATATAAATGTGTAATATGTTGCTTGTAGTTTAAAAAATATAAATGCAATATGTTGCTTGTGGTTTAAATAATATAAATGTAATATGCTGCTTGTGGTTTAAACAATATAAATGTAATATGTTGCTTGTGGTTTAAACAATATAAATGTAATATGCTGCTTGTGGTTTAAACAATATAAATGTAATATGTTGCTTGTGGTTTATAAGTGTATTATATTTACATGCTTATGGAACAATTTGTATTTATTTTCAAAATCTTGTGTCATCTATACATCAAAAACAGGAACAGATTGATAAAATGTATAATAAAGGGGATGTCATACATAACTTTCATTTTCTTTAAGTCAATTTAAATAACAAGAGCTGTCTCAGGACAGTGTGCTCGCCTAGTAATATCACTTTGTCATAATTATGGGCCTTTGTCAGTTATCTTACATAATGACCCTGAAGACATGTGTGAAGTTTCAAATGAATATCTGTAGTACTGTAATTACAGAGATATGAAATTGTTGCAGGCAAATGATAACCAGACGCAGTAGAACGGGTGAGTAGAAAAGTCGAGCTAAAATATGCTTAATAATTGTTTTAGTGTAATAAAATCAGCAAATGTGTAGGTTTAACACTGTTTTTTTTATTAATCTGAAGAATGAGAAAACATTATAGTAACATAAAGGTACTTTAAAAACTTATCATACACAAGTCTTCTGTGTGGCATGTTTTTTGCCAATTAAAAACTAATTGATGCCCCATTTGCTAATGTAATTGTGCAAAAACTGGTGATGAAAGGCGCTGGTTGCATGCAAAGTTCCATCATCTGGAACACATGAAAAATATTGCCATTATTCTAGTCTTCAATTACTGCAAAATAGAAAGGCTCATATTGATTCCAAGAGAAGAGGACAGATAAATCAGAGATGTGCTGCTTTGTTTTGAAAAGTAATGTGATAGATTACAGATAATATGCTAGAAACAGAAAATTGGCCATACACAGAGAGTCTCCCAATATCATCTGGAAACAGAATATAGCTTTTGTTTTTATAAGCATGTAATTAAAGCTGAACGTCTGTCAACAGTCTATATGTGTCTATGAATTGTTCCTTATGATGTAGATGCACTGAAGAACAAATTTAATTTTCGTAAATGTTAGAATCCAAATGGAGCCCTGTGAGAATTATTTCTTCTCTGGTTTACAGTTTTGTTAAAATTGTGAGATTTATTTTAGATGAAAAACATAAGGTTTAATAACAGTATAAACACATAGCACTCTATGCAAGTCACTATACATTCTGACCATTTTGTGTCTGAGACGTCAGACACTGTTATATTTAAATATGTAAATTATTCATGCTATTAAATACAACAACTTTAAGACGTCTTTTCATAAGTTGCATTCTGTTTACTGGTACACTTCAATCTTAACAAACAAATAGAAGAATTTTCTCTATATTTTACTGCACTTAACTGAAATACCACTGAAATGGAAAGTACCACTGAAATGGCAAGTTAGTCCATATGGCTAAACAAAATTAATGAATTGTTTCTCAGGCACTTTTTCCAACAAATCAGGAGGAAGGGGGAATTTTTTTGTATTGAAGTATTTTTGGTTTCTCCGACTCTTCTACTGGCACTATGTAATGGCTTATTAACACAAGTAAATAAGTCCAAATTAAGGACAATTTTAAGTTTTAATAACAACATAAGCATCCCTTTTTATAAAATCTAAGATTTATTTATCACAAACGGTCATTTATGCAAGCTGACATAAAAAGACAATAAATTTGAATGTTCACAATTAACATAAGTGCCTTCAAATTGATCTAACATCAGCATTAAAGTACTTCTGTTTATAGAATTAACTTTTCGTAATTCATATTTTTATAACTGTCAAAAATAGGAATTATTTTTGCAATAAATCACCAATCTTTTTTGGAAAGGAAAATCAACACTTGTCAATGCAGCTGGCATTTTCGTCTGTTTCCATATGACATATCTTGAAACAGATTTTCTTCCAAAAATATGGAATGCTATTACACAAGCAAAAGCATCTACGAAACAAAATTTTAAATCAACAAATATACGATATTTATAAAGGTTCCCAATCGAATATCACTTTTTTTTCTTCAAAATTTACACAGTATTTCACAATTTGTGTATACCTGATTTTTATAATTAAATCAGACAAGAAGAAAGTTACTGGAAATACTGAAATCTCCAGCGGATTACTCATCTTCCGCTATGTTACAATGGAGATTCGTTTAATTTTAAGCCGCTGTCCATAGGATCTAATTCAATACATCATAATTTTAATACTGGTAATAGTTCTTATGAACGTTTATGGTGTTTATTCGTCTGAAATTTGTTTCTTATTTACGAAAGGCATTGTTCAAAAGCACTTGGTACAAATGGAATATACTATAATGTACATGCTTGTTTACTCACGAGTCATCACCAGTTATCGCAAACAGAAAATCGACGATGGCAAGTTACCAAAATGTTAATAATTAACAGATTTCAATGCGTAGTTTTTGTATTTTGTTCGGTAACATGCCCATTAGAAACACTTTCTGCAAAACCCGGGCGTGATCATACAAAAATAGCTAATAAAAAAATGTGGGCATTAAATCAAATTCGGCCCATACAAAAATGTTGCGGCGCTGCCTGAGAAACAAATCATTAACCTTTTTTAGCCTAATGCTGAACAAAAATGAGATCGTGCTGAATACATCGCATTAATGAATAGGCCAGGACTTTTTTATTTTACGGTTTACAAAACCGGCGAACGTAAATTTTCCGAAAGTGAAAAAAAAATATATATATATAATTATGATTTTTTTTTACCGATGGGGGACGAAACGTTCAAATTTTCGAAATATTTTGAGTACGAATATAATAATTTGTTTTTGACGGTATCACACTGTGATTGCCGATCGAGATCAACCAATTGTTCCGGAATTTCACGGACAATTTTTGTAAGCAAGGCGTCCGCCGTTGTTTATGTACATGTATGCCATGTAAAACCCGTGTTTTCTACAAAAGAGTGCGAAATGTCTGCTGAAACATGACGTCACGTTCCACGCATGGAAAGCGTACGTGTACCGATCATGTGCTTGACATACATACAGGTCTTTAACATTTGACAACCAGGCACGATGTGCACGAGGAAAGTTTCCCGCCGTTTTTGCAGGAACAAAGCATGTATATAATATAAATATATTTTAATCAAGATCTTTACAATTCACCATTTATTCAGTCAGTACTTTGTTCAACAGCTGTAACGATTAAAACAGTGTTAAAACACTAAAAACATGCCTATATGTTGAATAAAAAAGGCTCCATCAGTAGATCGAGTGTAACCTAAAGATTCGAGAACGACGAGAATAGTGGGTTTGGACATGATGTCACTTTGTGAATGTGATGCGCATTGGACATGAACATCCGGAAAAAATCATTACTTTCAGTTTCGCAACAACAATGATGCTTTTGCTTTTAAAAGGCTAGGGGTATGCCGTTCAAACGGTGATGTTTCGTTTCTTTCATTTCGTTTAAACTTGTACAAAAAAACTGAAAACATCTTAGCCTTAATTTTAATAGCTAAAACGCACATAATAACGTCATCTGACACATGCCGCAAAAAAATTTGACGTACGGAGGGGATACCCCTCCCTAACCCACCCCTCTCGGGACGGGGACGCCTACAAAAATAATGTGGAAGGCACTGGACGTATATTTTCAAGTGGCATTTGTAACAAATAATATCATTAGTAACACGATTTTCTTGCGGGCACATCAAAACGAGGATGTGGGGACAGGCAGCTTTGTCTCGTATAAACTTAAAAGAGAAAGTCATGGTTGCATTTTGTTGATGATATATATTTTCGCGACACAATAAGAATTTCTTATTTGCCTTGTATTTTGTTTCTGTCACAATTGTAATGCAATAATTTAACACACACTAGCAGTTCAGTTTATGTCTGATAAATTTCATATATACATGAAGGTTTCTCTTTTTTAATAAGAATTAAGACTTAATAAGAATCCAAACAATTAACGTCATATTATTTGGACTTTTCTCTTGATATAGTTAAATTTAATATGTTTTTCGAGACCTCACAGCAATTATTTTCAAAATGTGCATTGTGTGGTTAGATTAAGCTCGTTTTGCAAGGTCTGTGTTTGGGCAGTTGTGGATTCCAGTCCTGCACAGGTTAGCTTGTCTTCTTTTAAAAAGTCATCTCACTTTACATTTTGTAAATCCATACAAGTATACAACTTTGTGGTAAAATCAATTTTAATGATGCTGTTAAAATATATGCAGGCATCTATTACACTTATTTACTCTGTAAAATTCATAAATACAAATGGTTCAACTGCATATGAAACATTGGTGTAATAAAACAGTTCATACCGTGTTTGACGTCTTATTCTAACTTCACATAATAGTGTGTTTTAATGTTGATATTGTAATTAATTATAAATTGCTAACTGGAAATCGGTCGTTGTGTTAAGATTTGAACACTTCTTTTCTTTTTTTTCGACCTGCCAGTGGACATGTTGCCCAAAAAATTTTGTAAACCAGAAAATAAAAAAGGATTGGCCCTATCAACTTGTAAATAATGCCTTTCCAACCATAACCTTGACTTCAGTCTGTACTGACCTCCCCAAATGCTAGGGCACCCCAATAGTAACCTAAATGAGATCCCACTTTCTAATAATGTGTCCCCAAACAACTGCCCCTGCAATAAATGTTGTTTGAAAAGTAAATGCATCCCAGTATCCTTTTCAACTGAAAAAGAAGTATTAATGGTTGACCATTGTAATTTAATATCTTGGTTCAAGCTACCATAGCGGAATGCCGACCTGGTCAGTGGAACCCCATCATATTATCAAGACCCAACAACCATTTTATGCAATCTTGTTTAACAACCTGTCCACCAGTTGCAATATACACAATGGGCACAAATCATTGCTACGATATTCTATAATTGGCGCCGCTATCTCTATGAGAACTGTCCTTGTCCGATATGCATCACATGTACATGTGAAACTGACATTGTTGTCTGGCATTTCCAGTGTGAAGCGTGAGACTGTTGTATCTGCTACAAATTTCTATATGTGTCAACTTATCGTCAACACTTACGCAAATGATCAGTGGTGTCTGAGACAGGATCCATATTTGCAAATGATCAGTGGTGTCTGAGACAGGATCCATATTTGCAAATGATCAGTGGTGTCTAAGACAGGATCCATATTTGCAAATGATCAGTGGTGTCTGAGACAGGATCCATAATTGCAAATGATCAGTGGTGTCTGAGACAGGATCCATATTTGCAAATGATCAGTGGTGTCTGAGACAGGATCCATATTTGCTTTCAACTCTGACCGAATGACAATTTGATCTGATTCACTAGAAATCGATGAAAAAAAATCAAATGTCACTGCTTCAAATTAAAAGCAATTAAATCATGAATTTACTTGTCAGGGGCAGCAAAATCAATCTCTATATTGCCCAGCATGTCCCTAAGTACATTTCAACTTTGAACAAATGACAATTTGATCTGATTCACTAGAAATCAATGACAAAAAATCAAATGTCACTGCTTCAAATTAAAAACAATTAAATCGTGAATTTACTTGTCAGGGGCAGCAAAAATCAATCTCTGTATTGCCCAGCATGTCCCTAAGTACATTTCAACTTTGAACGAATGACAATTTGATCTGATTCACTATAAATCAATGACAAAAAATCAAATGTCACTGCTTCAAATTAAAAGCAATTAAATCATGAATTTACTTGTCAGGGGCAGCAAAATCAATCTCTGTATTTCCCAGCATGTCCCTAAGTATGGAAACCTATACTGTTGCACGTGAAACTTTCCAAGCATGTACCATACAATTACTGTACAGACAAGAGGCACTCTGCATTTGTCAACAACTGACAAGTAGGGCAATCCTTGCTTGCATTACCAGTATATGGGACCAGTAAATCTGATGCCACAGTACAAAATGGCACCTTACCTTTACTACCTATCTCTGTTTTTTATTATTAATTTTAGGTTTCAATTTTATTTTTATAGCATTGAACGTGTTGGATTCATTAGAGAAATATTTTGTTGTTATTTAATTAAAGTACATTGATTTTGATTGTTCGGTTAGTTTTTGTACTGATTATTTTGTACACTTTGAGTTATAGTGCTGTGTTTTCCTGTCATATTTATTTTATTAGGAACAGTGGAGGCGCGTCTTGGGAAAACCGGACTTAATGCATGTGCGTAGTGTCGTCCCGCATTAGCCTGTGCAGTCCGCAACGTTAATCCAGGACGGCACTTTCCGTCTACAGTGGATTTATGTTTAGAAGAGCCTTCCTTGAAACAGAAAATACCATAAAACCGGAAAGTGCCGTCCTGGATTAGCCTGTGCGGACTGCACAGGCTAATCCGGGACTACACTTTACGCACATGCATTAAAACTGGTTTTCCCACAACGCGCCTCAGTGTATTAATATCAAAAGCCTTATTAAAGGGACTATACCCACAAAGGCTCGCTTACTAACTAAATTCCTGCACTCATTCAATAAAATATGGTATGAAATGACAACCTCTAAGTAGTGTACTGATGTGACGTCATTTCATGTTGACATCATTTCACCAAATAACGTCATGCGATTGGTCAATCAAAGAATATGTAGCCAATCAAAATGCTCAAAATGTTATCTTGCACATGTATAAGATAAAAATATTTGTAATGGCTGTATTACACGGCAAACAAGGTATAGCATGTATTAAAAAAATCTGACATTTGGCAATTAATTTTGGCATATCATAAAGGTTAAAATCATGTACATAATTCTAATGATATCATGGAAAAATAGTTTGCGCTTTGTGAGAAAAAAATAACTGTAAAATTAAGGTCGTGTTTGTTTGGCCATTTTCTTGTTTACATTTTGACCTCAGAAGTATTAGTATATTGTACAACCATAGTTTGCCCATATAATTTTCACAAGTCAGTATAGCACAGATGGCTGGCAAATGTCATTTGTTCTTATGACTCCGATGCTGTGAGTTTGATACCCACTTTGGGTTTTCTTTTTTTTCAAAGCAGTTTAGTTTGTTTTGTTTTTAAATAACAAAATCTAATAATGTAGCAAGTTCTTGATACTTAATGTAATTTTTACCCCATGTTTTGTCCATTTCTATAATAAAAAAACATTTGCATTGCTGTAGGATATAACTTTCTGTAAACATAGTCCCTCTCAGTATTAGAGGCCACTGGGAACAAGCTGAGAAGGAATACTGGGAACAAGCGGAGAAGGAATCTATTAATCTTAATTTTCAATGCATGACTAAACTCTTTTTGAGCAAGATATTGTTCCATGCATGCAGTTAACAAACATCAATGAGATTACATTATTTACAGAAAATAAAACATGGAAACTTTGAACTGCAAATACCTCCCCTTGGGCTCAAGAGCTTTAAGCTGAAATGAATTTTTAGTAAATTATTTACGCTTTTGTGAACATGTTCTTTTGCAAGGTTTTTGATCGATGCAACTTAATATCTCATGTTTCTACATGTAAATCTTATGTTTGGATTTCATAGAGCATTGGGTTCACACTATTAAAGCCACTCAATATGCATGGAAAGAACAATAAATAGAACCATTATTGATAATAATATTTGTCGTTGTACAAGTTAAAAACATTCACAAAACACTGGTTTACAGTGAAGAATAATTAATGACTGCAATCGATTTAACTTTTTTTGTTTAATGAAAAGAATATAATGTCAGCCATGTAAAAAATATATCAAGTTTGATATTGTTCAAGCGAAACTCCTCTTCGGAACCCACGCTCCCTCAAATACACTATGCTTCTTGATCAGACTGTGGGAGATTAGGCTATCAAAACTTCCTACTCAGAAATAATTAATGAGACATCTCATTGGTTCCATGTCAAAGACTGCATGGAAATTCAAACAATGAAACAACGCGTTATTAAAACTGTTACATGTAGACGGTGTTTACCATATGTACCGTTATTCGGTCAATTAATAGTGGCTTTCCAGACTTCATTTTACATGTAATTTCATTGGTCAGCAGGTTGCTCATAAATATTCCTGAAAACGAACATTTGATAGCCAATTCTTCCACGGTATATAATGTAGTGATAACGGAATATATACCGTGGGTTTTGACGATGAGTGAAACTGAGCAGTCACATACTGTTCAACTTCAGTAACAGAAATAGTAAATTACAAATAATTACTGTCAAGTATTAAGGAACCAGGGCCAAGTTGTTAACAACTTTAATGGCTTTTTAAGCATACATGCCATAATTTTTTCAGGCCAAAACGGGACATTGACAAAATATCAGCGGGACATTCGACTTTTCATCGGGACAGTGTTATTTTGTAGCCCACTTTTCTCTTTGTTCTCGAATCATAAGGTTACACTTTAGTTACGGGGCCTTTTTTATTTGATAAATAATGTTCTTACAAGCATTTGTTTAGTGCTTTAATTGTTTTTAATCGTTACCACTACTGAACTCGTTGTACTGATTGGATAATTAATGAAGTATAAAAATCTTGATTTAAAAACATGTATATTATAGATCAATATGCTTTGTTCTTGCAAAAAAGGCGCAAAAATTTCCTATCGCACATCATGCCAACGTGCGTCAACTGTTAACATGCACATTTTGCACTTCGTAAAAATCTTTTGTTCTGGAAGAAAAGCGCGCGGACATTATGCTGACATGTACAACGTCACGTCAGTATTAATCTATGACATACAGTTACACCCTCCACGTGATGACTAACAGCAATTAGCGACCGCGGATTATTATGACCACCATCCCACGAAAGCGTGACAAAGGATTAATAAACCACTGTTTGGGTTATCATAACTGCTCCTCGTTGACACGCGGCTAGCGGGCATTGTTGTCATAGGGACCAATTAAGGATTGAATGATAAGAAGTAAATTGTTTGCCCAATGCAACTTTTATTATTTATATACTAATATCGATTTTTGTGACTGACCGGGACAAAATGCATCTGACCAGGACATATGGCATGTATGTTTTAAGCTAAAGCCGTTAAAATTTGGATGAAGATATTTTAATGTAAATTTAAAATAACATTATTAACCTGTTAGATTATTCTATATAAATTCTCATGCTGGAATAATTTTAAAATGTTTTAAAATGTTCAATAAACAATTTGCTGATAATATTAATGTCATTTACATCTTTAGTTAACAGACTTAATTGGTTGCTAAAGTATTGAGCATCTGGGCCCAGTAATTATACCACATACAGCTTGAAATACGCAATGCACACATTCATTTTCTACATATATTTTGTTTTCTTATTAATTGGTTATATATTCTCAACACTTGCTCTTGCTTGACCTACATTCAATTTGCTGTTTCAAATCAGGTCATAGAAAAGTGGGTTATCTTAAACATGGAATTAATTTGTTTAATATATGGAAACATGTCAGTAGAGTCCAATTGCATGAGATAGCAATTACCAGAATTCTACTTTTTTTTGTAAAATGTGCAAATGACTCCAATAAATGTGAGCAAAAAGCTATGTATTTTTCCATCTTTTCTGTCTCTCTTTAAAACAGTGTAATTATTTTTGTTTGCAGATAAACTTCCCCAACCATTGTGACAATTTATACTTAATTAGGTTAACATTCTTGGATAAAAGTTCTCGAGGCCAAGCAGTGTCATAAAAAATCATTAGCAAATATGGTGACAAACAGATGTCAAGTCTTTTACAAGAGGCTTTTGGTAAAACCACAGCAATTGAGCCAAGATGCTGTGCCCTAATTGCTCCACCAGGAAACCCACATGAAAGCTTTGATCACTAAGTGTGTGAACCAATTTACTGTAATTAAGTGTTATGACAGGCTTGTTGGCTAGAATGCAAAAATAAACTTCTCCTTTAAATGTTGGTGAGTAAAAGTATGGCAATTATATATGTGTGCAAGATTTGGAATTGATACAGAAATGTCTTCGTAATTTATATCAGCAGCGTAGTGTGTTTCTTTAAGATTTAGTATCTATAAATAACTATCATCATAATTTATCCATGGAATGACCAACTATTTTTAAGATTTGGAATCAAGAAATAAAGATCTTTCTAATCAGGGCTTGCATTATGCACCTATCAATATTTTATCTATTAAAATAGGGGGGGGGGGGGCGGCGAGCAATCCCAGGGGAATTTGACTAATTGTATTTTGGGGGATCTAATTTTGTCTAAATCCCCTCAATGGGGGATGCTTAATTGGTGTATCAATATTGCCAGGATCTAAAATCTGAAAAAAGTCTATTCCCCGGGACCCGGAATAATTTGGCATGTCAAATTCCCGTCAGCTGGGAATTGCTTTCAGTCTAAAGTCTCTTATATCCCCGCCACTCCCCCCCCCCCCCCGGGGGAAAATATTGATAGGTGCATTAAGGGAAGTCTGAGAGTTATTACTCCAAGGTTTTGTCACAGAACTTCTAAAATTGCAGCCTTGGAAGTCCCATGTAAGGATGAAACATGTAAGGATGAAACAGTCAAAAAGAATGCTTTCGACTTCCAATATCCAACACTTTGAAGTGAGGACTTCCAAAATGTTCACCTCAGTGCAAGCCCAGATTATAATTCCAAGTTTATAATAGGTCAGAAAACATGGAGTGAAGTAATATAATAGCTATAGAGTAGAAATATATGCTGTGAAAATTGTAATGTACATATTAACGTCGCACAAAACTTCCAAATATTAGGAGCAAAACTTCCAAAATCAGATGCCAGGAAGTTCAAACTTCCAGTTTTCAAAAGCTAATGAAAGCCCTGTTCTAATTTATATATATGCTACAGCTTTTACTGCTTCTTTCCATTTTAAAATTGACTTTAAACTATACCAGTACTAAGTAACTATAGACAGCTACATTGGTTGAGCTGATTGGCAGCGTGTGTCATTGACTGTTCCATCGAGATGTTTTCAATACATGTTCAATCAATTCATTTGTATACAATTTGCATATACCCGCAATCAAGTTGTTTGTGAGGATTTCATTGGTAAAGTCACTTTAAAGATTAAACGTGCTTGACTGCATGGCACATCATACCTTGATACTGGATATTGATTCTCGACTTGTTTGTCAGGTCGAGCTGGTAGTAGGAGAAACAGAAGTTGTTGCTAAGGGAGCAGCGTATGGTCTGCCCATCTGGTTGGATCACCCCCAATCCTGCGGTCTCGCTGGAGGTCATCTTACCCACCACGTGCTTGGGGGACCGGAAGGCGCATAGCATCTCACCATATTCTGACTCTGAGAAAAATAACCCACAAAGTAATCAGTAACCTGCTTTCGCTATAAAATTCATAAAGACAAACCAGGAAATTACTGAAATGCGTATGTGGTCACAGTTGAACTGATGATATCAAGTTCAAGAGTGGTCATAGTTGAACTGCTGGTATCAAGTGTGGTCACAGTTGAACTGCTGATATCAAGTGTGGTCACAGTTGAACTGCTGATATCAAGTGTGGTCACAGTTGAACTGCTGATATCAAGTGTGGTCATAGTTGAACTGCTGATATCAAGTGTGGTCACAGTTGAACTGATGATATCAAGTGATTACACTAACAACAAGGAATAATTTAAGAAAAAAGTGTTGAATAAAGATCACGTTTAACATGCAAAGCTTAGGAAATGAAATGCACGAGCCTTGGCATTGTGTAAAGCCTACATGTTGAATAAACCAGGGTCCAGTTGCTCAAAACTTTAACGGCCGGTTAAGCTAACAGCCTGTTAACTTTAGATGTACGGTAATTAAAACTAAAATTACAAGCAACTTTGCGTATAAAGCATTTGACAATTATTTGAGCATATCAATTTATTTAAAATAAATCTAAATTTTAAAATTTTAACATTTAAATTACATCAAAAACTTCATCCAAAAGTGAACTGCTGTTAGCTTAGTTGGTCGTTAAAGATTTGAGCAACTGGGCCCAGGTTAACACCAACATGCTGTTATCCAACAGCTTTGACTGTACACGTGGGATAAAATACTGTTGCTTTCCAGGAACAAGATCTGCAATCTTACATTAAAAAAACATAAAATTGGAGTAAAGCCTTAAAAAAGTATCTGAAATAAATGTAAAAACTGGGGGACAACTGTTTTCGATTGAAGTAAGGTATTGTTTCCCATACAATGAGTTAAATAAGTTTCTGAATTGCTCTTGGCATAGTTGTAAATAAATATGTCACAGGTTATGGCAGGAATTTATATGATTCAGAAAATGAATTATATTTAAGAATTTCTTTCATAACCTACTGACTGTTCCTGTTTTAGCATGGGTCACGGGAGGGCAAACAAAACATGTTTTAATGCCTGAATGGTTTAGCTTATAACGCATCAGAGCCGCTTTTATACAGGAGACCTAGAGATGTCTACATACAGCCACTTTCAACTGATTGTCTCTGTTCAAGTGTTGTGCCCTCAATGACATGTAATCATCACCATGCCAATAGTTGGTTGTAACAGGTATTACTCAATGACATGTAATCATCACAATGCCAATAGTTGGTTGTAACAGGTATTACTCAATGACATGTAATCATCACAATGCCAATAGTTGGTTGTAACACGTATTACTCATTGACATGTAATCATCACAATGCCAATAGTTGGTTGTAACAGGTATTACTCAATGACATGTATTCATCACCATGCCAATAGTTGGTTGTAACAGGTATTACTCAAAGACATGTTATCATCACAATGCCAATAGTTGGTTGTAACAGGTATTACTCAATGACATGTAATCATCACCATGCCAATAGTTGGTTGTAACAGGTATTACTCAATGACATGTAATCATCACCATGCCAATAGTTGGTTGTAACAGGTATTACTCAAAGACATGTATTCATCACCATGCCAATAGTTGGTTGTAACAGGTATTACTCAAAGACATGTTATCATCACAATGCCAATAGTTGGTGGTAACAGGTATTACTCAATGACATGTAATCATCACAATGCCAATAGTTGGTTGTAACAGGTATTACTCAAAGACATGTTATCATCACAATGCCAATAGTTGGTTGTAACAGGTATTACTCAATGACATGTAATCATCACAATGCCAATAGTTGGTTGTCACAGGTATTACTCAATGACATGTTATCATCACAATGCCAATAGTTGGTTGTAACAGGTATTACTCAAAGACATGTTATCATCACAATGCCAATAGTTGGTTGTAACAGGTATTACTCAATGACATGTAATCATCACAATGCCAATAGTTGGTTGTCACAGGTATTACTCAATGACATGTTATCATCACAATGCCAATAGTTGGTTGTAACAGGTATTACTCAATGACATGTAATCATCACAATGCCAATAGTTGGTTGTCACAGGTATTACTCAATGACATGTAATCATCACAATGCCAACAGTTGGTTGTCACAGGTATTACTCAAAGACATGTTATCATCACAATGCCAATAGTTGGTTGTAACAGGTATTACTCAAAGACATGTTATCATCACCATGCCAATAGTTGGTTGTAACAGGTATTACTCAATGACATGTAATCATCACAATGCCAATAGTTGGTGGTAACAGGTATTACTCAATGACATGTAATCATCACAATGCCAATAGTTGGTTGTAACAGGTATTACTCAATGACATGTATTCATCACAATGCCAATAGTTGGTTGTAACAGGTATTACTCAATGACATGTATTCATCACCATGCCAATAGTTGGTTGTAACAGGTATTACTCAAAGACATGTTATCATCACAATGCCAATAGTTGGTTGTAACAGGTATTACTCAATGACATGTAATCATCACCATGCCAATAGTTGGTTGTAACAGGTATTACTCAATGACATGTATTCATCACAATGCCAATAGTTGGTTGTCACAGGTATTACTCAATGACATGTATTCATCACAATGCCAATAGTTGGTTGTAACAGGTATTACTCAATGACATGTAATCATCACAATGCCAATAGTTGGTGGTAACAGGTATTACTCAATGACATGTAATCATCACAATGCCAATAGTTGGTTGTCACAGGTATTACTCAATGACATGTATTCATCACAATGCCAATAGTTGGTTGTAACAGGTATTACTCAAAGACATGTTATCATCACAATGCCAATAGTTGGTTGTAACAGGTATTACTCAATGACATGTATTCATCACAATGCCAATAGTTGGTTGTAACAGGTATTACTCAAAGACATGTTATCATCACAATGCCAATAGTTGGTTGTAACAGGTATTACTCAATGACATGTATTCATCACAATGCCAATAGTTGGTTGTCACAGGTATTACTCAATGACATGTATTCATCACAATGCCAATAGTTGGTTGTAACAGGTATTACTCAATGACATGTATTCATCACAATGCCAATAGTTGGTTGTAACAGGTATTACTCAATGACATGTATTCATCACAATGCCAATAGTTGGTTGTAACAGGTATTACTCAATGACATGTAATCATCACAATGCCAATAGTTGGTTGTAACAGGTATTACTCAATGACATGTAATCATCACAATGCCAATAGTTGGTTGTAACAGGCATTACTCAATGACATGTAATCATCACAATGCCAATAGTTGGTTGTAACAGGTATTACTCAATGACATGTAATCATCACAATGCCAATAGTTGGTGGTAACAGGTATTACTCAATGACATGTAATCATCACAATGCCAATAGTTGGTTGTAACAGGTATTACTCAATGACATGTAATCATCACAATGCCAATAGTTGGTTGTCACAGGTATTACTCAATGACATGTATTCATCACAATGCCAATAGTTGGTTGTAACAGGTATTACTCAATGACATGTAATCATCACCATGCCAATAGTTGGTTGTAACAGGTATTACTCAATGACATGTAATCATCACCATGCCAATAGTTGGTTGTAACAGGTATTACATGAATACTGCACAATCATTATGAGTGTGCACAATTTTTATCAAGTAAAATTGTCTCATCAATTGGCAGATTTGAAGATTACTTGTCTAGCATAATGTTTTATTACAATATGTTACCAATCCGATGTTACATAAACAAAGCTTCAATATATACGAGGCGTGTTGTGGGAAACCCGGGCTTAATGCATGTGTAAAGTGTCATCGGGGATCAGTCTGTGCAGTCCGCACAGGCTAATCCTGGACGAAACTTTCCACATACAGTGGATTTATGTTTAGAAGAGACTTCCTTGACACAGAAAATGCCATAAAAGCGGAAAGTGTTGTCCTAGATTAGCCTGTGCAATCCGGGACGACACTTGACGCACATAGATTAAGCCTGGTTTTCCCACGACACACCTCATATATCATCTGACAATTGCTCAGTGAAACATAACAACAACATGCAGCCATTACCCACAAAACTGACATTTGAAACATCTGATGTTTCTAAAACTATATATTTGTTTCTTTCTCTTTTGTTGCCATATTTAATGTTGAAATACCGAACACTATATACCTACTTGCTAGATAACAAAAAACAATAATAATTTATGAACATACTGGTAAAGACTGCTTGTGATACAACTGAATAAGACTGGTGAAATTTATGTCTTCAATGCACCAATAATTTACAGAGAAACTTGTTTTCATGCCAAGCTGATTAACTAGCAGGCAGCCATATTAATGTGATTTACAAGAAAAATAAAATTTGTTAAACAAATTCAACAAAGTAAAGCTATATTTGAAATGACACATAAACTTGCAATAAATTACTACCAATGGACCCCATTTCACACCAAATAAGGTACGACGACGTCAGGCCCCATGTTCACAAAACAAGTTGAGCCTGATTTTCAGGTTCAAGATGAACTTGAGCCAGATATTTCAGGATCAGACTCAAAAAATGGTGTTCACTAAATATCTGGATCAATTTTATTTGCTGGTAAAATATATTTTATACATAATTATGCACTCCTCTAAGCGTACATTTTCTATCTGATTTAAAGATTTTAATCAATACATAACAAAAATTCATATGTATTTAACCTAGTAGAAAAGTATTTCGAAAATAAAAGATTTTGAGATTCGGCTCAATTGAGCTGGAAGATCAAGAAGAGCTAAGATTGATCTTGATCCTGCAGTTAATCTTTTGTGAAAACGGGGCAAGGTATACAAGTCAATTCATTAACCTTTAAAAGAAAAAGACAGTTTATTGAGACTTCAGCAAATACCACTCACTGTCAAGAAAATACATTTTTACACCAGAAATAGATAAAATATCTTTGCTCGTACTTTTTGTATCTGTTTGTTGCACATGAACGTTGTTGGTGTCAAAGTTGGAGGTGGTATCCGTTATCGTGGCGCTACCTGACTCCACGTCGTTGCACTTGTTGCCCGTGCAGCAACAGTAGTTGAGTTGGGCGATAGGGGTGGAATCAGACGTGGAGAACTTACATTTTGTTGCCTGGCAACCGTCTAGTGATGCATCCTGGGACAGGTTAATCCAACAGCCTACAGTAAGATGAGTTTACATTAATTTAATTTTAGTGTTTGAGTTTGAATGTTCATTTTATCATCAGGCCTAAATTAAAATTAAGTTTGTTTGCCCTTTACCGACCAACCCACAAAAAAGCTGCAGACTCAAATGTTATTGTAAAATCTGCGGTAATTATTTTTTTATTTAGTTATTTTTTCTTGCTTTAAATTTCGTTGTTTTTTTTAGCTCACAACTTTCATAGGCAAAATGTTAATCACTAAGGCGCTTGAACAAAAGAGTATAATGCGTTTGAATGTGAAAACAAGTGCCTAGAGACCGGATACTGGTAGACATGGTGTGTTGCATGTTTTGTCATGTACACACCGGTCGACGTATGACGTTATTATCTGTGTATAGAATTACGTTTTGTTTCAAGGTTAGATACCAGTAAATAGTAGGGTGATCCCCTTCAAAGTTGTCCGTATATGAAATAGTTAGTTTTTTCTTCTGTCAAAATAAAGAGACATTTCGCATAACGGACACTGGTTTAAATGGTTATTTCCTGAAAACGACATCTTTTGTGCATGTTTATGTATCATGACACCGAATTACTTGAAATTGGAATATTCAGCAGTTTATGTACAGGCAGCATGTGCTTTTGTCAACATCGCGAATGTTTCTTATGGGTGACTACCATCGAGTGAGATAAATTTTCTCAGAAGTAGCATAACATATCTTTTTTTATTATAAATTTTGAAAGCAGAGAGAACTATCTTTCTAAAGAGATCAGACTCGCAATATCTGAATCAAAGAGAAGTGGCGAACGATGCCAGGAGATTTGCTGTTTTACAATAGGACCATATGGAGATTTGATTTACCTGTTTCTAACCTTCAGCGTGTTCGTTGAAATCAATAAATAAATACAGAAGTTGATAAAAGCAAAACTTGGGATGATGTATTGTATGATCTATTGTGCGTGGTAGATGAGAACAAGAACATTACCAATAAAGATTTGATTTCAGTTAGCAAATCAACAAGTGGCAGTACAGAAAAGTGTCACCCTGATATTAACAAAAAGAGTATGTCAATACTGGCTTTGTTAAGGAATAATTCCTTTATTAGTTCTCGTAACTGTTCTTTGTTAAGGAATAATTCCTTTATTAGTTCTTGTAACTGTTCTTTGTTAAGTTGTCATTTACAAAAACACAGTTTATATTTGAGAGTACAGAGACATCAGAGTTAACAACATTTCTGATTTTCTTATTTGTGACATTTTCATCAACTTTTCTTTAATTTTCAATTCATTGATTTGACATTTTTCTAGTCAAACAGTATGTATTTGTACTGTATTAATATGATTGGGACCGTTTAGTAAGTTCAGCCATTGATAATAATGTTTTCTTGTCAGACAGTATGTATCTATGCTGTATTAATTAATATGTGTGTCTAGTCGATTCAGACATTGGTATTAAATAGAATACATGTACTTCACAAATTGTTTTTAAAGCATTGCATATTCTATTTTATGCCCTTATTAAAGCCAGTTTTGCCATGTATAATCTTGGTTGTATCAATCAAGATGAAGAAAGTAATTGTGATTTATATATTTCATGTATGACAAATATTAAATTCTCGAAATTAAATACAATATTTTTCCTACCTACCGACCTACTTCTAAAATTTCGGGTCGGTAAAGGGCAAACAAAAGATTTTGCCTTCTATATGGTAATAGTATGTCCTCGCATATCTGCATGCAGATACCTTTTTAATGTCCACAAAATGTCCTTCTCTGATGAACTGATACATATCTACCTAAGGCATGCGCATATACATTATGTGGATTTAGAGTGGGCAGAAAAATTTAGTACCGACCATCTGATACACGTATAAATGATATATTCCTAAAAAATAAAGAAAATTAAATTCTGAAATATCATAGTTTAGCTTCTGTGCAGCATAACATAAGAAAGCTATGTAACTACAATTGAGGCACGTCGTGGGAAAACCAGACTTAATGCATGTGCGTATAGTGTCATCCCGGATTAGCATGTGCAGTTCGCACAGGCTAATCCAGGATGGCACTTTCCGCCTACAGTGGATTTATGTATAAAAGAGACGGCACTTTCCGCCTACAGTGGATTTATGTTTAAAAGAGACTTCCTTGAAACAGAAAATACCATAAAAGCGGAAAGTGCCGTCCCGGATTAGCCTGTGCGGACTGCACAGGCTACTCCAGGACGACACTTTACGCACATGCATTAAGTCCAGTTTTCCAACAACGCGCCTCAATTATTCTTCGCTAAAGAGGGGGAGGGTACTTTCACTCTTTTTAAGAGTGATTATCCGTTTGTTAACAGACATACTCACATTTATAAGATTTACCTATGGGGGAATGTAGCACAACCATTGTAAGGTTATACATCTAACACTCATAGGGACATTACGTTACATTGTCTGTAATTGTTTATTATAACTATTATTTAGTATACCTTGTTTTATGATGACAGGCATTTCATTGGAACTCTTAGGATTCTGCCACAGCGTGTAGCAATGGCTCGTCCCAAGCGAATCTTCACATCGTTCATAGCCATTGACAACGTTTTTCTTTAATCCTCGTGTTCCGTTTGTTTCCTGCTCCAGGTAATGGTAAAATTGGTCGACATTTGCAGCCCCGTGGGAAGTTTTGTTCAGCTTGTAGCTTTCATCCTTATAGGCACAGTATGTGGCAACATCTACTGCTTGTACTGCAAAGAGAAACCAAAGTCATGATAAATTTAACACATGACCACATCAGTTTCCGCAGAAGTCCCAGACTGAACACTGGCCATGAAGCACCTATCAATATTTCCCCCCAGGGGGGGGGGGAGCAGTGAGGTGACCCAGGGGCATAAGACTTGTTTTTTTTTCGGGGTCCAGAGCCAAGCATTTGGATCAAACAAGCAAATAACATGCATTTCCAAAAGATATATACACTATCATAAATCACTAAAACAAAGGCCAATAATGTGTACAAACAAAGGAAATTACATACTAGACACATAAAGATCGAGAAATTCAGTTCCTAACATACAAATTCATAACCCACAGAGAAAATACTGCTTTCAAGGCAGTACTACATGTACATAACATAATAATACACCACAGCGAACAATTGGTCCAGTAATTTGATTTTGATAATAATTTTCCATTGATCAAGACACTTTCCATCATCACACAACCTTGACTTTACAATAACAATATAATGTATACCCTAGGCAACCCATATCAGATCCTTAGAAAGCAAAGTTAAAACAGGACACCTTGTATCAATTCAGACATGGAAAGTGCCAAAGCGATCTCACAGGCAGATTGCATCCATCAATCTTTCTTCCTATTATTATGAGGATGCTTAATGAATTACTGTCTGGCACATCTATTTTCACTTAATTAAGAAGCTATTCTCACGTTTATAGCAGACACAAAACTGCTACCTTTATGAAGCAATCATGTCTCTGCTTAAAATGAGGCTACAAACGTTGAACATAATGATGTTCAAGTCCAGAGGGGCAGACAAGG
The DNA here is from genome assembly GCA_027627225.1 of Congeria kusceri. NCBI lineage: Eukaryota > Metazoa > Mollusca > Bivalvia > Myida > Dreissenidae > Congeria > Congeria kusceri. The sequence goes on from JAPFQT010000080.1 coordinate 395,738, forward strand.
CCAGAAGGGCAGACAAGTCCCAAAGGGCAGACAAGTCCAGAGGGACAGACTAGTCCAGCAGGGCAGACAAGTCCAGAGGGAAAGACAAATCTAGAGGGACAGACAAGTCCAGAAAGACAAACAAGTCCAGAGGGGCAGACAATGTCAGAGAGGCAGACAATGTCAGAGAGGCAGACAAGTCCAGAGGGACAGACAAGGCCATAGGGGCAGACAAGGCCAGAGAGGCAGACAAGGCCATATGGGCAGACAAGGCCATAGGGGCAGACAAGTCCAGAGGGGCAGACAATGCCAGAGAGGCAGACAAGGCCATAAGGGCAGACAAGTCCAGATGGGCAGACAATGCCAGAGAGGCAGACAAGGCCATAGGGGCAGACAAGGCCAGAGGGCCAGACAAGTCCAGAGACTAGACAAGGCCAGAGGGCCAGGCAAGGCCAGAGGGGCAAACAAGTCCAGAGAGGCAGAAAAGTCAAGAGGGGCAGACAAGTCCAGAGGGGCAGACGAGTCCAGAGGGGCAGACAAGTCCAGAGGGCCAGACAAGGCCAGAGAGGCAGATAAGTCCGGAGGACCAGACAAGGCCAGAGAGGCAGACAAGTCCAGAGGGGCAGACAAGGCCAGAGAGGCAGACAAGTCCAGAGGGGCAGACAAGTCCAGAGGGCCAGACAAGGCCAGAGAGGCAGACAAGGCCAGAGGGGCAGACAAGTCCCGAGGGCCAGACAAGTCCAGAGGGCCAGACAAGGCCAGAGAGGCAGCCAAGTCCAGAGGGGCACACAAGGCCAGAGGGCCAGACAAAGCCAGAGGGCCAGACAAGGCCATAGGGGCAGACAAGTCCAGAGGGCCAGACAAGGCCAGAGAGGCAGACAAGTCCAGAGGGCCAGACAAGGCCAGAGAGGCAGACAAGTCCAGAGGGTCAGACGATGCCAGAGGGGCAGACAAGGCCAGAGGGACAGACAAGGCCAGAGGATCAGACGATGCCAGAGGGGCAGACAAGGCCAGAGGGCCAGACAAGTCCAGAGGGCCAGACAAGGCCAGAGGGCCAGACAAGGCCAGAGAGGCAGACAAGTCCAGAGGGCCAGACAAGGCCAGAGAGGCAGACAAGTCCAGATGGGAAGACAAGGCCATAGGGGCAGACAAGGCCAGAGGGGCAGACAAGGCCAGAGGGACAGACAAGGCCAGAGTGACAGACAAGGCCAGAGGGGCAGACAAGGCCAGAGGGGCAGACAATTTCAGAGGGTCAGACAATGCCAGAGGGGCAGACAAGGCGAGAGGGGCAGACAAGACCAGAAGGGCAGACAAGGCCATAAGGGCAGACAATGCCAGAGGGGTAGACAAGGCCAGAGGGGCAGACAAGGCCAGAGGAGTAGCCAAGGCCAGAGGGTCAGACAAGGCCAGAGGGGTAGACAAGGCCAAAGAACCAGACAAGGCCAGAGGGGCAGCCAAGGCCAGAGGGGCAGACAATTTCAGAGGGGCAGACAAGGCCAGAGGGGCAGACAAGTCCAGAGGGGTAGACAAGGCCAGAGGGGCTGACAATTTCAGAGGGGCAGACAAGGCCATAAGGGCAGACAAGGCCAGAGGGGTAGACAATGCCAGAGGGGCAGACAAGGCCAGAGAGGCAGACAAGTCAAGAGGCACAGACAAGGCCAGAGGGGCAGACAATTTCAGAGGGGCAGACAATTTCAGAGGGGCAGACAAGACCAGAGGGGCTGACAAGGCCAGAGGGGCTGACAATGCCAGAGGGGCTGACAAGGCCAGAGGGGCAGACAAGGCCAGAGGGGCAGACAAGGCCAGAGGGACAGACAAGAACAGAGGGGCAGACAAGTCCAGAGGGGCAGCAGGGTTGAACCAGAAGCAAGGTGCAGCAATCTGCTACTTGGTCCCTTACATGCAATCTCAATAAAATTAGTCCTAACGTTTGCCCCAGTAGTTGTCCCTGTTAGTATTATAACAGCGTCAAACTAGACATGATGTCAATGCCTGTACATGCTAAAAAGCACAAATGCATTTAGTTGAGAGCATTTCAGACAAATGCGTTCTGGGCTAACCTAACATCAACAGAGCTTTTCACAGGACCAACTTATCAACAGAACCATAAACAACAGGAGCCAAGATTGATTTTGGTTGTCTTATAAATCACCAACAACTGCTGGATAGAAACAGCATCTATAAACATATCCTGCCTGTATGTCATCACTATTTAGCTGAATCTAAGATAAATTTCAATGCACATGTTTAAGATAAGAAAGATGTTGAAAGTTGTTTAATATAACAATAAATAAGAAACTTGTTCTCGAGCATTATATAATTGATGCTCATGTTCCGACCACTTATACTTCAGTCTAAGAACATTAAACATGTTTGAATATGTAAATTTCATTGTGTTCATTAAAGAATATCTGAAACAAAAATAATCTTAATTTTTTACACATAATATGTTTGTTATTATATTATACACAAATTATATTGTAACCATTTGGTGGCAATGCACTAATCCGTTTGTAATTAAATACCTATCACTTACAAGCACTGCATGGTAAACTAATAATGGCTTAGGCCATACAAATTTTATTCTATGTTGAGCGTCCCCATGATTTTTCGAAACCTACCAACCAGGCAGGAAAAAACAAACAACAAGTCGATAAAAAAACATTTTTCTTTAACAACTTATTCATGGCAGTGGTACAAGCTAAAACAAATGTTTAATTGCAAAACTGTTATATATCATCTTCATATTGGGAACCAAACTTTAACACAGTATTTTAGCTGTGTAAATTGACTAGTTGCATCCTATTTTTTTACAAATATTGGTAAAAACAACTACCAGTCATTTTTTCTATTTTTCCAAAGTTCATATAAGCTTTTTGAACTCGATTTTTCACATTGCCGAATTTTTTTTTTTTTTCGTTCATGCATTCGAAAACCTACCAGCCCGAGGACGCTAAACATAGAATCAAATAGGCCTTTCCCAAAACTAGGTGATCTCCCTTGGATATTACCTCCTGTTATTTTGAATTCACATCCGCCATATTTGAAACCTGACTTCCGGCGACTTTTTTCCCTAGCTTGCCATATAAAGTATTATAGATCTAAGACCAAGCGGCTTTCAAAACTTGTTACCGAAAATTTTTAAACCATATGTTTTTGATTAAATATTACAAAAAACTTATAGAGGATATATGTTACAAAAATGAATGATTAGAACTAAATGTAGTATCGTTTTAAACTCATTACTAAGGCCACATGTCCGTATGCCAGGTATCCGGAAAAAAATGTAGTCTCCTTGTCTCGTCTTAAACGGTTGTTTTCCATTCATAAATACCACCAATAAACACATTTCCTCTCAATGGATACTTAGTTATCTGTCTGAAAAAATTTAAATACCAAAGCCACAAACAGCGGGGATATTATCAAATTGCCCTTAGAACAATACCGCTAAACCGTGCAATTGCATAATGCATTGATGATAAAGATCTACACCTAACATGCCACACTTCGTCTCCATTGTTTGCGTCTCAAATTAAAGTTTATCTCACATTTTAAATTGTTGTTTTCTCCGTTCTTGTTCTTTGCCTATCACCCTATGAAATTTCGCCACCTTATTGAACCTTATTGAACAGAACAGAACATATTTAAAAGCATTAAACACTTTTTCGAATTAATAAAATGGTTTAAATTCAGGAGTGAAATAATATGCCACTGCATTTAATTTTCAATTCTAAAGAATTCTAAAGAATTGAAACGTGGTGAACATTTAGGAGCTCATCGTGTTTTGTTTTTCTAAAACATACGGGAAGCGGCTGCTGCGATAATAAAATGTTGTTTGTTTACCACGATTCCGACAGAAATGAAGAAATAATCTCAGAGTTATATACATGAAAGAAAACTAAATACCTGATCAAACAGACTCAACAAGTATACAATATTTATTCTAACGTATATAAGACTCTTCTGTTGGCTTAGTTAATTACTTACTCTGAATTGTGTAAACTTTAAAAAAAACGTATATATCTATGTCTGTTTTAATATAGATACTCACCCTATTATGTGCATAATTATCACGACATATCTATTTCCTGGTGACATATAGACCCATTGGGTCGGGTGTTATTTGTTTTGTTGATTATATGAAGTTATCAAGAACATTGTTTAACCACATGACACAATTATAAACAAATTACTTACTTAATCTCTTTAATAAAACATCAATTATAACATTTAATGAGAAGTGACATCATCTTTAGTTATTGTAATATTGTGTTAACAGTAATTAAAAAGATAGTAGTTTTGTTACATTATATTTCAAGATTAAAGCGAAGCATGTTCAAGCACCATATAATATTTAGCACACAACAATAATATCTGGAACTAAAAAAGGTTTAAAGTTAAACACAATTGTGTTGAAATTCAAAAACAGAGTTGCTGTCAAAAAAATTGGAATTACACTAAAACTTTCTCTGATGATACCTTGTTTTCATAATTTTAGTCGCCAGAAGAATGTTAGCTTAGAGTTACTTAGCAAAATCATTTTACTAAAAACAGCTTTATTTATTTTATTTAATAAAGCAAATTTAAAACAGGATGATGGCATAGGTTGTTTAGATACTGAAATCGCTATTTTTGTGTTTTGTTGCATAATAACCGTTAAACGTACTGTGTACAGTTTGTTTGTCAATCTGCAAAGAGTAGATAATATTGTTACAAATCAAAATAATAATTTAATTAAATTGATAAATAAAGTACATGATATATATTATATACGAATGTTGATATTTGTAAATTTATTTTTGCGACATCAACACAATTTTAAAAGATTGAAAATCAAATATATCAAACTCCTCGCAGCGGTTACCTCCCCTATCTGTTAACGGTAACCACTGCCATCACAAGTAAAATCCTTCCAGATCTGGAAGGATTACGTGTTTGTAATTTTTACTTATTTAATGCAAATCAGTGCAATTATCTACATATTTGGACTTTTTATATATCGTTTGCTGTTAATAATGAAAACAGAAAAAGAAAATAACTAATTAAAACCATAAATAACATTTAGAAGATTTAAATCGATCATCATCACGTGGTTTGCTATGATGGCAGGGATTTGATTAGAGCTATGCTCGGAACCAGTCAAATCTCTGCTCGGAACCAGTCAAATCTCTGCGGGGAGGTTGCAAATATATTGCATGTTTTTCGGTAAATATCAATACGCTTATCCCGCCTTATAATAAATAAGTCGCCGGAAGTGAACAGGGGACATCACTCGTGATAACGCAAGGGAAGTAACCTAGTTTTGGGAAAGGCCTATTGGTATGGCCTTATGCACATTATACTAGTACATGCAATATTTTACTTTGTTACTACCGGTAGTAAAAATGTTAAGAAATATGTTGATTTATTAAATATTAACACCCTATGTCTGTTTTGTGTTTCTGTAACAGTCAGCGTTTACTTTTTTTAAGAAATCAAACATATCTTTCAAACATTTGGCTGCAAAAATTCTGAACTATGGCTATGAAACTTCATAAATCTGCTGGATCTTATTAAAACATACTGCTAATGTTGCATATATATATTAGGTGTGTTGCGGGAAAACCAGGCTTAATGCACAGGCTGGTCCGGGACGACACATTTATGGTATTTTCTGTTTCAAGGAAGTCTCTTTTAAACAAAAATTAACTGTAGGCGGAAAGTGCATTAAGCCGTGTTTCCCACAACATGTCTCATAAGTAAATATAGAATTTAGTTTGCACCGTTGCATACCAAGCTCTAAACAAAAGTCGACTCAAATGTGATGTAACAGAGGTTCATATTCAAATATGATAAATTTCTACATCAACTGTTGTAACTGACTGAGTTTCCCTTTTTTTATTTCACAATTAAGCACATACTTTACAATTTGGCTTTCACAATTTGCTTTTTGATGCACTCACTTTTCACAAACTGAATAGGCCCCTTGACAGTGTTGGTTATGTCTGTTGGTAATATCTGGAAATGATTACGGTATGTATGGAGCTCTTGGGTAAAGAACAATTACCTTTAACTTATTTTTTAAATGAAACAAAACAAGAAATACATTTGGTAATGTCGCAAGTGCAATAATTTACAACTATAAATATGGGACAAAAAAAAATCTCAACTATCAAACAATAAGCAAGGAACATGGAAATTCCATGAAAACCAAATTTTTCAAATAGAATTTACTGATCAAAAACCGTTTTTGTAATGTTGGTAACAGTGACCTTGACCACACCTACCCTATATGCAATCCCAAGCGAGGTCTTGCTATAAGGTATCTATGTATGAAGTATTATTACAATAGCTCAATTCACTTTTGAGTTATCGAGATTGGAAACCAAAGATGATGCTGCCACAAAGTCCGCCCAATGACTTACCCCAATCTAATAAGCAAGATTTTTCTTCGAAAAATTAGGTTAAACAATTAATTTGTTTCATTTCTATATAATATTTTTTATAAATTATTGCATTCATAGTTCGGTCCACTTAATTTTGTGACATGCAAACCTTGTTTTACCAGAAATATCAACCCAGAGCACAATAACGGACATAAAGAAATCAACACTGAACTGGGACCTGGGTTACCCATGCTACTTGACATTCTACTGATCGTAATTGCCTCGTGCAAGTAGAGTAGATGTGAGTGGGCACTCACTTGTCCTATTAATTAAAGTCAACCCACAGGATTACCACTCTCATGATAATGCGAAATGCCATTAGAATCGAAGAATAGTTCATTGCATATCACAGGCACAAGACCTTCTGCTTAATTATATATGCAATTGCAATAGAAATGTAGGAATATTACAACTCTTAAAAACCAAACTGTTTGTTTAAACAAAAAATAGATAGCAGTGTCAAAAGCAAACTAAAATCTGTATCACAATTTCTAACAAATACAGTCAGGTACATGATGAAATATGTTTTATTTATTATTGAACCTGTTGAAAATTTCACAAAAAGAAAAATTCAGGAAGGAATATAAGGTCGTCACCATCCAAACAAGATAACGTGAAGCACCTTGAATATTATATTTTTTAAACACAGAAAATCCTATATGCGCTTTCCAGTTGAACTATTTAATTTGATTGCATATATTCATTGTGAGTTGGAAAAAAAACACATTTTATTAATACAATAATATATTTTTGGCAGTCAAAATTTTATGGCTTTTTGGAAAAGACACTAAACTCAAAACTGATATTAATCAGTATAATTTTATAATTTCAAATAGCTTAAATTTAGTAAACATTTGAATTAAATATATGTATGGATTCATTGTATACACACTATACATATTACAGTAAAATTAAATAAAACATATAACTTTAACTATATATGTATATATAATATTGTATTTATATTTCTTCCAAACAATCATTACCAAGTGTAAATATACAAATTATGATTCAATAAAATTTAATTATGCAGTGTAACTGTTTAATAAAATATATATATATATATATATATATATATATATATATATATATATATATATATATATATATATATATATATATATATATATATATATATATATATATATATATATATATATATATTATATGTGCACATTATTTTATCATCATCTATAACTATAGAAATGTAATCATTGCAATAACATAACTGTGTTTTAATGCTTTCAAAAATATCAAATTGAAGAACACTACAATGCAGTTCAATAAAATAGCATAAACTTGTATAAGATATAAATAGAACTTGTTACGTCACAACATTGTGCATTCTTTGCACTTCAAAGGTTTTATTCGGCCCGACAATTACCCCAGGCTATTAAGCCAAAATGAAAGTGATACTGCTCTTGGGTGAACAACACACTTACCTGTAAATGGACTGACAGCAACAACGACTGTTATCAGTAGCCTGTTAATCCACATTTTGTTTTTAAAATATCATCATTTTTGTTAATGATTTGCACCAATATGGCGAAGGGATCTGTTATGCACATCTAAGTCGGTCAAACGTCTAGACAACACTGTCTAGGTCAACGATTACTTAATATTCATTCGACAATCCATATTCACCACAGCGAACGGTTCTGTAATGTTTGTATTTTCAATTTCCATTAAAGTTTACTCGTGTCTTTTGTTTTCCAATACACTAATTAAATACACTATCCGATGTTTTGTGTATTGCAGCAATGTGCATGTAGAATGGACTCGTCCAAAAAACATAACAGTCTTCAAAAATTAAATTGGGTCATCAAATTTTTCTTAACGGGGGTGTGATTTAAAATGTTGTTTATTTGGTGTCGAAAACTTTACAAATTAATTGATTCCATATCAAAGTTGCGCACGAGAATGCAAAGAAAGCAGATTCATGACTGTATTTATTAAAGAAAAGAAAAACATATTTGATGTTGATGCTGCGAAGGGCTATATCACCAGGATTCCATGTCAATAAACGACAACGCTCATTTTACTAACGGTTGAAAACGTGTATTACCCGTATCAGAGTGTTTGTAACATGATTAACGGCTTGTTGCAAAATATTTTTATATAAGTTTGAAAACGGTTTTAAAAAAGAAATAAAATGGGGGTGATTGTTTTCTGTTTTAGATCGTGCAAAATTGTAAGGTCCTTGTCGTCTGATTTTTAATGTCGCCACTTTTCAAAACTGCTGAAGTAATATTTTCTTTTATTGGTAAAGAAAGCGTTATTTCAAAGTAAAACATCTACATAATTTGACATAATATTTGACTATGTATTTTAGGATTAAATGTTTCAAAATATCTTGCAGGTGTTCTTAATTAAACAGAAGAAAAACGCGTTTTCTTACAGTGAACATGCGCATTTATAAACGGGCTTCCTATTTTAGTATTTTGATATGTATTACGATGTAAAGTTATTCCAGAATCTGCATTCTAAGAAAAGCTGCATTTTCCAGTTATTGATGTTTGAATGCACCAATTAATACTCTTCTTGAACGTAGTGTATATTGGCAAAATATAATTTGCACAATTGGCTATTTCCGGCTTATTCGGTGCACGGGCGCAAATCGAGCTATAATTAATGTTACAACTTGTTGTTTTATACAGGTATATTGTTGCATTTTGTGGATTTATAGAAAACACAAGCAAGTACTGGCATTGTAATAGCTAGAATATGCATTCTTTAATTTAATATGTTATTTTTATCAACTTACTTTTAAGACACATCATGGTTTTGTGCATTGTGACACATCAAGGTTTTTGTGCATTGTGAATTGTATATGCTGTTAGTCTATTACTAATTTAATTATCTTGTTGTCAATTTTGATGCGCATGTCTTACGTTATCGGGCAGCCCGAAGGAAACCAAATTATATATATATATATATATAACCTTGTATATGTATTAATAATTCGATATAGGAAAACCCACTTGTCCGGTTAAATTATCATTGAATGCCTAGTTTAATCCTTCTTCATTTGACCCACCCACCATAAATCTGGGTTATTGTACTCCTGCGTATTGGCTCCCTGCTGTGGTCACAGTGTGGACACAGTGCGGCGACCCTTATCAGCTGAAATCAATACACTGCTGCAATTGAAACAGTGCACTAAACCATTGCTCAGTCAGCTGGCGGAAAAGATTGCAGATAATGATAAGAGATTTTATGGCGTGCCAATACACAGAGTGGAATACACCAAGGAGAGATGATTTCTCAGTCTGGCTTTTTGCGAGAAGTACATCCTGTAAGAAAACACATAATTTTTCGTCACATTTACTAGTAAAATGAAGAATTTAAATAAACTACTGATCGGCGGTCGGTCTGTTTCTCTATTACGCGGAGCCAACGACATTGCTCCCATTTTTTTAATCCGACAATGAATTGTTGCCCTTGAGTAATCCTTCCCGCCATTGATGTTGCATTGTGGGAACACGTGAAAGCAATCATCAAGATGGCAGATAAAGAAGATGCAGAACCGAGTCCGGCGGAAGACATTGTTGTCACCAAATATAAAATGGCGGGGGACATGGTTAATGGTAAATTGTACCCATAAATTTCGATGCATAATACAATGTAATGTCTTATAACAAAAATTGGTGAATGGCTATACTATTTTCAAACCAACACATGTTCGGCATATTGCACAAATACCGGTAACTTAGATGTCCCAAAACAGTAACAGATTGTTGATGTTTTATGTTGTTTTGCGAAGAATCAAAATGTCATATTGCTTGGTAATTTATCTATACAAACTAGGAACATCGATTCTGTAAATGTCACTCTCTGCATTGTCAGTAATACCAATGTCATTCAGAGTATTGAAGTGTTGCCAGTGGAAACTATGGCCTATTTTGATTTATACTCCATCTACCATCTACCGGTGCAAACCTTCCGACGGTGTAATCCGAAAATCACTGAATATGTGTCACGAGGCACCATAGGTTAAATCGCACCTGTTTACACGTTTCCCACGGTCCATCGCAGTATGGTTTTGGCCATTATGTCATTTTTACGAGTAAGTATTATTGCCAATTATGTTTAAACATCTAAAATCAGTATTTTTACGTCGAAATCTATCCGGTGTATCAATATCCATTGAGGTTGCACATAGTTTTTCAGGTTTTTACTTCGTTTGTTTACCGTAGAATTACTTCATTGATTATATGACGTCACAAATCCGGTGCTCGTAGTAAATAGCGCCTTTTCCATATATGGGCATGCTACATTTACTAAACAAAACTTCCGTTTTTATTTGATAAGCGATGGTATGATTTCATTTCAAAATTTAAGCTTTATTAAATTACTGATTTTTTATGAACTTAGTAGGGAAATCATTTTTCAATATAATGCCTATATATTTCCAATGTACTGCAATCACGAGTGCCTAAAAATGAGATTTGTTGTCATTGTTAACTTTTTGTGTATATTTATCACTGTATTTTTATAATTAGAAAATATGCCAAAAAAAATCAAAATAAACTTATGAAAAAATCAGACAGTTCCCTGAATTTCAAACATAGGTCACTTATTTTCATTTTAGCTTCCAACTATCAAGAAGTACAAGATTCCTAGAAGGCAGTATGATATCACCCTGATTCAGAAGGCATATTCAGATGTCAAGGAGAAACCTGAGAGCATCCCTGAGAGCACCCTCAGAGACAAAACACTGGGAATTCAGCCTGTTGACCAAGGTTATCTGTATGCAGGCCCAGGTCCACTATTCAGCAAAGAAGAGGAAGCACAGCTGGCCTGAAAACATATGGAATGTTGACGAGACTGGCCTCACAATGGAACATTCACCACAAAATGGTAGTTTGTGTAAATATTTCCAGGAAAACGTATGAAGGACGACCTGATGGATGGTGCATCCCCAGAGTCAGCGGGAACTGTAACAGACTCTGGATCGTCAAACACAGAGGTGTTCATGCAATACCTGCAAAACCACTTCAAACGATTTGTCCCTAGCAACAAATCATCCTATATTGATTTTGTTTGATGGACACACATCACATGTGAACTGAACTCTGGCAGAGTGGGGCAAGAAGCACAACCTGATTTTCTTCGTCCTGCCACCTCACACCTCACATGTCTCCCAGCCACTGGACGTGAGGTGTTTTGGCCCTTTGAAAAGAGCATATTATTGTGAACGCCAGTCGTACATGCATCACAACCGAGGCATGCAGATAAACAGATACAGTGTGGCAAAGATATCTTGCAAGGCCTATGACAAGTGTTTATCAGCAGAAAACCTGATATATTCTTTCAAGAAGACTGGTATTTTCCCATTCCAGCCATCCAAAATATCCCCCGACATGACCGCTCCATCTGCTATCTACAAGGAAAATATTAATCCGCAGCAGCCTAACGGATTCCTTGAAGAGAAGAGGATCACTGCTGTAAAATCAACAGAGAATGGTAAAAAGAGAAAGCCCAGAGGACCATCCATCCATGGAAATATAATGTCCCCAACAAAGCAGTCAAAGCTGGCAGAAACTCCAAAAAGACCGAAGACTGATGTACCGCCAAAATCCAAAAAGAATACCAGACATGGCGAAAGACCGTCGGCCCGTCGGACATTGCGGACGAAAATTTTAAAAGGCCGACGGTGAAATCCAATATCGTCGGACTTACTGTCCGGTAATTTTTTTGTTTCCATTTCCAAAGTTTGTAACCTCTTCGCAGTTTTCACAACAAAATTACTTCGCAGTTACCTGTTCCTGTGTATTCGGATTCGTTGCCATACGTAAACAAGTGAGTTTTTAATACGAACAGTGTGTGTTTTGCGAAAATATTTATCGAAATCTATCGTACATTTTCGGTAATATTCAAGTGTTATAAGTACAAACCATGAGTGCCTTCGACAAATTAAAATATGTTAAGGGGGCAATGCCGAATAAAAAAACAACTGCTCCGTCAGATAAAACGCATTCCCCACCCACCAAAGTCACCAAATACTAACGTAAATTTCAATCTTCATGGTGTGAAGGGCGTCCAAAGGATTTGACACAAACTTGTGATTCCTCATTGTACTGGAGGTGTACTATAATCTATAAAGTGATGAAAAATGTTCAATTTTGTGTATGTCATTATATTGAAAAAATAAAAGTAAAGTTAAATATTGGCACATTAAAATTTAAGAATAAAAACTCTTAAGTGGTGAATGTTAAATACCAAAAGTTGAGGCCTGTGAAGTTCACAACTGGCCTGTAAATTTTTCCTCCGTAGGACAGTCTGGCCTGTAAATTGTGACGGTCTTTCGCCATGTCTGGAATACTATCACCACAACCAAGCACATCATGGATCCTGACAAAAGTTGGTACTGACACTGACAGTGAGAGTGATGTTTCCGATGAAAACGAGGATTTATGTTGCATGTGCAATAAAAGGAGTCCAGAGCGTAGCAGTAGAGTTTATCTCCTGGGCTCAGTGTGATAGCTGTGGGCACTGGACACACCTCAAGTACTGTACACCAGTCAAGTGCATTCGCAGGAACGACACCTTCCTCTGTCCACACTGTGATAAATAAATGTGCAATATATTGAGGGTTTTTTAACTACAATTTATAACCATTTAATGATTTTAAATGTCATTTTACTGACATTTAAGTTATCATTAGCTGGTTATAAATTATAGTAAAAAAATCTTTTTCAGTTATTTTACACTTGTTGATTTACATTTGTTATTGTTAAATATTTATGTTTTCATGTTTTGCATGTCTATATCTTCCTTAAACATGTAACAAACATTAAATTCACTCATAAACATTTTAACTGTATTTGTTTCATTGCAAAAAATGACTGGCAACAACACAGAAGTTTTGCCCAGTACAGTCAAGGGAGGTAATTATAGTTACACCGGTAGATGGTAAGTTGTCAACATCCAAAATGGCCGCCGACCCAGTTTGATGGATGTTTTTAAATGAAGAAGTCTTGAAATGTGTGATATCTTAATGTAATAATTAACAAAAATGATTTATTTGGTCATTTATTTAATAATTAGTGTCAACTTTGTGTGTTAAACGTGAATAATACATGTCTAAACTACTAATACACCGGTAGACTGTGTAACCGGGCTAAGTCCAAATAATTAGACGTAATCGTTGGATTCTGATCTATTTTTTTGTATGGGCAGAATCCACACTACTGACGCAGTGCCTAAATCCGCCACATTTGGAGGGTATTTTTACGATATTTTCAAAAGTTGTTTACAGATTGACATAAAAATTAACATAAATCATGTTGGGTTTTGTGCATTTACTGGTGTGTTTTGGTTGCATTTCAAATGCTTGGCAAAGGAAAAATATTTATTGAAATTGAAGTCCTAAAATGTGTTTAAAAAAATGAGCGTTGGAGTGCCTAAATCCGCCACCCCTCTTTAAAATGTTCAAATTGCTAAAAAATAATATTCTTTGTGAATTCTGTTTTCAAAGCAACTTCTATTGACAAAACTCTCACTTTTATTTCTTTAAGGTTCATTTTCTAATGTTTAATATAAATGGTGAAAATCGTAGATCAGGAACCGTGACATGCTTATTTCACATTTGACTATCGTACTTATTTAATTTTCCATATTAAGCAGTTCATTGTCTGTTGTTAATACAATGTTTCAGTTTCTTCAAATACTAATTTGTGCCTCTTAAAATAGCTCTGAAACTGAGGTCCTGCGTGCACGTGGGACAAATAAGTGGGGTTTTGAATAGCAAGACATTTGCGCTCTTAATATGCTGTTCTTTCCACATTTTATTGTATGTAATGCTAATGAATAATGGTTATTTTATACTGCACATGCTCCCATAGACATTATAATAAAACATGATAATTTGATTTTATCATGGACACCATGCGGGGCCTCAAAATTGCGCATGCGCAGTATGAAATAGGTTCCCCGCATGCAGCTTGTTTTCATTTAGGGGTTATGTTCAAAATAATTGGATAAAATATTCATTTATGCACAAATCAAGATGAAAACTCATCAGCGTTGTTAAGATCGAGATTGATCGAGATCAACAAAATAGAAATCGCCGGTACAAAAAACCGCTTATTCGGATGGGGTGGCGGATTTAGGCAAGTGGCGGATTTAGGCACTGCGCCAGTACGTCTAAACAGTTTATGCTTACTTCCAGTAGCAAAGCAATTTCACATGAACTTTTGATTTTTCCGGTTAAACTTCAAAATATCAATAGTATCATGCATATAATAATGTTATTAATCCATATTGTAGAAGAAAACAGCACATAAATCGAGCAATTATCAACAAAACATTGTAATGTTATCAAATAAACTACACTCGCATATCCACATTTCTGTAATGAAAGTGGTCAAAACAATTTCAGTTTTTAACGAAATATATTAATAGCCGACACAGCTTTCTACTGCGCACATGGTAAAATATTTTGTCTATAGATTTGATTCTATAGCCATATGCGATCCGTATTTTTACTGACCAATGAAATAGCAGTATGCAAGTTTCACATTACTCGGTGCAATATGGAGGACTTGACATAGAATTTGAACAGTGCATTTGTTTAAGGATAAGGATTAAGTGTTAAAGTAAGTTTTATGTTGACTTTTTGGCATGCAATTGGTAAATTAATGTTTGTACTTAATGTTGAATCATTGTTAAATTAATAATGAGTGGTAAAATATGAAATTGCAGCTTGTATTGATGCCACAGGAAAAAAGCACTTACCGATATGAGGTGTATACCGACTTCATATATATATATATATATATATATATATATATATATATATATATATATATATATATATATATATAGGAGTAATTTTGTGTGATACTTTTTTAAATCATTTTACATAATTAGATGAAATCAAATTCACACACTTTAAGAATGATTATGAATATAGTAATGTTTCACTTATTAGTCTGCTGAAACTTGTTTGTAAAACTATATTCATGAAGGTAAATTTTTAAAAAGGGACTTGCTCAGATTCAACGTTTTATACAGGCCGGCTAGTAACATTTTCTTGCTCTGGAGTAATAATATAAGTATTTTGCTTTGCCAAAAGGCTTGTTTTGATTACTAAAAGAAACTGACTTCATATCCACAGCCAAATGGATGATATATTGCACTTGTCTGACTGATTCACTGTTATTCCAATGAATATGCATACAATGCCCGGTTAAGATCTGGAATATACTGAACTGGAATATATTTAATATGGCTGTAAAATGCTTCAGGTATACTCAAAGAAGTTATCGAAAAGTGTGTGGATGGTGCATCAGTTCTAAGCATTTGCACTTTCGGTGATGATCGCCTGCTTGAAGAGACAGGAAAGGTGTTCAAAAAGGAGAAGGACATGAAGAAAGGTAATAAATACAACTTACAATAGCATTGAAACCAATTGAATGAGTCCAGTTTAATTTGTACAAACATTTCAAAAATAAACAAATTATCATGGAATCCAAGAAACTGTGAAAATTCCCTCAAGTTTTGGCTTCCCCAAAATTGAAAGAGAATCCCTTATTCAGATTTATGTTGCTAGCACATAGTCTTTCAAACAAAATTGCTAATGAGAGTAGTTCAGGAGATTGTTTCTTATGTGACTAATGCACTGTTTAAAGGGATGTATGTGTTGTTTTTTCAGGTATTGCCTTCCCAACGTGTGTATCAGTAAACCACTGCATTTGTCACTTCTCACCACTGAGGACCGATCCAGATGTCACACTTAAAACGGGGGATCTTGTCAAAATGTGAGATTTTTTCATCAGATGTTTATTCTACTTTTAATGTGATACAAAAATCTACAGTAATGTGATTTGGTAACAAATCAAGTTGTCAAGAGTACTACTATTCTTGCATTGAGCTGTAATGTCTGTTTATTCCTGTAAGTCACTTAAAAGCTCTTTCCCCATTTGATAAATAATATTCCCAATTCCTATAAAATGAATGTATGAAACAATTAAAAATAATGACATCACCAAATAAGCATCCAGTTTAAATAAATCGAATCAAATCTCAAATCAAAATCCATGATCCAGATTTCTTGTTCTGATACATTATTGTAAGAATTGAACCCATGCTCAGAACATGTTCATAATGTTCATATTTAATATATTTTGTCTATTTCAGTGACCTGGGAGCACACATAGATGGTTACATAGCTGTAGTTGCTCACACTCTCATTGTTGGTGCCTCAACGGTAAAGACTGATCCTTTTGCTGGCCTCAAATAACTAACAAAACATGAACTTTAATTTTACTCAGAAAAAAACACTTCTAAAACCAGCTAAAACCACAATGTCAAATGACACTTCAGTGTTTCATGCAGTTTGAGTGTTACATAAGAGGAAGAAATGTTTTGTTTTATACTGATTTTAATGCATTCTTCAACATTTGCTATGTAGTACAGTCCAGTAGATGGCAGGAAGGCAGATGTTATACTGGCTGCCCACAGTGCGGCTGAGCTAGCCCTTCGAATGGTGAAACCTGGCGCAGAGGTAACGATATGTATACAGTGAATATTCAAGAAATAACGATAATAAATGGCATCCAGTTCAGCTGATTATAAAAAAAGAAACAAAAAAACAAAACCTACCTTCAATAACAAAGAACCAAACAAATGGTCAGCTAGCATTTGACGTTTCATGCATACACGTTGATTTTGGTGGAAAATGTGGTAGCAGTCATAAATGAACATCAATACCTTCCTTTAAGCGTATGACTATTAATCTAAAGGATGACTGCTACCTGCAGTATACAAATACAATGATAAGTTATATGGCATATCATGAATTCAGTATAAGTGTTAGTGTGTAAAAAATGTAATACATTATAACATTTATTTTGATGCTGTTCTGTCTTTAATCTTCACTATTCTTATTCCATTCTTCTTATTCCAGAATAACACTGTAACAGATGCTATACAGAAGGTGGCAGAATCTTACCAGTGCAAACCTGTGGAAGGTGAGATAATGCACTCAATTATTATATGAGGCGCATCGTTGGAAAACCGGCCTTAATGCATGTGCGTAAAGTGTCGTCCCGGATCAGCCTGTGCAGTCCGCACAGGCTAATCCTGGACGGCACTTTCCGCTTTTATGGTATTTTCTGAGTCATTGAAGTCTCTTCTAAACATAAATCCACAGGCTGATCCAGGACGACACTTTACGCACATGCATTAAGTCGGGTTTTCCCACGACGCGCCACATATGTATTATGGGTTTCATTAAACATATTTTATTTCCCAAATAATGACATACTGTGTAGATATTTTTAACAAATGGTACACATTGCAAATTTTTTTTCGACAGGCTCTAAACTAAGTTCTATCAATAATCAAAGCAGTCTTTCCCTACTAAGGACTGGAAATCATTGAGCACAAGCCAGTTTAAAAACAACACACTTTATTATATGATTCCTTTGGGTACCAGTACCCAGTCCAAATTATTTGTAGTAGGGACATAGTATTTTCAAGTGCCGGAATGCATTTGGACTAGTGTGTCTGTCTATTTGTTGTTGAAGTCACGGTGGCACACAGGAGAATCTATATCATGGTCTAATATTTATACTTTCTGCGAATTCACTGTTTACTGTATATTAATTATAGGTATGCTATCCCATCAGCTGAAGCGACATGTGATAGATGGAGAAAAGGCAATTATACAGAACCCATCCGAAAATCAGAAGTAAGTGTCATGTTTATTTTATGAGAAATAATCTGACATTTTGAACCATTTTATATATATTTTGTAAGAACTTTATTTAAACATCACATATATTAAAAAAAAAATGTTCTTAAAGTTGGTCAAGCTAAATACTTACAGACAACCAGATAAGGGATTTACCCACAGAAATCCACCATTTGTGCACAGAAAATAAAATAGGGGTGTACATCTATGCACAAAATTGCAAATGTTTGTATACACATGGAAATGAAAAACTGACCGAAATATATTCAACTGTTAAAGTTGTCGATTTGAAAATCCTTATTTAAAACATTTGTGTTCTTGCAATATCTGCTGCAGTGTTCAAGGTTGCTCTTTGGAATTCTTTTGCGCTTTTAAGCAAACCAATAAATTTCAGACAGAGAGTGCATTTACCCCCATACATTTTGGACTTAGTATACATTTACCCCCATAAATTCTGCCTAGAGTGTAAATTTATTCCCTGCATCAAACCTTATCTGGAGCACTGGACTAAAGTTCTGTACTTGAGTATGTTGGCTAAAAGTTTCCGTGTAGGGTAACAAGTCTTCAAGAATGTGTCTTTATAATACTTGATTTTGAAGAAATGTATGAATGTGTTAGGTGTTGAAAAAACAAAATACATATATTTCACATGTACATGCTAAATGCGCTGAAATTCTTTTACCGGTAAGTGTTTAAAAAAAAGCCAAAAAAATCATTGTTTTGTTGTACCCCATTTGAATTTTCTCCCTTAAAACCGCCATTGATAACTATGATGTAAAGTTCTTCTTTTTTGATTTTTATGTAATTATGTATTGAAGAAAAAAGTTAATCTAATTGCAGGAAAGAGCATGAAAAGTGTGAGTTTGATGTGCACGAGGTGTACGGCATTGATATTCTTGTCAGTTCTGGTGATGGAAAAGTGAGTACAAGTAGTAGTGGCAACGTTTTCTTGCTCTCAAGTAATACTGTAACAGTGTTCTGCCGTGGATGCGGCCTTGCGCCATTGGCGCAAAAATAAATCATTTGTCCCCACCAAATTTTCGTAAGCGGGTCCGCGGGCGCACACAATTTACAAGTTAATCATTCGGCGTATTTAGTCAAATTTATATCATTGATCGTGACGTCAATTTATAACCATTTTTTTCACTATAAAACTAATTCATTAACGCTTTATCGGCAGCGCTTGAACTGTTCAGATACAGTAGTATCAATCGATAATTATACACGTGGTCCACATGCTAAGCGTGAAACACGCTTTTCAGCGATAAACTGCTGGACGACAGCCGCATTTCGGCAGAAACATCAAATACTTTTGAAGTCGATTTACCGACACCGTTGCTATGAGTGTTGCTAACGGCTTACAGTTTTGGAAGCCCGGCTAATTGATGATGTAACACTGTTACAGTTTGTAGTTTTAACAGGTTTCATTATTAATGCCTTGTGTTTATAACGGATTTTATTGTTTGTTCAAATTAAAATTAATAATGCAAGGTTATATGGTATTTAAGAATGCAGTGTAACATTGATCAACAGAACGTTATGAATTAATTAAGAACACAGTATTATGTATTAATCATTTTTTGAACAGAAAAAAAAAACATGAATGAAAACAGCTAGTACATACTTTTCAAAACAAAAATCTGCTTTGGGAATATTCATGAGGTGAACAACTTTTTTGTCTGTGTCCCTACATTTTAGTAATTTGTCCCCACTTTTTAAAATCCAAGAGGGCCCTTGTCCCCAATAGTCCAAATTCACGGCAGAACGCTGCTGTAAGAATTGGGGCTTGCTAGGCCAAACTGCTAATTTAGATGACCGGTGATTGCATTTCTTGTATTTCTTTGTTTGCTTCAATGAAATTGGCATGATCATTTTGTCCTTTCTTTCACTACGTTGTACAATAATGTGTTTCAGGGACGGGAAATGGAAACCAGGACTACAGTGTATAAAAAGAAAGATTTTGTATATCAACTGAAAATGAAGGCATCCAGACGTAAGTTATGTCGTCAGATGTTTACAGTTAAAATATGTTGAATTAGTTTTGTGTCTGAAATGGAAGTAAGTTTGCTGTAGAGAAGGAAATTAGTAGATATTACGAGTGAACGCATGATTACCATTTGGAATTATTTTTTTTCTGTTTCATGAAGTTAGTTAAGATGTTTTAATTTTAAACGTAATAAGCATTCTGTTTTGAATATGGAAGTTTGCTGTAGAATAGAAAATATAGCAGATATTACAAGTGAGCACATGATTTCCATTTGGAAATAATTTTTTCAGTTTCTTGAAGTTATTTAAGATGTTTTAATTTTAAACATAACAATCATTCAGTTGTGAATACGTTTAGTACATCGATATTAATGTAAACTTGTTAGTAATTTGCGATTTCAGAATTCCTCAGTGAAACAGAGAAGAAGTGTGGATTAATGCCCTTTACACTCAGGTATTGCTTGGTTTATGTCTAAATATAAAGTTTTGCAAGACATTTCTGCAATTAAAATACAGTGTCTAATGATGCAAACTATTTATTTAGTAACTTTGGAATACTATTTAAAATAAATAATCCAGGATTGCACTTTCCGCCTGCAGTGGATTTATGTTTAGAAGAGACTTCCTTGAAATGGAAAATACCATAAAAGCGGAGTGTCGTCCCAGATTTGCCTGCACAGGCTCATCCAGGACGACATTTTACGCACATGCATTAAGCCTGGTTTTCCCATGACACGCCTCAAATCTATTTTACAATTAATAGTGTTTGTTTTGGGATCATATAAGTCAACTGCACTGTTGTATCCAAACTTTTGAATAACATGATCTTAGTATTAAACAATGGTGTACTGTCATTAGAACTTGCTAGAATAAACAGCTTATTATGCATTGTTCAAAAGTTCATCTTAACTTTTCTTCCATTTTAAATCCAAATATATCAAGGATGACTACCTGTATAGTATGTTCCTTTGCCCCTCTATTTGTCTTGTAAGACTACATTACGAGGGTTGAGCGTGAAACTATTGTATCTGACCTAGAAATGTTAATTTAACATGTTTACTTACCATAGGTTATTTGATGAGGAGGTGAAGGCTAAGATGGGGATAGTGGAGTGTGCAAAACACGATCTCATGCAGCCCTTTGCTGTGCTCTACGAAAAGCCTGGTACGTTGTCTTTTTACTTATTCATGTGTTATAAACATTTATACATTTTCATTCATCACTGTAATGAGGGTTTTCTGATGAATTCTTAGATTGTAAACGTGACAATGTGATGATTAATTGGCCTAGTTGCAAAATTAGGTTCATGATTAGTATGACTTTTGAAAAAATAATTTGGTATGTGATCTCATGAATAAAAGTGTTTTGTTCGATCTTAATTAGATTTTATTGTACTAGAAATTCCTTTAAGATAACTTCATTGGAAGAGAATGAGTTTGATATGATTTTCTTAGCCACTGCAATATGCTGATGTGACATTACAGGGGAGTTTGTGGCCCAGTTCAAGTACACTGTTATCCTGATGCCCAATGGACCTTTGAAGATTACTGGCCTTCCATTTGAACCCGAGCAGTTCAAGTCAGAGCACTTTATTGAGGATGAAGAACTGAAGGTAGTACCCGAACTTAGTACATCTTCAGCATGAGCAGTTTAAGAGTTATTTCGTTTCCACACGATATTTAGAGAACGCTTTGACCTACAATCATGAAAGTTGGTATGCTGGTTAATTGGGAGGAAAGGAAGACGCCTGTACATTTTGAGGTCAACAGGTCCAATGTAAAGGTCACCATTGCTAAAAATAGAAAAACGGTTTCCGCTCAATAACTTGAGAACGCATAGAGATATTTTAATAAAACTTGAAACATAAATACCTTATATCGAGACCTCACTTGGAATAGCATATGGGTAGGGTGGGGTCAAGGTCACTGTTACTAAAAATAGATAAACGGTTTCCGCTCAATAACTTTAGAACGCATAGAGATATTTTAATGAAACTTCATACAAAGATACCTTATATTGAGACCTTGCTTGGGATTGCATATAGGGTGGGTGGGGTCAAGGTCACCGTTACTACAAATAGAAAAACAGTCTCTGTTCAATAACTTGAGAATGCATCGAGATATTTTAATGAAACTTCATACATAGATACCTTATATGCAGACCTCGCTTGGGATTGCATATAGGGTGGGTGGGGTCAAGGTTACCGTTACTAAAAATAGAAAAACGCTTTTCGCTCAATAACTTGACAAGCATTGAGATATTTTAATGAAACTGCATACATAGATACCTTATATTGAGACCTCGCTTGGGATTGCATATGGGGTTGGGTGGGGTCCAGGTCACCATTGCTTAAAATAGAAAAACGGTTTCCGCTCAGTACTTGAGAACGCATTGAGATATTTTAATGAAACTTCCTAAATAGATACCTTATATTGAGACCTCTCTTGGGATTTCATACGAGGTGGGTGGGATCAAGGTTTCCATTACTAAAAATAGAAAAACGGTTTCCGCTCAATAACTTGAGAACGCATCGAGGTATTTTAATGAAACTTCAAACATAGATACCATATATCGAGACCTCGCTTGGGATTGCATATTTTAAAATGTTTTTAACAATTGCAAATATTCACAACTTGGCTGCAAGTCGGGGGGCATACATGTTTTACAAACATCTCTTGTTCCTCTTGAGTTAGATTTCTTTCTCAAGTAATGCTTCTGTTAAGATTGAGAACAGGTTTATTCCTGAGTACTGTTTTAATAGTTATTAGCGCCGTCATTTTATTGTTATTGATTTGCGATCTTTGTTGATCCAATTGTTGTTGGTGGGAGTTCTCCAACAAAGCATAAAGTGAATTAACGTGTTTATCCATGTAAAAATAATTGTTCTTTGTTCTAGAGGCATGTTCATTGAACACTAAAAAGTATGTTTTCTTGTGTGTTTCAGGCCATGTTGGCGCAGTCTGCCTCAAGAAAAACAGCCAAGAAGAAGAAAAAGAAGGCAGGCAAGGCCGTCCAGGAACAGGCTGAAGAGGCTGAGAATTGATCTGGGTCCCTCGTTACCATAGCAACTGTGTCTGGAGGGAATAGATATGGAAAGTTAATGGCTCTTGTTACAGCAGTGCTATAATAGTAGGAGTGATGTAAATGATTTATTGTTGAAATAAATCTCGAAATTTGAGTGGTCATATTCTTTATGGTAAATACATATTGGAGGAAGCGCTGAATTAAATGAAAGACTATCTGAAAGTGCCTGTGCAAGGATATTGTATTTATTATTATATGACCAGTTTCTGTAGTAGTGTTCAGTTTACAAGTGCTACATTTCTTATTTTATTGTTCATATTTAACCGTCAAGGGAAAGGTCATCATGCTGATTGAAGGGGTATTCAGATAACATTTTATTAAAATCTATTTTATATACACATGCTAATATTTTTGTGAATTTCTTTGTTGTTTTGCATCAGATTTATAATCGCACAATATAAAAGTACTCTACCATCTTGTATATTACATTTAGATCCAAAATGAAATTTATCAGATAAATAAATTGTTTGCATGGAAAATACATGAAGTTGTGGAGAAAGTTAAATCTGATTCATTTTTTAAACTGGTTGTAGAAGAGTTTCTTTTTTTGCAAATAAAACTGATGGAAAAAATCTTGTCTGTTTAGGTACCGTATTTACCCTATGTATTGGGACAGCCTAAATATTGAGACACCCCTATTTTTCGGAAAAATAATTGTGGCGCCTCATGAGATAACCGGTCTTAATGCATGTGCGTAAAGTGTCATCCCGGATTAGCCTGTGCAGTCCGCACAGGCTAATCCGGGATGGCACTTTCCGCTTTTATGATATTTTCTGTTTCAAGGAGGTCTCTTCTTAACATAAATCCAATGTTGGTGGAAAGTGCCGTCCCGGATAAGCCTGTGCGGACTGCACAGGCTAATCCGGGATGACACTTAACGCACATGCAATAAGACCGGTTTTCCCACGACGTGCCACAATTATTTTTTGAGTCCCTTAATATTGGGACACTTGAAATTTGAATTTTTTCTTGTACCTAAATGTTGGGACACAAAAATATAATGGTAAATTGTCTTCAATTTTGCCAGTTTAAAATAAATATCTCTCGATTTCAATATGATCAGAGTAGTATAGATAGATCTACTGTACACAGTATATTCCTATAGATATGCTGCAAATAATAAGAATGTACCCCTTTTATATAATAAAAACTACAAAGACTACCGTTTTCAAAATTTTAATGCCTGTATTACGTCGTGTGCGTAAATGATATTTATATTAAATAATTTATTGAACTTCTTACAACAAACCATAAAATTGTCAATTAATGTCAATTAACAGTTGGGGTAACTACCCGGTAGTATGTGATAATTGTCGGGTCTCTCATGAAGCCAATTAGTGTGCCACATGCTTCTTTCTGATCGCTAAACAAACACGTCTATTACCTGTTTAATTGACCCGTGGTGCAAACTGAACTAACACGCTATACTACCCAGTGTTCTTAATTGACACGTTCCACTCAGTTAAGCACGCGGCATAACAACAATCGGTGTGTGTGTAAAAATACATTGGGTCAAATATTACCCTATATTTTGGGACACATTTTAGGGAATTATTTTTTATGACCCTTTATATTGGGACAAGAAATTTTTTAAATATTTTTAAGTGTCCCAATACATAGGGTAAATACAATGCAAAAAACTATCATGACAGATGGAAGAGATACAAGAGTGGTTTATAAAACAGTTATGCCCCTATAGGTTAAAAGCAATGTTTAAAATACCAAGATTGGTGAAGATTTGATGAAGTCAAGGGCCACAACGCTGCAGTTCCTGGGGCAATTTGGTTGATCATCTAACTTGGTTAATATTATAACCTAAGTTTGGTGTAGATCGGAGGAAAACTGTTGGACTTAAATAGCAAAAACTGCTAAAAAAAGCTATTTTTACATAAATTAAGGGCCATAGCTACAGTTACTGAGATTTGGTTGATTATCAAACTTGACCTAGATATTATGCATTTATTAATATTTTCCCTTAGAGGGGGAATGGCAGACAATCCCAGGGGAATTTGACTAATTGTATTTTTGGGGATTTAATTCCCCACCCTAGAGCCAAGATTTTTGTCTAAATCCCCTCAATGGGGGATGCTTAATTGGTGTATCAAATGGCCCGGGGGCCAATATTGCCGGGATCTAAAATTTGAACAGTCTATTTCCCAGGACCTGAAATAATTCGGTGTGTTCAAGTCCCGCCTGTCTGGAATTGCTTTCAGTCTAAAGTCCCATCTATGCCCGCCTCTCCCTGCCAGGGGGAAAATATTGATAGGTGCATTATGCCCCCAAAGATTTTCACCAATCTGATGAAAACTGTTGGACTTGGAGAAAGGAAATGGATAAAACGGCCATTTTAGATAATTCAAGGGCCATAACTACAATTCCTGGGGCAATTTGGATGATTATCGAACTTTGCCGAGATATTATGCCCACAAACATGTTCATGAAGTTTGGTGAAGATGGGATGAAAATTGACTTCGACAGCGGAAACGCTAAAATGGCCAATTTTGCATAATTCAGGGTCCATAACTCAACCATCCCTGGGGCTGATTATTGAACTTACTCAGATATTATGCCCACAAACATTTTCATTTTGGTGAAGAACGGATAAAAACTGTTTGAGAGTGGAAACCAAAGTGGTCTACCAACTGACGGACCAACCGACTTCAGCAATCCATTATACCCTGCCATCTTTGATGGGGGGCATAATAATGGGTTTTGATGACAGCCTATGAACAGATTAACTATGTCGTGCAATGAAACACAGATTGATTATACTCCATATAAACCACTGCCTATAGGCATGTTACTGCATCAACCCCCATTAGTTTGGAGACCCTACTAGCGTGAGTGCAACTTGATCCTGAAAACTGCAGGCCAGTACTTCGAACAGTTTCATTCATGATCAATACTTGGGCGAATATGAAAATTCACAGATGGAGAAAAACAAGACCAATGTACAACATAAATGTTTTATTTTAAATAATATTTGGAATGATACAACAACAAATCGTTTACAAATACTAGCAGAATAAATAACAAAATAGTAAATAAGATAGTAAAATTTATATTTCAGAATATTTGTGCAGTACAATTTATGTTGCGGATTTAAACCACTACTTTGTGTCCGAACATGTTTGGGTCAATATCCACCACTTTCTATAGCTGAATTCTTGGAGCACCTACAAATACAGTTGAGAAAGAGGTGCAATTCACCAAACCATTTTAATATTCTAGAAATTTCGAAGGTGAATAATACCACAATAGTTGCTATCCATGGACTTTGTTTCCAGAACAATGTGAAACCTGTCTGACATGTCTGACAAAAAATGAGGCTGTGTGGCAAAATTCATCACACAATATTTCTATTTAATGCTTTAAACTTGTTTAATAAATAAAGGAAGTATAATTCAAGTATTACTGCAACAGTAATTAATAGCTGTATTCATTATGTTATGCCAAATAAATTAATAATAATTATTTAACAGTATATCATGTTTTCAACATGTGGTGTATACTTTACAAATCATTGTGTCCGACAGCTGATTTACTTCATTTAGAAATTCCGCATAGTCTGCCTGAACATAGCTGGAAAATGCTTTTTCAACATTAACAATGAAGATGCTTTAAATCTAACCAGATCACCCTCTTGCCCAGCATCGAATTCATGCTATCAGGAAAGTTCACACCCCTTGAATAATGGGCTGTTAATAATTCAAATTTGAAATCAATTTCTGATGTGACAAAAATCTGGATAGATTTACAATTTCACACAAGAAAATGCGTTTTAGCGTGTCCTTTCTTCGTACCATCACAAATATTCTGAGGCATTTAATCGTTAATTTTCAAATGGTACTTACAGCTAACAGCCCACTATGCCAGCTTCCCTGTTTTATCTTAAATGTTCTTTAAAACCCTGATGATGAAAATAAAACAAATTACAAACAAACGGAGCTAAACACACCCAACTAATAAAATATAAAACACATAAACAACAAAAAGCACCAAAACAAAAAGCTTTCCAAAGACACTCCACAGACCTACTGTATTGCACTAATGCATATCTGTTAATGAAACAAAACGAGCAAAATTGGTCTTCATGAACGACAATATCGTACAATATAACGATTTTCTATGCAGATTAATGCAGAATTGATAGACAAAAATTACATAATTATTATAAAGCTCAGTGTAGCTAACATGCGGATTGCAATACAACTTTCCAAGTCTGTGACAGATTATGCTCGGTTACTGTGAGATTATCATGTCCATTTTCACAGAAAATGAAGCACAGCGATGTCATGGCTTAAAAGTATTTTGTAAATTAATCATCTGCTCCTGTAACAAGTTTTACCAAGAACGCTTACTGGAGTAATGATTTTAAAGTGTGACAGAAATGTAACCTACCTATAAAACACAAATGCACATGTTGATGATAGATTAACCTATTATTTGTTATTGATACAGTATTTAATATACACACAACAAAATCATAATTATGCACATACAAATATAGTGCATGTTATTAACATGGCATTGAACTTTCACAAAATTAATAAACCATAAGTGTATACTTATTAAAACAGCTGACAATAAACTGCAAAGGAGGTTCCTCTTTAAGTACACTGGTACATACTTTCTACATAAAACTCCAGAATCATGAAACAGAAACCATGGCGAGGCTGAATCATTTCCAATGCTATCTCTCTTCAATGGTACCCCATTCACATTACTGAGATTTGGATAACATGCTTGGTAATTTCGCTACATTGCCATGTTGAGCATTATGAATCAGCTTTTGTACCGACATCACTGGGACTGCGGCCTTCAAAATATTTAGTTATTAGTTTAAATGTACAACCTATTTGTAAACGGATTTCAGAACAATATTATGGCGAATAGCACTTGACCCTTAAACCGAATGATATGGACTTCATGGACACTAGTGCAAAACTTCGTCCATGTACATATTAGGATTTCTTAACAGAGTAACATATGGTGTTCAAATCTAAATACAATTACTTTAAATTGTTATTTTTTATCATAAAATCATTAAACGAATGATCACAATACTATCAAGAAAGGGAACAGTTCCTTACTGTTGGTAACATTAATGATGTTAATAAAAGCTATGGGTCATGGAAAGATCCTCAATATTGTAAAAAACACACACATAATCTGAGCTCCAGATAAGACGCGTCAGCGTATTTACGCATTGAAATTAAAAATAAAACGCATTGAAAATCGGCTCAGTGCGTAACGTTACGCATAGCAAATATCGGTTTGTATTTTTTAAATCGCTTAAACTGCGTAACCTCATTGTCAATGCAGTTGAGAAAACAGACAAGAAACCTAAGCATCATGTGAATGAACAATTGTCTGAAAAAACAACAACGCTGCAATCGTGGAAAACAAATTATCATTGGCTAATTGTCAACCAAGAAGGGCCAGAAATCCGATTGTCTTGTAGGATTTACACTGACAAAAAATTACAAAGTATCTGGGCAAATGACCGCACTACTTTGCTAAATAAATGATGTTTTGACAGACCTACAGTTCATCGTCTACATTCAATGTGTTCCATTTGCCAATATTAATGTATTCTTATATAACAAGCACATAAAATACTCTTTTGATGTTGTATAAAAAAAGAAAATACATTTAAATGTTTCAAGTACCCTTTAAAGCTGACGGACAGGGGGTAAAATACCCTTTAACCAAAAAATCTGGGGGTGAAATACCCTTTAGACTAAAACCTTATCTGGAGCTCTGTATAATTTTGTGCAATACAAGTCATCATATACAGAAAATGAATTCAGAATGGTGCCTTACACAATGATATTTGTATTAAAATGTGTGTATTTGAGCAGATGCACATTAACAGAACAACAGACGACCGATGCAGAAAAATATAATGACCACACAGCATAATTTTCAGTCTGATACCGATACATGCAAGTTCATTTTAGCCAGGACGGCAATTTTCACACACAACACTGCGTTGGACCATATAAAGAGGTATATGTAATGAACAGAAGAATTATATACATAAGAACCTATCAAGCATCTGAATAAACATTGGACATAAATCTTCAACGTGGATTGACACAGGCATATTATCAATTTATGAAATATTTACTGAACCCAATCTCTCAGTTTACGAGTGTAACAATTATACTGTAACTTTAAACAAATCAGGCAAATCACATTAAAAAAACCCATGCCAAAATAGGCCCAACAGGTGTGCAATTACCAAAACGTAAGGCAGAATAATTGTTATTTGTGTATAAACGTAAGTTGAACTAGATTTTATACAATAATCAATGCTGGAACCTTTTTTACAAGAACATTAACTTATATCAAGTTTCATGTTAAATACCAGTAAATAATTTAAAGTCTGTATACAGTAACTGAATAAATGCTTAGCAAAATTTACTGCACAGCAATTGAATAATGGCAAGATATTGAAATGCTTTCCATTTTCAGACATAGTAACACTATCATTTTTTACTGCCAGCTCATTTCACACATCATATAAAATGTGAGGTGTAATAAACCTTCAAGAATAACAGCTGTATCAACTGACATTCACTTTTTATTGCTTCACATTTAGTAGTGAATACTCCCTGTAGTCAATATACTTCACATTTAGTAGCGAATACTCCTTGTAGTCAATATACTTCAGATGCAAACTACAAGATTTTGTATTTAAAATACAGAATATTTTGTTTTAACCCAAATTTAAATAACAGCTGTATTTCTTAAAAAGAACAAAAATCAGTGATTAATCACAAAATTGTAGAGTAAACTAAATAAATACAACAAAACAAAAACATCATGATGATCGATGAAATATTTTGTTCCAAGAGCTCTTCTCTGATGAACATGTAAGACTGTATCCACAAATTCCCCTGGAATGGGAATACAACTACTGGATTCACTGCCAAGAGCTGTTTTATGTCCCTGTAGAGGTGGCTGATCATAAAAACGCGTCTGGATTCGCCTTTGGGTCCCTCTGATGCCTGTATCGAAACGACAGCCACACTCCCAGAATCTGTAATTAGAAATGGGTGCCTTGAAAATATTACTGTCCATTACATTATATGGTATAATACTGTATTGCTATAATGTTATCTTACTGCATATGCATTATTAATTTCACGTTAGAAACACTCCAGCACATAGCTATTTTACAGGATGTGTATACATCTGGCAATATTTTACAGGATGTGTATACATCTGGCAATATTTTACAGGATGTGTATACATCTGGCAATATTTTACAGGATGTGTATACATCTGGCAATATTTTACAGGATGTGTATACATCTGGCAATATTTTACAGGATGTGTATACATCTGGCAATATTTTACAGGATGTGTATACATATGGCAATATTTTACAGGATGTGTATACATCTGGCAATATTTTACAGGATGTTTATACATCTGGCAATATTTTACAGGATGTGTATACATCTGGCAATATTTTACAGGATGTGTATACATCTGGCAATATTTTACAGGATGTGTATACATCTGGCAATATTTTACAGGATGTGTATACATCTGGCAATATTTTCCCCATAGGCTAAATATTGTAAGCATTTCTATGGTCTCATACTTCTGTGTTATTTACAATAATGAATGTGTTAACTGATTTTAATTATTAGTACATAAAGTAAGGTAAATAGTCAAAATCTTTAAAGGAAAGATAAATATTTTCCCATGCATTCAAACAGGTAGGGATGAGGAGAAAAACAAAGTTTATACCCTTTTCATGCAAACAAAAATATGAAAATAATGGACCACATTTTTCATTTAATCAATTCAGAAAATAAATTGTTGATTAAATAAGCTCAGTGTATAAAGAAATCAGTTCATTTACATATAGCAATACATAGAATACCCTTTCCTTCTGAAGTATGTAGAGTGTCAGAGGGAACGAGACTGTGAAAACATACATGACATATATTCCCATGTCTGAGTAATTTGTAAAAATGGCTACGCATGCATCAGGTTTTTTTTCCTTATATAAATGAGGACTCAATAGGGTCCTTTCATAATCAAAGATACCCCTACAGGTCGTAAGATAGCTTTTGAATTGTCTTTATATGGTCTAACATACAATGATACATGTACTTGTATATGTTACAAATATGTACTGGTATTTGTATATGTTATAAAGTGAAATTATTAACCTGACACTCATTAATCATCGGTTGTTTGCGTTGTTTTGGACGAGTTTCTGTTATTGACATTTATGTTTAAATAGATTTAAATACAGTGTAACGAGCGTGGTATATAATAGTGTGTGGTATAAGTGCCAGTGCCCCACATCATCGATCCGAGTTCAATTCCCTCTTACAGAGACCTTTTGTAAAATGTTATGAATTATTTTTTAAATATGCAAATCATTATATATTAATTAAAAATGTGGAATAATTCATATTGTTTTATTGTAGTACTATCATTTTAAATTATTTTTATTGAATCTAATTAATATTTTTCTTATTATTTATACGGGTCATGATACATGTAGAGTATCAGATTTGTTTAATAATAATAATAATAATAATAATAATAATAATAATGTATAAAATGCTCTTGTTTATAAAATGTCGACGCTGAAACTCGAACTCCAAAACTTGTCAATGTTAACATATATAACTCTTCTCATCCTGCAGTTAACTTGAGAAAAGTGAGGTAAAAATTCAAATGTGACAAAAATTCAACATTCACAATCTGATATTGTATATGGTAAAACATTTGTTGACAACATAATCGACCCAGGCCCGTGCACAACTTTGGGAAAAAGCCTCGATGCTGTTAATAGGTATCACATAAATACAGGCGTTTGATATTAAAAGGAGAATTAGTACCAATATTTATTGTGTTTCTCGGTAGGGGTATTGAAAGTGGACACAGCTGTAGCTTCACTGAGCAACTGTCAACAAATCCACAGCTTTACAGGTACTGTTATTGGTATTATACAGAGAGTTAAATTACTCAGTGTCCAACAAACCATGACCAGACAGCTGTTGCGGAGTAACGGGGAACACTAATGTATTATTGGATGGTTAATGAAATGTGCATGTCTATAAACAATGTGCTGTTGCACCATGTGGACATGTGTGCATGTTCACCATAAACAGACAACTAAGATGCTGTTGAAATGGTGTTCTATCAGATATCTACTATTGCAGAAGTCTAGTAAACCTATTATATTAAAGAGCATTTGATTTTACTAGTTGGTCAAATCTAAAACCATCGATCATGTCAATGAGTATAAAATATTAAATAATGCCAATTTATCAGCTAGGGGTTAATGTTGATGTTTTGTTGTTGTTGTTTTTTCAATATCCCAATGGAGCTTGCATACTTGGAACATAATACCAATTATTATTAATATAATTATGATGTGGATACAATAATTAAGTTTGAACTAGAACAGAAATGGTTTCTTTTAGGCATATTTGACTATCCCTTTACTTCATGTCCTTTCACAATGAACAAAAATTTCAACAAAACAGTGTGCTTTAACATCTGCAACAAAAAGAAATAGTAAATCCAGATTACAATATAAACAATACATGCAGTTTGTACAAGAGTAATACACAATAATTATCAACCAACACCCGGACAATGGAATACAACCTATAATACAATGTAACGAGCTAGAGAAATGAGCTTGGATTAGCACGTGGATCTTTCTGGTTACGATAACGGATTGTAACCCACACGCCAATAATCTGAAAGAAGTAAATTTTCCTCATGGATCACTGAATGTATTAATTAGCATTGATAACAAGTGATATACTGGTATACCATTAAAGTGCACAGGCTGGAATGGCTGTCTTACCGTTACATTTTAAATGCTTTATTGGCTTGACAACCCATGACAATGTTTACATTTCAAACATCTTTAAATTACTTTGACAAAATGAAAAACTTTAAAGTTCACAAATTGATTAACATGTATACACTGAAACACTGAAAGCAGAAGTATTTGTCACTGTAACTGTACAAAACACTTGAAGTTGCAAAGAATTACAAATATACATTAATAGTGGTTACAACATTATATTGATACACAATAAACAATGATTCAGGCATTTTATCTAGAGAAAGGTTGAAAATATTGGCACACACTTATACAACAGTGTTATATAGCTTTATTCCGAAATTATTTAGATTATTAAATTATTACATATGAAGCCTCTATTTTTATCAAAACATTTTGTAAGAAAATATTTAGAATTGTTTTACCTAAAAATTAAATTTTAAAGCATGCTGTTAAGTTTGATAGCAAAATGGTTAGGCAGGCAACAAAATGTAATGACCATTCAAGTGAAGTAACAAATCAATAAAACCTTTGATTGTAGATTTAAGAGAAGCATTAGTGGAAAGCAGTAAGTGATAAAAATCAGTACATGTATTAGTAATAACAGGTTAATATGCTCCACTCAAACTGCAATGCAATATTAAAAAGCCATGTACACATTCCTTTAAATAATCTCAAATACTCTCAACTAACTTTTCCTCTAACAGTTTTGCTGACAAAACCAGACAAATGACCACAATGTGACATACAGAATACTGCAATGTTGAAATTGTGTCTTATGCCTACCTCAGAAAAGCTGAAAAAGAGACCCAGTCCCCCGGACCAGGAGAATGCTTTGTGGATATTTGGGTTGAGCTTGGCGAAGCATGTCTGACAGGGACAGCTGGAGTTTGATGGATCTGGAGTGCAGCAAGGGTCACTGGAACCACCACAGCAGTGCAGCTGCAAGGGTTGCACGCGTTAACATTGAGAGAATTATATTTCATGCTATGCGGTGAATGAGTGGAGAATACCAGTGAATGATAACCCAACCATTTCACTCTAGGTCGAGTGAAATGATAACGTTTGATCATTTCACTCTTGGTTATGTGAAACTACTTTCAACTTTGCTTTATATTATTTTTTGAAAGTATGTGAATACCCTAATCGTCAGTGTAAACATCGGCCTTTTTAAACAGCAGAAAACACATAATAAAATTCAATACAAATATAATTAAGCGACGTCGACGCAGTAAGAGTGGCACTATTTTCCCACCACAACAGTGATCTACAATTTTGAAATTACAATGACGTCATATTTATGACATCATAATACACAAAACTTGTGACGCTTCAGCATATCTCGCGCCTTTTTTAAATTTATCGTTCAAAAGCATGAAATAAAAAGAAAATTTGTTTAATACAGTGTAAGATCGCATTTTATTTCATTCGTGGTTATAGATACTAGAAGATATTGTTTCTATGACCTCTGATGAAATAAAATACGATCTTACACTGCATTAAACAAATATCCTCTATTATATTATATATGAAATACAACAGTATTTATAGGAAAAGAGCATTGTAAGACAAGAACAATTCATAAACATTGCCACTTTCACTATTTATTTTATGAATATTTTCAAAGCATTGTCACTTACCAACAGCCATAAATAACATGATGGATAAATCAAAAAGACAATTTTAAAACAAAAAATGCTTGATAAACTATTTAGCAAGTGTAAAAGGTAAACAAACTTGAAAAGTGAGCTTGTTTGAACAAATCAAACTTAAAACATGGTTCCCACATTTCCTACCTTAGCACAGACTGGGTGGCCAAGCGGTTCTGAACTGTTCAGTTTGTAATCCTCAAAGCCGCAGCAATCCAGCTGAACCTGCAGGTTGTCTCTGGTCTTGTTGTTTGAAGACTGCCATGCCTTACGGACCAGGTCGATCTCCTGATCCTTGTTCACCGCCAGACAAACTACCCCAAGTGAAAATTGCACCAGAAACAGCAGGAATAACACTATCATATACTGGCAAATGGTTAAGGCCACAATCAATCATTATTCAATCAATTACAAATTTGGCAATCTCAAAAGCACATTGCTAAATAAACACATAGTTTCATAAAATTAGCATTATATGAAAGAATAAACTGAGAACAACATAGTTACTCTCCAAACAAAATTTAGGAAATCAAACATCAACAATTTATAAATTTCAAGAATGATTAGTTTATAAATATTCCGATCCTGCCACAAAGCATAACACAAAAGTTGATGAAAATAAACAACTTACACCACTTGAAGATGTTCTGTCACAAATGACAACTTGTTTGTTTCTAATCTTAGGCCATTACCGTAAAAGCTCTGTTTTCGGACACTTAAAAATATTAAATTTTTCGTGTCCAAAAATTTGGATACACAAAAATATTCCCAAATTACAGGTGTCCGAAAATTTATAGACACTATATGACAATATTGCAATTACGTTCAGATATGTCCGGTGTATAATGTTTTTTCGTCGAATATACACGGATAGTATCGATTAATGATTGCGCGTGCTTCTTAAACACCATGCCAAACAGTGTCCCCTTTGTACACTCACTTGTATTCTTAGCATTTTTTTTCTTTTTTTTTATTAATAGTACCGCTGAACTTTTATTTGAATCAGAATATCATGTCAGAATAATTAATGCATGTTTTTTTGCTTTTCATACAGGTAAACTTTTATTTGAATCTGAATCTGTCTGAATGATGAATGTATGTTATGTTCGTTATCAATTATTGAAATGAAATAAACGAAATAAATCAGTATCCACTAATTTCATTGCGTTGCGTTGTCTTTCAAGCTTTGAGGTAAATGCAATTTCACACCTGAAACGACTTTAAACACCAACTGTGAATAAATTCAGCAGAATTTATTGGTAAATAATTCAGACTGGATAAGACTGGTTCCTAAATTCGATAATTTCACCAGCATATTGAATATACGATATTACTACTAGTATACACAATCGGGTAAACTCATTATTTATGACAAATGTCTCTTTATCCAATAACGCTAATGTAACGTCCACCGCCTCCACTCATTGATCTGCAAGGTTTTAAGACCTTCATCCGGTTGTAAAAACACATGTGAGATGTGTCATCGCATTAACGCAAACAGGTTAAAATTCTGCTAAAATACAACTCTCATATAAAATGTCCAAAAATTAAGATTCATTACTTATGGTTTAAAATCAGGATGTCCGAAAATATATAGTGACAAAAAATAATTATTTTGGCTAAAAAAAGAGGGTGTCCAAATATTTATAGTGTCCGAAAACATAGAGCTTTTACGGTAATACATATAATTATTGTAAGGTAAGTTCCGTTTGTTATTAGTTCACATACAAAATTAATCATTTAATGTATTGGTATTGGTTATGTGACACAGTGTGAATTCACTTTAAAGCCGATAAAAAGGTGAACATGGCCAAATTCAGACATCACAAGAAAACGGTTATCTTATTGTCAGTCTTAGCAATTGTTTACTGTATTACATAACCTACGGTACATAAGAAACAGTTGTGGTTTTCTGGATACTATTGTTTGCAAAAATACTGATCCTCCAAGTAAAACTGTTTACAAACACATTTATTTACAGCCAAATTTTGTGGCGATGCGGATTAAATTAGACTATTTATCGATAACTTTCAGCGAGCTGCAGGATTTCCTATATAAAACACGAGGAACTTCGGCTAATTTCGCAATGTTGAAAATGTAAACACCTAACTGAACTTAAAACTGTTTAAATTCCATTTAGTCAAAATGCGTAAAGGATTTTAGCACATAATACATTCTTTTATATATTTGTTATCTCAACATTAAACTTGTAATGTCTAGTTTAATGCGTTTAACCTTATTAGTGCCTTTAAACCGAATATTGTCCCCCTTAAAACAATAACTCATTATCTGCAGTGCAAACTATCAGCACTTGATGAGTCCTGACGCTAAGGTGACGCAACATTCACCCCAACACTGTAGGATACAAAGAACAGAAGAACTTGATGATGCTTGCATGCCCCAACGAGGCCAGCGAGGGAGATCAGCAGCAGCAGGATTCCACAGCCAATTACCCCACCCGCAATACTGAGGTTCACAATCACAGCTGCTGCTTTGGCATAAGCTCCTACACCGATGAGGATAAAGGAAACAACCTGAAACGGAAAAACGTGTGTTCAACAAAAACCTAAATGCAAAGCACGTTACTTTTAACGTTACTGGCTGGATATCTTATATACTGTCTTTAAACATTAACTTTTATGAAATGATGCTTTGGATAGGCAAGCATTAATTTGTAGACATATAAAATTGTATATTGTAAGATACAGATATTTTAATATCCTTGATAGTCCATATTCAGATAATATGAAAAACTACTGGTAATTGAAGCATAAACATTGTTTGATTTGAAAAATCAAAACAATAATTATTTATGCTTAAACTTTAACCATTTCCTTATGTTTTCAAAAATGCCTTAACGTTCAACGAAGGCAACTATGAAAAATATGTATGTGTCATGTAGAAACTGCCCTTGTGACTTTGTTGGAAATAGAATCATTTAATCCATGTTTATCTGAAGTCTCTGTGAAAGTCTGAAAGACCTCAGACAAAGCCAGCAAAGCTTTCCAAGCTCCAGGAAACAAACACACAGAACACCCTCATGGCTGATGTACAAAACTGGCCAAGTTTCTACTCATATGCTAATGGGACTTTAGACTGAAAGCTATTCCTGACAGGCAGGAATTTGACACGCCAAAGGATTCTGGGAAATACCGGTAGACTTTGGTTGCATTTTAGATGCCGGCAATGAAGAGGTATATTGTAGCATGCTTACACTACCACTGTCTTATCACCAAGCGTCTCCCACTGTGGGGATTTAGACAAAAATGCTCGACTCTAGGGTGGGGAATTAGACCCCCAAATATAAAATTTGTTGAATTCTACTGAGGCAGCCCATTGTCCCCCCCACCCACCAAGTCGAAAAATATTGATAGGTGCATAGTGGCAGATGTTTTTCGATAATCAGATATACATGGAGTTTGATAACCAGATTAGTACACCTTGTGTCCAGTTAAGGTTTGGACGAAATCTTTTAAAAGGTTTAAAGCTGACACAGCTTTCCATTACGCATATGGTCCAGTATTTTGTCTAACTCACAAAAATGTCTCAAGATTACTTACCAAAAAAAAAAGAGTAAACATTAATGTACCAATTGTGTGTTAAAAGGTTAAAAGATAACTCATTTTAACACTTAATCATTATCTTTAAACAAATGCACTCAGTGTTTTTATTTCACCTTCGGGGGAAGTGTGGCAGTGCCCTTCAGATGGGGAATTTTACGGCAAAAGGGGACTTTTTTTTAGAAAAGCATTATTAAATGTTTATGTTCTACTTTGTTATAAAACTTTAATAAATTGATTTGCCGCAAATGATAACTTAGATTTTGCACTAGCCGCTAACTTGGTTTGATGAAAAATAGCTGGGATTTTTCCTCTCTCTTTTTCAATTTTTGTCCGATTTTTGTCAATTTTTTTTTCAAAATAAAGCTTACATTCTGAGGGGAATTTTAAGGTATAAATTAGGGACAATTAAATACCTTTTAAGCAGGGGAATGGGGTCGAATTTCAGCCCCAAACTGGGCATAAAAATCACTATCACTGTTCAAATTCTCTGTTAAGTCCTCCATCCTACTCCGAGGAATGTGAAACTTTGCATACTACTCTTTCACTGGTCAGTAAAAATTCGGGTCGTCTACATTTATAGAATAAAATTTCAGACATAATTTTTTTGGCCGGTCACAAGCACCAGTAGTTGTCAGTCCGAGTTGACTTTTACCAAATAAGTCCAGCAGTCCAGGTCTTTCAGGAAGCCTCTCAATTATTTTTGTGAATGGTGTGTTTACAGGACCTAGGTTATATTTTCAAAGTAGGCAGACACATTTAAATATGAGACACAACACACATCTATACAGTTTTTGGAAATGCAGGAATGTCAGTAATATTTCTCCAACATTGTGCTATTTTACAATCAGGTTTTACTGGTCTTTATAATACAATTGCAATACTGTGGCGTTTTCAACTTATTTGAGAAACATGCTGAAATATATAAAATATTGTGTTACAAACAAAACACATATTTATATTGGAAATCTGCATATTGCTGATCTAAGTGGCAATGGGGGTCTGTCATTTAGACATATCAATTTCATAAATGAATTTAATCAGATAATATTTTATTATATTCATTCTGGAAATTTGTGTGCACCTACATTTTCCGTAACATACTTATTCTTTATTTAATATATACAAAAATTCTGACAGATTTTCTGTAAGACAAAAGACCAACAATTCATTAAAAACATCTCCTTTAAAACTGGTGGTGCTATCAACAACTGAAACAACTTAGTTGAGCCTAGCGTTATGTAAAAGCAAACAACTTCAGTATGTTCAGAGCTTTGATTCATATGCCATGATAAGTTCTTAAAACAATAAAAATGTAAGTTTAGCTTTTTCATCCTGTTTTATATTTTATCAACTCTAATCAAACATAATTTAGGAAGTTCTTGAAGTAAAGTGCTAAAAATTTCTTTACAATGATTGTTTTGAATGAATCACGAGTTCAATTTAGGAGGATTATAAATTGAAATCTATCAGAAGAAAGAAGTAAAGTAATGCACCTATGGATATTTTCGCCCAGGTGGAGCAGCGGGCTGACTCAGGGGAATTTGACTATTTTTATTAGTTGGAGACTAATTGCCAACCCTAGAGCCAAGCATTTTTGTTTAAATCCACACAGTGGGAGAAAGTTGGTGTATCAAATGGCCCCAATATTACTGGGATATAAAATCCGATCAAAGTCCATTTCTCGGGACTTGAAATCATTACGCCTGTCCAATTTCCACCAGTCGGGAATCATTTTCAGTCTAAAGTCCCCTATATGCTTGCTGCTCCCTCCCCCCAGGGACAAAATATTGATAGGTGCATAAAATGACAGCTAACTAAGTCCTATGCAAACATTGAGCTACTTTGTATATGGGCAATGTTTGCTGACGGGCTATACCAGGGAAGGACCATTTCTGAGGTGGAAAGTTTTCTTTCTTTGTCCATATTGTTCCGACAGGATTTTGATCGCTAGTTTCACGTCCCAAATTAAAATAGTTATTGTGAACGGACTGCAATATAATTTACATACCTGGACAGATAAACCATTCTTATTAAAGTTCCATAAATATTTGTATCAGAACACTTTCATTTTGCATGCCTGAGCCGTTTAAACCTACACACTATTCAATTTTAAAATAATCTTGCTGTTCTTCACTGTGTAAACTTTAATTGATGTTCTGCTTTGCTGAATGGATTGCGTCATTTTGAATGGTCTGCCGATTCTATCAACAACTACATTCGTTATCCAATTCATTGCAGCTTTTGGTCGAAGTCTACACAAGGCAAAACAATGGAGGTCTGTACAAAAATGTAGTAGGGTTAATCAAGGTCTCCCCTTGTCAATATGTTGCACCTAGCTCTGTAGGATATCACCATATTATGATGACGAAACCGGGAAATCCCTGTCGTCCTTGGATTTTAACGTAGATTCCATATATCTATCTGTAATCTAAAGTACGTCAAATGAGCCAGAAACGAGGCCACCCAAAACGAGGTAAGTTCGGAAAGAGTAGGAAAACTACCGACAGTACTGGTTTTGCAATTGAAAATTACATTGGGAAACTACGGACACTATTTTAGATTCCAAGTTCAGGAAAACTCGGACAGCATCGATAGGTTGTTCCCACGATGCATGATTTACAATAACCAATGCATTACGTCATATGCTATTTTTATACATCTATTCCCCCAAAAGATACTCTTCTTAAATAAGGTAAAATCATAACAAGTAACATGAAAACATGTAGAAAAGTTGATCTACAAACGTATTTGTCCGAAGTTTACCCGACTGTTCGTACTTACCCGGATTAACCCTAGATTAACACACAAGTTTAAATGGGAATTTGACGCATGTCCTAGGCAAATTTCGGCACATGTTAATCAGTTTAGGTGTTGTTTAAGTAAAATACGTTTATAGATAACGCTATTGTCGCACATAATGGAAATTTATGAAAATTTAAACTTTTAGGTTTCTAGCAAATTTAGCCCTATATATAAAGTAACATTCAATTCGCTGCACGTCTCATGAATAAGACTAAACTGACAGCGAGTTCTACCAAGCATTAACAGGGATCTCGGAAACGCAAAATCAAGCGTATTTGGACGCATATGACAAACCCATGCCAAGAGTCCTTGGGACGCATGCTTTTAGGCTTACTGCGTATACCCTGTTACTTAACACATACATGAGTGCCTGCAGTAAACTCGGCAGTAGTCGCGATAAAATCAATATCGGCCCCAGTACACACTGCAGCTGTCAAAGTCTAGTCCTTTAGCTCCGCCCACAGCAGTCCCCTAGCTCCGCCCACACCATTCCAGACAGTTACTGTTAATTTTCATTGGTAAATAACATTTGTCACTCATTGCTGTGCGTTAATGCACAAGTCAATTAGAATGTACAAAATCGCCGAAATGTGACAAAAGGGCGTCCACAATTAAGAACAGTTTTGAACATATTTGACAACTTAAAACAAACAACATTTTTAAAATGAGTGAAAAACAGCTTCAGCTGATTTCATTAATTTATATTGCCAATCCAATTTCATGAAAAACAACTAAATCTCAGTAATATGGTGATAGGAGTGTTTGTTTTGACAGCAATTTTATATGAAAATCTAGGGCTGAATTTTGACAGGAATATAAAAGCATCGATCAATAATCATACATAAAGGAACTTTCTAGTATACAACAATACTGGCAGTAATTTAAGTACACAATTTTGCAATGTCACTTATCGCCGATTTTACAGGTCACAAACATTTGTAAAACACATGCAAACACATACGTACGTGTTTAATATCACCAATAATTGCTCCTTTTTACATTTTTGTGTCGTTAACCTGTTTCACAATTACTCTACTAGACAGTAACTTATGCTTTACTGTAATCACCTCTCATAACTTTTCACTAGACCTACACATTACAAATAAGTCAAC
This sequence comes from Congeria kusceri, assembly GCA_027627225.1. Classification (NCBI taxonomy): domain Eukaryota; kingdom Metazoa; phylum Mollusca; class Bivalvia; order Myida; family Dreissenidae; genus Congeria; species Congeria kusceri. Next base: position 437,877 of record JAPFQT010000080.1, read on the forward strand.
AAGTTTAGACCATCAATTGCTAATTGTCCAGAATATACCTGTTTTAAAATTAATTATTGGTACAAAAATATTGTTTTACAAGACATGATTAAGTATTATATATTATCATTATAATTACATCGACCAATACAAATAATATAAAGAATAATAATAATATAGATAATAATAATTATTATTATTATCATGATTATTACTTTATTTGTAACTGTCATATATTGTATTAATGTATAAATTGTAAAAATTCCATTCACTTTCGCACGTCTCATACTTATATTTTATGTCTTTTCTATTTGGGACTCCTACTTTTTGGGGGGAAGGAGTCCCAGGACTCCTATTTTAAAATCCTAGCGAGATCCCTGATTAAATAAAGAATAATAACTGTCGGCAAAGACAATGACATATGATTACATCAAATACTGAAATGGACTCATGAACCTTATTGTCTTTTATAATAAACCTATGACAGTGTTGTCGATGATGATTCAGAGTCAGACTACACAAATTACAATGATTCAGTCATCTATTTAATGTCAGCATTTCACATTTTAATCGACTGCAGAGCTACTTAATGAAAAACTTACTATGTATAAACAATTCAACGTGATCAGAGCATTTTTGGAACACGCAAACCCGCCACAAACCATTGTCCAAACTTCAGACGCACTGGATATAACAACGAAATTTGATAATGAATCCGAAAAATCGGCTGCAAAACAATAATGGCGAACACGTCAAACGGTAGTCCAGTTATCATTACTTCCGTCAGGTCACACAACACTATACTTTAAGTTTCGGTCACAACCCACTGCGGCACACTGACGACAGAGTTGATTTTAAAAATAACGAAGTATTCCGGGGACTATCGACCTGTATCGCGATTGCCACTGGTTGCAGCAGAATATAGATGAATTATGGCCAAAACGTACCAGGACCAAAACGTTAGAGGTCTCCCCTTTGATATGATACGATTTGAAAGAAGTTTAATACATCTAGCCAAAATAAAGTTACTGTTCAAAGTATTAATCTGACATCTTCTTTAATCTTATTTAAATGTTGTTGTTTTTTCTCTGAAGTCTTGCTTTTGAACAAACTGCTAATGCTTTCAATATGCGTTTTTGAGATCTAACATACTGAAAAAAAGATGTGATAAAAAAAGCCTGTCAATCGGTATGTTTTTACTAATTGTAGGTACGTTTTAACCAAGGACATTGTACGTTTTGACCACAATTTGGTACGTTTTGACCATGTACGTTTTAGTCATGGTACGTTTTGACCAGACGTTTTTTTTGACAAATGTAGTTTAATCTGGAAATAATTTGCCATAACATTTTCGTTCGTCCTTCCATGCGTTCGACAATCTCGACGGCTGACGAACTCGAAACTTACGTATACAAGATCCGAATTAATATTTTCTCCTGCTTAAATGATTTATTATATCCAAGAACATGAAACTTACGCAGAAATGTACAAATCACGTGTTATTGTAAACATGTTTGGTTGAAAATCTAAGTACTTTTGAATTGGATAGGAAACAAACAAAGTTATTTGATGGTAAAAAAACAACAACAATATAAGTTATTTCCGCGTCATTTCTTGACAATTTGTCATCAAAATTATGTTGTTGTTTTTTTTAAATTATATGTATTATCATCGCAACGGGTAATATATCTGTGCAACCCTTTGAATTTGTTCACTATATCGATGGCATTGGGAGACAAGTTTCAGTAAATAAGTGTACTAGAACTACGCGCAACTCTGTATGGAAAGTTAGACACCAGTGTATGCAGAATTAGAATATTATGCATATGACCGGCCATTGGTGGACAAGCATATAGCTTTATGAAAACTACAATTACAACAATTAACTTACCGAGGATTAGACGACATTTTCCGTGCGACATAATAAACAACAAAAAAACACGTGATTCACAGTGATATTACCGCCATCAGTTTCTAATCTTGTAGAAATCAATTGAAATTCCATGAAAGCATTGTAATTAAATTGTTACACTACGAATTAATAACTCTAACTGGATTTGCTAGACGCCTTTACGATACACCTGTCTATACATCAAATGATATTAATAATATCGTGTATATATCTTTATGCGCTGTCATTTCTCAATTTGCCTTTATTAACTATACGAACGCTATTACAACAAGCAGATTCATTATAGTTTAATATTCGTTTGAAAAATATTGACGCGCACATACTTAACAAAATCACTCTGTGCTCGATTTTTAAACAAAATCTTGTGCAAATCTGAATATACAAAATTTAGAAATATTTGCGTACGGCTATATTGTATGCATATGTAAGTATAAATAGAACTATTAGGAATAATAATAATAATAATCATAATAATAATAATAATAATAATAATATATTTTGATAATACTTATTGCTAATATTCTGTGAGAAATGAACACTGATACCATGTTTAAAACCTTAATTAGAAGCATTACACCAATAAATTATTAGAAAGTAGCAAATTTATTTTAGCGTCATGATGACATCCACATGCAATTGTATCAATGAAACATTAAACAAAAACAGTTGCATGGGGTCATCATAATATAGAATTATACGATACTATATAGCAATGCAATATATTTAAATATAAACCGCATTAAAACATTATTATTATAGCATAAATAGCTCAATATTATGTTGTATGTAATTCTAGTAGTTGGCCATGCCAACAGCTTCAAACTTTGCGGCTGCCCGACATGTAGCAACGTCGCGGAGATGGGGAGCCGATGTAAATGCTGCGTGTACATGCTCCACGGGAAACGGTCATCGCCGCCCACCTCTAGACACCCCGACGACTTACACCACGACGACAACCAAAACAGTCTACACAGGCCTACCCGCATGAAATATGTAGATGCACCATTCGCCCAACTCGACGACCCGTTTGTTGGTGATACTTCAGCGTTCGATAGTTTCGAGTACAACGATAGGACAGAGGATATGGGCAATGAGTTTGTTTTTATTCTCCTTAGGACTCGATCGATATAGTAAAGTATCGTAAACAATCGTCCAAACTGCCGATGGCAAGATGATGTTTGTGGTCCACTATAGCTATGCTGAAATTAACGCTTGCTACCTCTTTTCCATCAATAAGTTTACACAAACCAGACCAGTATACTATAGATGCCATACACTGGAACTTCTCTGTGGATAGCAGAATATTAACACCTTCGATAATTTGTGAACCAGAATTTAAAAATAAAAGAAAATTGCACACAGTATCGATATATGCGCCATCAAAGTGTGTAATCATGTTAGGGCTATTATATGTATTTACTAACAATGATAATAATTATTATTATTATTAAAATAAGAAACAATCTAGCTGTGTTGTTGCATATGTACAAACTTATATAGATTTATTTATTACAGAAGAGAAATTATATCACGGACGTCTAGTACGTGGTTGCAACTTATACAATCAGTATACAGGGTAATAGAAACACACACACGCAAACACACACAAAACAAACCAGAAAATCAGAAAGTACGATGATATACCGACTGTGTATTATAATGAATCTGAGTCAAAATGAAAACTAAGAGATAATGAGGATTATATTGACAATAAACTAAACACGATAATCAAATTGTGTGTAGTAGTTTTCAAATAATAGCTAACCGTGTACAAAACTGAATCAGTGCGACTTTATACACAGCAATAAATATCAAAACAAAATAGTCAAATAAGTTATCAAAACTCTGGGTATTTTTCGCGTCAAAATAGTTTTTTTTCCAACGCGAAATAAAAAAACCCAAACAATTGACTATCCAGATGTGGATTGCATTGGTGCTTTTCAACGGTTCCTCAGTGAGACAAACACATTTGTGCTGCGTATTATAAAGAGAAGTTGTTCACATACTTTTCTATTTATAAAATTTGTTTTAAACGTCTTACTTGCGTACATGGCTTTGTATGTTAACGTTAATTATTGCCATGTGTGTTAACGTTAAGTAATGACGTGCAGTCACACCGCAGCTAAGACAGGTATACGACTAAAAAACCTGTCTGTTCCTACGTAGTTTTGGACATTCCTTCTTTGTCGCGGGGCTAAAAGCTAGTCATATCTTTTTGTTTTTTGAAAATATAAAAACACTTCCGACTGGAGGCAACATTTTTCTATTGTCTTGAGTTAAAGTACGTACTTAATCACTGCATGATAAACATGACATTAATACCAATAATAGTAACATTAAAAGTCAGTCTTTATCATAAAAAATAAAATATGCTAACACTTAAACACAATACGTCAGATATCGCTGGGCAGTGGCCATATTATATGTATATTAGCATGTTTAATATTGGGAAAACGTACTAAATATATCTTATTAATGAATCATTATACACAAATAAAATTTGTTAATTATAATATTGATATAAAATTATAAATGTTATTTAATACAATGATTCTAAGATCTTTGTTTTTACTGAGTATTTGCTGCTGACTTAGTGTTGCATGATGTATAAAATAACAGAGAGCAGATCATATGAATCATACAGCGATATACAGTCACAATGCTGTTGTTATGTTATATAAACTTTAGTCATTTCGTCAGCGTTTTTTTCTTTGCATTCCTTTTAACAGATTGAAACCCTTTCACAAGGTCATTTTTACAATATCGGGTACATTCTACAAATTTCATTTTTTTTTGCTTTTAGGGAAAAATTAGGTCGGCTGATCCGAGAACCAAGAAATAAAAAAACTCACCTAAGGGTTTCGCAGTCGTCAATACCAACAGCTTCGATCTTTGCGGCTGCCCGACATGTAGCAACGTCGCGGAGATGGGGAGCCGATGTAAATGCTGCGTGTACATGCTTCACAGAAACGGCCATCGCCGCCCACCTCTAGACACCCCGACGTCTTACACGACGACGACGAGCAAAACAGCCTACACTGGCCTACCCGCATGAAATATGTAGATGCACCATTCGCCCAACTCGACGACCCGTTAGTTGGTGATACTTCAGCGTTCGATAGTTTCGAGTACAACGATAGGACAGAGGATGTGGGCAACGAGTTTGTTTTTCTTCTTCTTAGGACTCGACAGCAACAAAACAAAAATAACATTTATGGCATTTCATGCAACAACAGCAACAAAACAACTGCTGATGGTGCGTCTTTAATTTGTTATGGAATCATATCTAAATAATATTGAGTACAATCAAGTAACAGACGTACTGACAAAAGGCCTCAACGCATCGTCCATCTATAATTGCTCTTCTGATACTTGATAGCAATCTATACAAACTCCATAATAACAAAAGAAATGTCTGGGGAAATTTAAATCTAGTTCGTTTAATAAAACGGCTATAACATGCAAGACATGTTACAACATAAAAAGTACAATATTTAAGATTGAAAGCACGCTATTTTAAAGCACATGTGCACCTGCATGCAGTGGAGAACATCATATTGCACAAGTCAACGCCCTTTCTTTACAGTGCCATTACCTTTGTAAATAACAATACAATTACGAAATGATTGGACTATATATACTACTACTACTACTACTACTACTACTACTACTACTACTTCTAGTACTACTACTAATAATAATAATAATGATAATAATAATAATAACTTTACTTCATGAAGATATCACATTAAGAAACAATATTCTTTTTTACAATGTGGTCTTCAATAAAAAATTGTAAATATAAGTAGTATAAATGTATTAGTGTATATAAAGTCAAAATTTTACATAAATGTAATTTTGGTATTGTCAAAACATTTCATATTTCTTTAAAATAAAATAAAATAATAAAACCGTTAAAAATCGACGATACTGTTTAGAGTCTGGTTACCTTTTGCCAAACGTCTCAATGCGCCCGTGCTACGCGATATTGATACCAATGCGGCAGGGTTGACCATTGGGAGATGTTCAACACAAGTATTACAAATTGTGCTAACTCTATCGTATGTATCTTCGTGGAACGTTGACGTTGTTCAGTTATTATTGGTAAAACTGTTTTAGAATTTTATTCACTCATTTTACGTATTGTATTACGATTTTAAAGGGTAATATATAGCTTTGTAGGATCATATTTTTCACAAATCGTATTTTTCACATACCTGTGAAGAATATGATCTCATTTGTCACATTTTAAGTGTGAAGAATGTGATTGGCCCAAAACGGGGTGTGCGCGAGGATCACAGATGAATATGATTTTATTGCATATTAAAAACTAGATGCGATCACAAACTGCACAGAAGATATGAAGAATACAACTGTGATGTGTGAAGAATAAGATCTCAATTTTCACACCTGTGAAGACCGAGATCATATTTGTCAAGTGTAAAAATTATGATTTATCAAAAATATGATCCTACATAACTTCAAGGTCAGTGACCGATTGCATGTCTCACGCAGTACACCGCACAGAAGCACTCCGCAAACATAGACAATGTTTTTAGCTTGAGAAGTTTTGTAGCCACGAAGTTGCATGTCGATGTAGTACACATACTTTTGCATACTAAGTAGCTTTAATGCAACATGCACTATCAATCAACTGTTATAAAATCATATTAAACCATTTGTATGCAGGTAAATGTCATGGAGACAGAGCAAACAGAACCATGTGAATGGAGTACCACAAGTGTAGCACGAATCCCTGCAGCAAATGACATAAGTTACTACTAAAGACATTATGCAACCATTTTCAAATCTTGTATGACTTAAATTTGAGGCTTGTCGTGGTAAACTCGGGCTTAATGCATGTGCGTAAAGCGGACACTTTCCGCTTTTATGGTATTTTCTTTTTCAATGAAGTCTCTTCTAAACATTAAGCCACTGTAGGCGGAAAGTGTCATCCTGTTTCAGCCTGTGCGGACTACGCAGGTTGAACCAGGACGAAACTTTACGCACATGCATTAAGCCCGGTTTTATATGTAATTAGACTTGCAAGAAACACGTGGGCACGTGATCTTATCGTGCATTACCGGTAATGCAACGCCAAGAGAAACGCTAATAGAGGAAACGTCTCCAATAACGGACACTTAATATTCGTACGATTATTACATTTTATTATATATATCCTCATATACGGAACCATTTCCGGGAGTGGTACAATCGCAATAATTTAATAATAATCGTAATAATTATATACCGGTAGTTTGTTATATTTGGTCTTTTAATGATGATGCCAAATGCAAGCTTACATAAACTAACATTCAACGGACAAAAATCACACCAGAAACCAAGTTTTAAAATATTATAATTATGTTCCCACTACTTTTCATCAATGGGGTTCAGCAAAACCCCGGTGCACCCTTTCCATATCGAAATTATAGATCTAAGTAAAATATGAATATTGACGTGTTTTTTTTACTCCATAACTAATGGGATTTCATCTTCAAAACTGTGCGTATCACACCAAAATGTGTGTATTAATGTAACTTTTATGTCGGGATATCGGAATTGATTTGCCCTAAAAACCACTCGATATTGCACACAAATTCCCTAGCGTTTCTGATTTTGAAACACGCATTGTGTTGATAGTGTATTGTAGCCGTTCGGTTACCTGCAACTATTCTTTCGGATCCACTAAATATTTCGATTTGCAAAATTACAAACTCCTCGCAGCGGTTATTCTGGTACCCGATCTTTATTTACTTCGTGGCAAAGGTCTGAGGTCTGGCATCACCCAAATCTCCTATGGTAACACCGGTTAAACCAAGATGGCTGAGGTACGTTACTTCTATAGGCAATTTTAAACGACCTTGAAAATTATGTACTTCTTTACATGTCGTTGTAATCATTTTCCGCCTTTCATTCAACCTTTGTCTTGTCTTTTTATATGTATGCTTGCCATTTCAGAATAATTGTAGTTTTGTAAAAAAGCTCACCCAAATTAACTATTGTCTATTTCGGATATTCGGATAAGTGTTCAGGAACTAATTCAGTGTAAGCAGTTAATGCGTATTGGTAGTTAATTTGATTTCTAATAATGCTATAAAGACCAATCACGTTACTGTATATTAAGTTAGTGTTAAAGTAAGAAGTATTACAGTAAAAGTAAATGTGTATTACATCACCATTTTAGAATTATTACATTTGGAAATACATTAACAATGTAGATCTAGTTAGTAGTAGTTGATGCTAGTAAAACTTACTGTATAATTCTTGTTTTTGTATTTATTTTCAGGTTGCTGATTCATTTAGAAAATGCTGGATTCATTTTGTGTGCATGGCTGGCCAACTGTACTAGCAATTCAAAGGATCTTGAAATTTACTGTTATATATTTTAAAAAATAAAATAAGAAGTTCTTCTGCACAGTGGTGCTTTTTATTTATGTTTCAGTGTTAATTAACAAATCATATACACCTTAGGTATTATGATTAAGAAGGTGGAAAAGTAAGCATGCCTTACAGAGAAAGGAAAGTACAATTAATTTATACGATTAATGAAAATGTCTTGAAACTTATAGCTGAAACACTGTACGTGTCACTCTTATTACAGTGACATGACTGGAAATATTAACTAAATCATTGTACAATACTTATGCCAGCTTATAAGTGATATTATTTGGCCATACATATAATTAACAAATTATAATTACACTGTTTAAACCTTTATTTGATTTATAATTTCAAATCAAACAAATAATAACTCACAGTTAATTCACACATATATTCTTATGTCTTTTCTAAACCAAAACATCTGCATATATATTTCTGGTTAATAGTGACACAATGCTAATGTACATAAGTGCAATAAATGTTCATCAGTGAAATACAATTGTCAATTTATTGCATACAATATATTTTAATGACTAAACATGTTTACTTTCACAATAAATGTATACATGATGTGAAGTATCACATATATATATTTGCAAATCAACCATTTAAACTGTATACAAATAATGGGCATATTCCTAAAGTTAAATATATACATTAAAATCTTCACTGAAATAATTTTATGCAGTATAGGCTCATGTAATGCACACCATCAAACAAATCAGTACTACATAATTGAACATATTTAAATTTAATTGCTCAATGTACTCTAAAGCTACAGATAAAATTATTTAAATTATCAGCGCAAGTGTCATACTGTAGTCTCAAATCCCAAAACATGTCAGTGATTTATTTGTGCATACCAATGCTTACCCTACCAACATCTCCAAAAAATAATATCAAAGCAAGTGTCCAAACCTACAAACATGTCTTCGAGTTAAACTTGTTGATTTATTTAGAGAGTACAGCCCTACATGACTTATTTATTTAGTGTATTGTGACCTAGAAGACAACTTAAAGTTTTGATATCGCGAAAAAAAACAACAAATTTTACATCATTATTAACATGTTTCTAATGTGCAAAATTTCAGACCGATCCACAAAGCAGAACTTCTTGTAAACTCATTTGAGAATGATGCCTGATCAGCAATCTGGCTTGCATTTTCAGTGCTTTGATTATATGGGATGCCTGAGTCAAATTGTGTACTTAATTCATAGAAATCAGTCAAAATACTAGCATATGTTTACATACTTTAATGCAATAGAGATAAATATGCGTGAGTACACAGGTCTGTCAGACAGACCGGTGTAGACACAACGATTGTATGTAGGTTACAATATACTCATGTCATCTATAATGTCCATTCAAAATAAATATTTTTAATAGTAAAAGTTCATAAAGCATATATAATAATCAAAAACACACTTATACAATGTATTTCCAAACAAATTAGTTCAGAAATGATCCTTTAGATATCTCTATTCTATTGATACGTTGTTTACGAATGTTGAGACAAAACATGAAAAAAGCCTAGACAGGTACCCTATATGAAATTTAATATTTATCAAACAAGTTCGGTGAGCCATTCTTTTTATTGATGTTTTGGTTTGAGTATACATTGATGCACGTACGTGCGAAATTTTAAGAAAATCTGTCTTTGGAACAATATATGCGTTTGATAAAAATGAAGTTTCAGAAAGCATTATTAGTTCCTATTAGACACACTTAAATGTCCAGTCAAATTCATTAATTTAGCAGTAAATGTAGGTAAAGCGCTTTTATAATCAACAGACACTTGTATATTGCCAAACAAAGCATGTACAAACATATCAGTTGAACGAACCATAACCTTGTTTGAAAAAAAACTATCCTATGTACTTAAAACATTGATAAAATCCAAACTGAAAAGGGGGCTTTGACAGGTACCGTATTCAAAACCCAATATTTCCAGATCAAGGCCGGTGACCCCTATTTTTTAAGACTGTTATAGTTTCAGTATACAATGACGCATGTATGTGGGATCTTTTACAAAATCTGTCGTTTGGAACCAACGATCTTCGTATATTTGATGATTTATTGATGTTTTCACAGGCATATTTAATGCATAATTTACATCGTTAAGTGTCCATAAAAAGTCATTTATTAAATGATAACTGTAGATAAAGCGCGTTTTCTCGTTAAACTGCACTTGTATATTGCCAAACGAAACATTTAAAAAGATGCATTTAAAAATCTCCATCTTTGTTTGAATATAAACGCTTATGTTATTCGACATTCTAAGTAACACAAACTGAAAAAAGAGGCTTCGACAGGTACCGTATTCAAAATTCAATATGTCCGGAAAAAAGCCGGTGACTATATTTTTTAAGACTGTTTAATTTTAGGATACATTGATGCATGTTTGTGCCAATTTTTAAGAAAATCTGTCTTTGGAAAGAAATAGAAGGAAATTGCTGCGAACGTCTTTAATACAAATAGACCAAATAAAATTCTACTTTCAGGTATTGAAATTGAAAAGACATCTGACTGTATTTAAAATGCGTTCTTTTTCATTTGATATTCAACATCATGCAAATATTTTTAATGTTATCAACATTAATATTAAGTTTAATACATTCGTGTGTATGGTCATTATCGTGTGGCATGCAGAGAACTGGGCATTTTATATATGGGCAATATATCGCGCTATATATCGCGATATACTGTTCAATATTGCGATATATGGCGATATGAGACAGTGATATCGTTACACCCCTAGGTTAAACGGAACCTTTTAGGTGAACATTTTAACCAGTATTAATGCTAAATTAAAGAATATTCCAGTTTGAAAGATATTTATACAGAAATTGGACGTCTTTGTTTTACAGAGATTGAAGAGTATGCACAATGCATTGGTATCGACCCTGATCGAGAAAAGCATCTGCTCTTTATTGCAAGGGAGGGAATCAATGCTCCTTTGCCTGAAAATTGGAAGCCATGTATGCAGTTAGCTCCCATTGTTAATTATAAATATGAGGCATGTCGTTGGAAAATCTGGCTTAATGCATGTGCATAAAGTGTCGTCCTGGATTGGCCTGTGCAGTCCGCACAGACTTCCTCGAAACAGAAAATACCATAAAAGCAGAAAGTGCTGTTCTGGATTAGCCTGTGCGGACTGCATACGGTTCATATTTTGATTGCATTGGTTGAGTTAAATTTTTGTTAAGTTATACACATTAGCCATGTTTAACATTAGGCTGTTGATGTATCAGGTAAACACATCTAACCTGTTCTACAGTAGACATACATGTCAAGATTGCAGATGTTTGTAATTTGTGCACCACCATCCTTGCACATGTTCATTTACCCATGATTTATACACTTCAGCCAAGATCCGAATGGGGAGATCTATTATTTCAATTTTGCCACTGGTGACAGCATATGGGACCACCCGTGTGATGAGTTCTACAAAAAAATGGTCAATGAGGAAAGACAAAAGTTCCAGCGTACTGGAAAATCAGGTTAGTGTAGGCTGTGTCACAATTTATAATGGTGTATGCCTCAAACATTCATAATAATTTATATATGTAAGTGCACGTACCAGTTGCTTATGATGTAATCCATTTGAAATTGTTATAAAATGCTCACTATATATTGAAATAGAGTTACAGTGTGATATAACAGGACATGCCATTTATGATGATGGTACAAAAGTTCAAGGTAGAACATGTGTATGAAATTTTGCAAACTATATTGTTTAGTGCTAGAATTTTGTTAGATTTTTAGCTCGACTATTCGAAGAATAGGTGAGCTATCCTATTACACCCGGCTTCCGCGTCTGAATTGGTTAAAGTTTTTATTTAAAAGTCTTGTAAGTTCAAAACTACATAAGTTATTCACTTAAAACTTGGAATATACCTTTGTCATCAACTCCAGTATCAGGGGCAACATTCTCCATAACTCTGTTTTGTATTTAGACAGAGTTATGCCCCTTTTTCACATAGATTTTCTGGTTAAAGTTTATATTCAAAAGTTTTGTAACTTCAAAACTATATAAGTTATTCACTTGAAACTTGGAACTAAAACCTTGTCATCAACTCTAGTATCAGGGGCAACATTACCCTTAATTCTGTTTTGTATTTTTTTTACAGATTTATGCACACTTTGTACATAGATTTTGTGGTTAAAGTTTTTGTTCCAAAAATGTATAAACCATACAACGCTTCACTTAAAAGTTTTTTATTTTAACAAATTTATGCCCCTTCCACTATCCAAATTATGTACCAACTGTCCTCTGACAGCTCTTGTTTCGGAAAATAATACAGTTTACTTTTTGTTTCACTTGTATGTTTTTATACTTACTCACGAATAACTCATATATTTCCATGACTTGTAATGCCTTTATTTCCACACAGGTACACCAAAGAAAAAGACCCCAGATGCAGGCAAAAAGAAGAAAGACAAACTATCCCCAGATAAGGTTATAAGCATTATATTTCTATTTATTTGTTGCTTTGAATTCAAATAATTTGTGTTCTTCCGCAGTCCCTTACTTAGAGTTCCACAATTACTTCTATTCTTACTCTAACTGAAAACTACATATTAGCGGAAATTGTTGATTCATATCAGAATTGAATGTTTTTGACTCGAATTTAAGTTGACAGCTGAGACACACCTTAAGAATATTTGTAGTAAAGGACCTGCTGATATCATTAGTTCTTGGATCAGAATCAGAATCAGTAACATATCGACTGTATTTCACATATCTGTAGACACGTATAAAACAAGACTTGACTATATCCTTCTAGTAGCAATAATATATTGATGAAATGATATAAGAAAAATATATACAAAGTCAAAAAATCCTGGGATACATGGTTTTTCTACTACATGTACTATTAATATTCCCCCACAAGCGAAAGTGTCTTAAATGACCACTGTTAAAATACTAAAATTATACGCATTTGTCAACTGTTTATAGAAACAAGGCCATTGTATTTAACAATGCTTCAATATTTCTTCTCTGTAAATGAAATTTATTTTTGGAATTGCTATTGTTTGACCTGCCATCAATACGTCCGTTTGAAGAGTATTTCGTCTTACTGTAGCCCTGGTATTCGTATTACAGCAACTGGGGCCCTTGAAAGCCGAGCAGAGTCTTGGAACACCTGCGATGCGCAAACAGTTCCTAAGGAGCAGGGTAAACTTTCCGGGGGCCAGCTCATACAGTCTGGGGGCCAGCTGGGACCACTGAAGGGCTCAGTAGGGGCCAGTGGAATGGTAGGCTGATCATTATATATCCTTGACTCTGTCAGATGCCAAATTCGTCAGTGGCTAAAAATATAAGTATACGGCTAATTACGAGTTCGCTACAACATTATTTTTTAAACACTTTGCACTGTGTAGGAATTTGTTATATATATATATTACATAATATGTGAAATCTAATGACAAATGATATGCATGCATCCATGGGTAAGTAATGAGACTTAAAAATATTATTAGAACATAAATATTATTAGCAATGCATTATTTTTTCCTTTAATGATTTTGTGCTTTATAATGTTCCACAAATTAAGGTACTTAACAATCTTGACTGATATCGTGTCACATGTTGAGTGCTTGTTGTTTGAGATTACACTGTTGTGTATCTCTTAATTGCACTATAGAAAGAAATAGCCTGGTGGCAAAGACTTACGAATCCACCAGAATTGATCAGATTTTGAATAAAAGTGTTACTCTGCTCAATGGATGGTTTGTGTTCAACAATTCTTTGACTCAATAGGATCTCGTTCATGTTCTTGTAATTTTGACTACCATTTCACAGCAGGAAGAGCGACCTCACAGCAGACGACAAAGTGTGGAGGTCGAGGGCTCAGAACAGCCGGCTGCTATTGGATACGAGGTAAGAAAAGCTCCTTGGTGAACTGTAATGCATTTTAATTTTCTTAACACATATGCATGTATGTTTTCTCATAAAGATTTTATTTATATTAGTACCAATATTACAATTTAAATGGAGGCTAGTTGAATTGTGATCAAAATTATTTTATTAAACCTGAAATACCTGCAATTTTAATTAATTAGTTGTGATAAACAAAATAAATACTGAAGAAGCATTGATTGAAGTTTCATGTTTGAATCTATTTATTTTCATGGCCAGCACTCAGAACAAGAGACAGACAGTGATGAAGACTATGGAAAAGATGTTGTAAGTCACCATAAGCAATGCCTAGAATATTGTCGCCCTTTTAAGATGGAATTGTTTAATGTAAATGATACTTCTGTTTGTAGTGTTTCTGAAGAGAAGTAAACAGTTTTTAGGTGTAGTTCAAAATATGCAAAGGTTATGTCCCGATGGACGCATCTCTTTATGAATAGATTAGTTATGAGTTTCCAGTGAAACCACAATGTATAAAAAGAAACATCACCTTGTTTTGTATGACATGGTTTCATTACAAAAAAAATTCATGTGGGCTATGATAACATCATGTCTGACGTTTTGCAGGATTTCGGTATATATAAAAACCTTTCGGAGAGAATAATGGACATTGAGAACCACCCAGGAATAAGAGACTCATTATAAAAGGTAAGTGTTCATGTAATCAATGATCATTTAATAATCTGCAGAATGCATGTTCTGTTACTTTAAGTAAATTGAAAATCGAAAGAGATAACTGCAATTTACTAGAGATTTTTGTCTTCACTGTCAACTGCGTATTGCTTTGAGAATTACTACAGAACTCTGAAATTGTAAGCATTTTTATATGCCAAAAAGTGTAAGCATCTTTTTTAAATTGTGTTGAAAAGAACAGTAAGAATAAGACACAAACCTGATTGTTAGCTCGACTTCTCGAAGAAAAGACAAGCTCTTCTACTCGCCCCGGCGTCGGCGTTGGCGTCGGCGTCCGAGCTAGGTTAAAGTTTTTCGGTTAGCTAGTTTCTCAGGAATGGCTTGAGGGAATTCATTCAAACTAAAAACATTTATTCACCACACTAAAATGAACCTATAGGCCAAGTTAGGTAACTCTATTTTGAAATTTGTCAAAATTGTGCCTTTTTACACTTAGAAATTTTACATACGCTATATGGACAGGTTAAAGTTTTTCGGTAAGCTGGTTTCTCAGGAATGGCTTAAGGGATTTCATTAAAACTTATAACACTTATTCCCTATATTAAAACGAACTCATGGGCCAATTTTGATAATTCTAGTTTGAAATTTTTCAAAATTATGGGCCTTTTTACATTTAATTTTTTTTTACATATAAGCTATATGGACAGGTTAAAGATTTTTGGTAAGCTAGTTTGTCAACTGTTCGTTTCCACTCTCTAACTCGAGAACGAATTAAGCTATTGTAATGAAACTGCAAACATAGATACCTTATCTCGAGACCTCTCTAGGGATTGCATATGGGGTGGGTGGGGTCAAGGTCACTGTCACTAAAAATAGAAAAACGGTTTCCGCTTAATAACTTGAGAACAAAATGAGTTATTTTAATAAAATTTAATACATATATACCTTATATCAAGACCTCACTTGGGATTGCATATGGGGTGGGTGGGGTCAAGGTCAAGGTCACTGTTACTATAAATAAAAAACGGTTTCCGCTAAATATATTGAGAACGCATTGTGATATTTTAATGAAACTTAATACATAGATACCTTATAGCGAGACCTCACTTGCTATTGCATATGGGGTGGGTGGGGTCAAGGTCACTGTTACTTAAATGGAAAAACGGTTTCCGCTCAATAACTTGAGAATGCATTGAGATATTTTGATGAACCTGTATACATACATTCCTCACATCGAGACCTTGATTGGAATTTCATATGGGGTGGGTGGGGTCAAGGTCATTGTTACTAAAAATAGAAAAACGGTTTCCGCTTAATAACTTGAGAACGCATTGAGATATTTTAATGAAACTTTATACATACATACCTCATATCAAGACCTCGCTTGGGATTGCATATGGGATGGGTGGAGTCAAGGTCAAGGTTACTAAAAATAGAAAAACGGTTTTCTATCAATAACTTGAAAATGCATTGCGATATTTTAGTGAAACTTAATACATACATACCTTATATCTAGACCTCGCTTGGGATTGCATATGTGGTGGGTGGGGTCAAGGTCACTTTTACTGAAACATTTATTGATGTGCTGACTTTAATGCATTTCTTTAGAAAAAATTAGTTTTCGTGGAATTTCCATGTTTCTTGTTTTAGAAAAAAAATACCAGTAACTTTGACAACCACTAGAAAAGTCGAGCGCGCTGTCCTCCGACAGCTCTTGTTACATAAGACATTGACTTTGATTGTATGATTTTGACAAAACCATGTGATGTTGATTCTAGGATTTTGATGTTACCTTGTCTGTGATGTCGACTGCGCGAGGGGAGGAGAACCGAATCAGTCCACTCCAAGAGGACCGAAAACTTCGCGCAGAAAAGGCAGCAATGGCGCCAGAAAAGTGAGTGAATTTATATATTATTTGCATGTATACACATGTATCCTTACTGGCAACTTGTATTTGTTGGAATGATTGGATGTTTGAATGTAGTTAATATAAAAGAATCAGTAGGTATTTAGAGCAGTTAACATTTGGATTGTGTATTGTGTATATTGCACTGTATTCCTTAGTCTTAAAACACAATGTTTGTACCATTTGAAAATATTGATAAAATACCATTTCCAAGTTGATAGTTTTCACTTGTAGTTTTGTACTATTATATATAAATGTGTAATTGAAATATGATAGGTAGTTATCAGATTTTTAGCTCACCTGAGCACGAAGTGCTCGGTGAGCTATTGGTATAGGGGACCTCTCCGGCGTCGTCCGTCGTCCATCGTCCGTCGTCCGTATGCCGTCAACAATTTGGACCGTTATCGCGAAAAAGACTACATTTGTTATCCAATCTTGACCTAACTTGCACAGTTTGTGTATGACCATAAAATCTCGGATGGGATTGTTATTGGGTCAGATCAAACCTGTGCAAAAATGCCTTTTCCAACGTACATACTTTATTTTTCATCCAATCTTAACCAAACTTTTACAGTTTGTGTATGACCATCAGATCTCAGCAGACGTCACAAATGGGCCAGATCGTATTTCAAACACCAGAGTTATTGCCCTTTATTTATTTAGAAAATATACAAAAATGGACATTATTCAGGATAGAGACATTTTTCATCCAATCTTCACCAATCTTGCACCAATCTTGCACAGTTTGTCTATTACCATGAGATTACAGTTGAAGCCGAATATAAGCAGATCGAACAAGAAACACCAGATTTATGAAAAACAATATGCAAAACTGGACATTCATTCAGGATAGAGACTTCATTTTTTCATCCAATCCTCACCAATCATGCACAGTTTGTCTGTGACCATAAGATTACAGGTGAAGTCGAATATAAGCAAGATAGGACCAGAAACACCAGAGTTATTGCCCTTTGTTTGTGAAAAAGTATGCAAAAATGGACATTATTCAGGATAGAGACTTCATTTTTCGTCCAATCTTCACCAAACGTGTACAGTTTGTCTATGAATGTAAGACTACAGTTGTAGTCGAATAAAAGCATGATCGGGCCAGAAACACGTGAGTTATTGCCCCTTCTGTTTGGAAAAAAAACATCAACACGTTATCAATGATTGGCTTGCACGCACGATTTTTGATTCGTTGTTGACCAAACTTACAGTTTGTGCATGACCATAAAAATTGATTGATAACATTTGATTTCCAACAGTTGCAAGACTTGCATGCAGTTATTTGTACATGCAACATTGATGTCTTCAGAGCCTGCATTAACATCATTTATTATCATTTGACAGAAAAGTATCCAAGAAACAACAAAACTTTATCTTATTGCACAGCCATCGCAATAATCGCATTGCAACTAGTTCTCCAAAACTGTTTGAGAAAAAGACATCAAAATCTACTGTTTCTGCATTTTCCAGAATTGTCAATGACTTAATAAAAGAGGGTCAGGTAAGACTATTGAGAAAAATGATTTTAGAACCATTAGCAAAAAAAAAAAAACGCACATCCACAACCCAACTCGTACTTTAGGTAGCCCATCACTAACCGATGTTTTAAATAAAAACTGATCCTATCCCCCTCTGCGTATTGTTCAGATACCTTAATTTTCAAACCTGTCACAACTTACAGTATGGTCTTCATCTGTACCAGTTCTCAGGTGAGCGCTTTGGGCCATCATGGCCCTCTTGTTTTTGACTTTCATTTAATTTAATTTAAACCTATTTATTTTAGCTCGATTGCATCGAAAGCCTAAGTCTTATTGGGACACTCTCGAGTCCGTTTCCTGGGTAGAACCAGCACTTGATGTCTTTGGGGGAGATCTTGAGAACTCTCCCAGAGTGGGGATCGAACCCGAGACCTCCCGATCGCTAGGCGGATACCATATCCACTTTAATTTACTAGTAACTACTGAAAGCTATAGCTGGAGATTATACTGTGGCAGTTATGATATATGATGATAATGTGTCTGATCATAGGTACATAGTTATATAAATTCATAGTTATGATGATGTTGAAAGTGATGATGATGATGATGATGATGATGATGATGGTGATGATGATGATGAGGTATCGTTTCTCTACAGGCGCCTGTATAGTGGTGCTGCATTATCAGGATCTCAGTATGTTTTCTCACTGTTGTGGTTTGTGTAGTGACGTGGGCTATGGCCATAGTTTTTTTATTTCTTGGTTCTCGGACATTTGTGGAAATGTGTCCGGTTGGAGGAGGGAAAAAAATAACAATAATAAAAAAAAAAAACAATACAGAATTGATTAAATTAATGACTAGAATTTCACAAATGGAAATGGGCAGTGATATTCAAATCTTTCTGGATTATTACTTACAAAAATCATATTACACAACATTAACTTTATCACTGCATGATAAACATGACATAATACCAATAATAGTAACATTAAAAGTCAGTCTTTATCATAAAAAATAAAATATGCTAACACTTAAACACAGTACGTCAGATATCGCTGGGCAGTGGCCACATTATATGTATATTAGCATGTTTAAGAAAGGGAAAACTAACTGAATATATCTTATTAATAAATCATTATACACCAATGAAATTTGTTACTAAAATATTGATATAAAATTCTAAATGTGTATTTAATACAATGATTCTAAGATCTTAATTTGTTTTTACTGAGTATTTTCTTCTGACTAAGTGTTGCGTGATGTATAAAATAACAGAGAGCAGATCATATGAATCATTCAGCGATATACAGTCACAATTCATGTTACATAAAATGTTGTCATTTCTTCAGCGTTTTGTTTTTGCATTCCGATTAACAGGTTAAAACTCTTTCACAAGGTCATTTTTACGATATCGGGTACATTCTACAAATTTTTATTTTTTTTTGCTTTTAGGAAAAAATCGGGTCGGCGGATCCGAGAACCAAGAAAAAAAAAAACTCCCACCAAAGGGTTTCAGCTTTGCCAACAGCTTCGATCTTTGCGGCTGCCCGACATGTAGCAACGTCGCGGAGATGGGGAGCCGATGTAAATGCTGCGTGTACATGCTCCACGGAAACGGTCATCGCCGCCCACCTCTAGACACCCCAACATCTTACACGACGACGACGAGCAAAACAGCCTACACAGGCCGACCCGCATGAAATATGTAAATGCACCATTCGCCCAACTCGACGACCCGTTAGTTGGTGATACTTCAGCGTTCGATAGTTTCGAGTACAACGGTAGGACAGAGGATGTGGGCAATGAATTTGTTTTTCTTCTTCTTAGGACTCGATCGATATAGTAAAGTATAGTAAACAATCGTCCAAACTGCCGATGGCAAGATGATGTTTGTGGTCCACTAGAGCTACGCTGAAATTGACCCTTTCTACCTCTTTTCCATAACTAAGTTTACACAAACCAGACCAGTATACTATAGATGCCATACACTGGAACTTCTCTGTGGATAGCGGAATATTAACACCTTCGATAATTTGTGAACCAGAATTTAAAAATAACAGAAAATTGCACACAGTATCGATATATGCGCCATCAACGTGTGTAATCATGTTAGGGCTATTATTTAGAGAATAATATACGGCAGAGCTGGGCCGGGCATCTATAATCGGCCCGCTGCCGATATAACGGTTAGGTCCGATTATAGACGCCCGGCCCAGCTCTGCCGTATATTATCGTTTATAATACATATTATCATGTCACAAGAAAAGAATCATGTTACTTTCTTTATTACACAAAATGTTAACAAAAACACCAAACAAACTTTCCGTACTTTTACTTAACATTCAACTAATTACGCAATACGTGACGCAATTCTAACGAATGACGTAATTTATAAACAAAAACAGTGACGAAACAAACCAGTTTTCGCTGGACTCGCAGTTTTGTTGTGATAACGATTATGTCGTGTTTGCTTTTATTTTTAGTAAAATACATTACTATTAGTTTAATAAATCATGCATGGACGAATTCTGAATGATGAATGTGTCAGTTGGATAAATAATATATTTTGAGACTTTCGAATAAAATCAAACGTTCTGACCAGTCATTGCGATTTCGTAAATCGTGTTTCTGGTCAGAATGGTTCACATGAAATTAATATCATGATTGTTAAAAATTAAGGCTTATGGATACAAGACAATGGAATTGCTTACAGTATTTTTGGATTTTTATTGTTGGAAGCAATGGATTGAAATTGAGGTACAATAAAAGTTTCCGATCTGTTCAGTTTTGTTTAGTGATTCTTTTTCTCAAACTCAAAGATGCATAGGCTATATAGATCCTCTATATATTTAATCAATTTAACTACAAACTTCCGTTAATATTCTGTATTTGCATTTTCGGATTTAACCGTTTGATTTTGACTAAATACGCCATTCGTTGTCGGTGACGTCGCGCGATCGGATTCTCTTCGATTATCGAAAAATCGGCCGCGGCCAATTATATTATATCGGCTCAGCGGAGCCGCGTAACGGTCCGTAATCGACGTCAAATTGTTACTATTTTTAGTAACAATATGTATTATATGTATTTACTAACAATAATAATAATAATAATTACTATTATTTAAATAAGAAACAATCTAGCTGTGTTGTTGCATATGTACAATCTTATATAGATTTATTTATTACAGAAGAAAAATTAAATCACGGACGTCTAGTACGTGGTTGCAACTTATACAATCAGTATACAGGGTAATAGAAACACACACACGCAAACACACACAAAACAACCAGAAAATCAGAACGTACGATGATATACCGACTGTGTATTATAATGAATCTGAGTCAAAATGAAAACTAAGAGATAATGAGGATTATATTGACAATAAACTGAACACGATAATCAAATTGTGTGTAGTATTTTCCAAATAAATGCTAACCGTGTACTCAACTGAATCAGTGCGACTTCATACACAGCAATAAATATCAAAACAAAATAGTCAAATAAGTTATCAAAACTCTGGGTATGTTTCGCGTCAAATTAGTTTGTTTTCCAACGCGAAATAAAGAAACCCAAACAATTGACCATCCAGATGTGGATTGCATTGGTGCTTTTGAACGTTTTGGAATCATTGAGACAAACACATTTGTTCTGTGTATTTTAAAGAGAAATTTTTAACAGACTTTTCTATTTATAAAATTTGTTTTTAAACGTCTTACTTGCGTACATGGTTGTGTATGTTAACGTTAATTAATGCCATGTATGTTAACGTTAAGTAATGCCGTGCAGTCACACGGCCGCTAAGACAGGTATACGACTGAAAAACCTTACCGACTCTTGTATGTTCCTACGTAAATGTTGGACAGTCCTGCGTTGTCTTAGGGCTAAACATTAGTCATAGGTGGTTTTTGAAAATATAAAGAAACAAATTCCGATATTTTCCGAAATATTTTTCCATAATCATGCGTTTACGTACGCAGGACAATGCATCGTGCATTATTGGCGCTTTGATAAGCCCATATATCTTCTTAAGCCGCATCCCATGGACATGGCCTTTATAATATTTTGGTAACCTGGAAAAAGCTGGTGTATTAAAATGAGCAACAAAACACATACATTTACAATGAACATGTATATTTGTCTCTGGGAGGCATTTTTGAAGTCGTACGTCTCCATATACTACAAAGATACATATTCTTGCATAATCGTATGGAACGATTTACCATTGTAATTAAGAAATAAATCTTAATTACCATCATTAAAACGAGCATATACAACATATTTACTTGAACAAGTCAAATAGATGTAACACAAATATCACAATTATAATACTGATATAGGTATATTTATTGAAAATTATGAAATTGATGTTGTTAGCAAATAATTATATTTGTTTTGAATATGGAGAATTTTTATATGAAAATGTAACTTTTTTATGAGTGTATCAATGCATTGTGCATAATTTCTATTTTCTATTGCTGTCTGTCGATGCTATGTAATTGTTTTTTTATTGAGAAAATTATTATTATTATTATTATTATTATTATTATTATTATTATTATTAGTAGTAGTAGTAGTAGTAGTAGTAGTATCATTATTATTATCATTATTAAATTTACTGTGTGGTTGTTTTGCAATTATATGTTGAATGTGAATTTGTTTGCATGTTTGAATGTGTATGAAGGCCATATGAAAATAAGGTATGTTTTTGTCATGATAATACTATGTCTTATATGTCACCTTCGTAAAATAAAGTGATTATTATTATTATTATTATTATATAAGGCAACTTATGTCAACGCAGATTTCATTAAGTAGCATACATAAAACCTCCTTCAACTTTAGTTTGCTTACATCGACCTCTTTGGTTACTATGTTCTAAATGTATACGATTGCCCATGTCAACAAACGACTGACTTGTCCTGCGTTGCAACATGTGTCGGTACAACGCAGTCACAACGCAAGGCCAACGCAGGACTTACCGGTAGCAATGTTTTGTGTTTGTCTTGCGTTATCATGCGACTTGGGAAAAGACGTCAAATATATCAAGAGTCCTGGCCACGACTACGGAAGTTCTCAATCTTAAAGTTAGTCTCAACTTAAAATAGTGACCAATGAAATTGGTTATTTCATATTTGCTTTTAAGACTAATTTTGAGTTTGAGCACCTTCGTAGTCGTGGGGCCAGGGACTCTGAAGTCGTGGGGCAGGGACTCTGAAGTCGTGATGCCAGGGACTGTGAAGTCGTAGTGCCAGGGACTCTGAAGTCGTGGGGCCAGGGACTCTGAAGTCGTGGGGCCAGGGACTGTGAAGTCGTAGTGCCAGGGACTCTGAAGTCGTGGGGCCAGGGACTCTGAAGTCCAACGAAGCAGTGTGACTGTGGATTATATGATACGTGTACATGTTTTCAAACATATCAACGAAAGTAACAGCAGCATTCGTCATTATATATTTTTTTCGCATTACACACGTTTTATAATTTTAACAATTTCATTTGATGACTATACAATAATAACACATTATTTATAATTATGTATTGTGTCAGGAGTGTTTTTTGATCATTAATGTATAATATTATTTTGTTTTAAACTATGACAAATATTTTGGAAATTGTCAAGTTGCCAATCTGTGAGTAGACCCCTTTAAGATAGCATTTCGTTATAAATCGCCACTACAAAGAACGTTATTTATATTCTGCCTTTCTATATTGTATTATACTGTATATTATTGTTATTCTGTACTATACATTCATATGACATTATAACATTAGTAAAGTAACATACACTCAAATTCATGAAGAGTGCTAATAGTTTAACATAGTAAAAGACATTAATTTCATGTTCAATTCCACGAATGTTAATAATAGAGAAAAGTGAGTATATGTGTAACGCGAATGCCCGGTAATAGTGTCAACATATACTTGAACGCAGTTGAAATAATAGCTTAAAATAACATTTATGGCATTTCATGCAACAACAGCAACAAAACAAAAATAACATTTATGGCATTTAATGCAACAATAGCAACAAAACAAAAATAACATTTATGGCATTTCATGCAACATAAGCAACAAAACAACTGCTGATGGTGCGTCTTTAATATGTTATGGAATCATATATAAATAATATTGAGTACAATCAATTAACAGACGTTCTGACAAAAGGCCTCAATGCATCGTCCATCTATAATTGCTCTTCTGATACTTGATGGCAATCTGTACAAACTCCATAATAACAAAAGAAATGTCTGGGGAAATTTAAATCTAGTTCGTTTAACAAAACGGTTATAACATGTAAGACATGTTATAACATAAAAAGTACAATATTAAAGATTGAAAGCACGCTATTTTAAAGCACTTGTGCACCTGCAGGCAGTCGAGAACATCATATTTCACAAGTCAACGCCCTTTCTTTACAGTGCCATTACCTTTGTAAATAATAATAAAATTACGAAATGATTGGACTATAGATACTTGTAATAATAATAATAAGAATAATAATAATAATAATAATAATGATAATAATAACTTTACTTCATGAAGATATCACATAAAGAAACAAAATTCTATAAAATATAGTAAATATAAGTAGTATAAATGTATTAGTGTATATAAAGTCAAAATTTTACATAAATGTAACTTTGGTATTGTCAAAACATTTCATATTTCTTGTAAATAAAAAAATAAATAAAACCGTTAAAAAGCGACGATACTGTTTAGAGTCTGGTTACCTTTTGCCAAACGTCTCATTGCGCCCGTGCTACGCGATATTGATACC
The DNA here is from genome assembly GCA_027627225.1 of Congeria kusceri. Lineage (NCBI taxonomy): Eukaryota > Metazoa > Mollusca > Bivalvia > Myida > Dreissenidae > Congeria > Congeria kusceri. The sequence goes on from JAPFQT010000080.1 coordinate 462,871, forward strand.
AATGCGGCAGGGTTGACCATTGGGAGATGTTCATTACAAGTATTACAAATTGTGCTAACTCTATCGTATGTATCTTCTTAGAACGTTGACGTTACTCAGTCATTATTGGTAAAACTATGTTTGATAATTTTGTTCACTCATTACGTAACGTATTGTATTACGATTTTGAAGGGTAATATATAGCTTTGTAGGATCATATTGTAAATAAATCGTATGTTTACACACTTGTGAAGAATATGATCTCATTTGTCACATTCTTAAGTGTAAAGAATTTGTTTGTTTGTTTGTTTGGATTTTTCGCCGTATTCAACAGTATTTTAGTCATATAACGGCGGTCAGTTAACCTACTCACACTTTTCCTCGGTAAGCTGGTTTACCAGCACTAAGTGCACGTACTTATGCCAGTAACTGACAACTGCCCTACTTGAATCAGAGGTAGGGGGAGAATGTCCGTAGAAATAATTTCATTACCAATCCCCACACAAGTTATGTGGCCGGGCTGGGAATCTAACCCGCGATCCTCGGATTTGTAGTCCAGCGCTCTACCAACTGAGCTAGCGTGAAGAATGTGATTGGCTCAAAACGGGGTGTGCGCGAGGATCACCGAATAATATGATTTAATTGCATAGCAAAAACTAGATGCGATCACAAACTTCACAGAAGATGTGAATAATACGACTGTGATGTGTGAAGAATAAGATCTCAATTTTCACACCTGTGAAGAACGAGATCATATTTGTCAAGATGTAAAAAATATGATTTGTCAAAAATATGATCCTACATAACTTCAACGTCATCGACCGATTGCATGTCTCACGCAGAACACCGCACAGAAGCACTCCGCAAACATAGACAATGTTTGAGCTTGAGAAGTTCTGTAGCCACGAAGTTGCATGTCGATGTAGTACACATACTTTTGCATACTAAGTAGCTTTAATGCAGCATGTACCATCAATGAACTCTTATAAAATCATATTAAACCATTGGTATGCAGGTAAATGTCATGGAGACGCAGTAAACTGAACGATATGAATGGAGTAACACCAGTGTTACTACTAAAGTCATTATGCAACCATTTTCTTGTATCACTTAAATATGAGGCGTGTCGTGGTAAACCCGGGATTAATGCATATGCGTAAACTTGCAGGGTTTGACCTTACTTTTGGGAACTGGTGGTCCACAGGACCGGCTACCTTCAAAACGTACTTGTCCGACACTGTATGATCTGGTCCCGATAATTAATGAACATTGAACTGCAATGTGCATACAATAGCGGAAAACATGATTCTGATTATTAGAAATCAGAATATATATATATATTGAGCACGTATGAAATACTATAATTTATTACAGACTCTAACTTTTAGCACGAAATGGTGTGTGCACGCACAGTGTGGCTAAAATAATGATCAGACATCAACTTCTTTAAATCTGGCAGAAACTTGACACGCATGCGCTAACCAAAATGCAACTAAAACAATAAAAATGATTATATATCGTTATTTAATTTGGCCATCGGTTCCTTAACGTTTTGCAATTTGTTCCACAATGCAAAAACTGTGACTTGAGTTTTGTTCCATTTGTTTATTTCTAAATACATGTATACAATTGAAATCTGCTGTTACAAAAAATAACGCATTATTGCTGTGACAGAAAGAGAATACGTTCTTTTTCTGGTAGACTATTTTCGTGCCTCATGCAATACTAACGCTTTCCATGTACTAATTTAATTTAAGCCAAATATCGGCATTTCGGCTTCAGTTCAAGGAAACATGTGAACTACAGCAGTTATTGACGCTGCTGGTGTTGCATGTTATAATTTCAATAGAAGCTGATATAAACTTTTTTTTAATAAACATACTTGTTGATTTATTAAATCTGAAATTAAAAGAATATATAAAAATAAATTAAATGTATGATTATTATAATTTGATATGTTACTTATAATTGTAGATCCTAGGACCTAGCTTCTCTAAACAACGAGACTAACATGCGCGTCAGACCAAGTTTGTTATGTAAATATGGTGTTTAATTGATTTTACAACGTATACCATAAAATAATTATTGGAAAAGTAAATGATTGGAACAGGTGTGTCTAAAACATGAGAGCTTACGGTAAAATGCAAATAAACAATATCACCTCGGACAGTTGAAACCTCTCCAAGGAACTGGTCACCTGACCATTCGTCCTTCGAAAACAACAGGTTCGAGCGAAAAATCGCCGGTATACGTCGGACACCCATTAAGGTCGAACCCTAGCTGCGCTGCGTAAAGTGTCGTCCTAGAATCAGCCTGTGCAGTCCGCATAGGCTAATCCCGGACGACACTTTCCGCTTTTATGGAATTTTCTGTTTAATGAAGTCTCTTCTAAACATAAATCCATTGTAGGCGGAAAGTGCCGTCCCGTATCAGCCATTGCGGACTGCACAGGCTGATCCAGGACGCCACTTTACGCACATGCATTAAGCCCGGTTTTATATGTAATGCGACTTGCAACAAACACGTGGGTACGTGATCGCATCGTGCATTACCGGTAATCCAAAGCCGGGTGAAGGAGAAAGGAAAATATAGGAAACGTCTCCAATTACGGACACTTAGTATTCGTACGATTATTGCATTTTATTGTTTATATCCTCATATACGAAACCATTTCGGGAGTGGTAAAATCGTAATAGTTTATAATATGTACCGGTCGGTATGTTGTTATATTTGGTCTTTTAATGACGATGGCAAATGCCAGCTTTCATAAACTAACATTCAACGGAAAAAACGCAGAGCAGAACCAAGTTTTGAAATATTATAATAGTGTTCCCACTACTATTCATCTATGGGGTTCGCCAAAACCCCTGTGCAACCCTTCCATATCGAAATTATAAGTAAAATATGAATGATGAATGTTAACGTGTTTGTTTTCCATAACAAATGGGATTTCATCTTCAAAAACTGTGCGCATCACACCAAAATGAGTGTTTTAATGTAACTTTTATGTCAGGATATGGGAATTGATCCGTAGATTTTCCTTGAAAACCACTCGATATTACTCAAAAATTCCCGAGCGTTTATGACGTTGAAACACGCATCGCGTGGATATTGTACTGTAGCCTTTCGGCTACCTGCAATTATTCTTTTGGATCCACTAAATATTTCGATTGGCAAAATGGCGACGAAGTTTTGTTGACATATTTATTCGTCGCACAGAAACTTGTTTGGCCTGTAGAACAGGGTAAAAACATGACGCGTTTTGTTGTTATTATTTATTTTAATTAATGGTTATTTAAAAAAAAAATACGCACAAAATTATTTGTTTATAGAATGCTACAAAATAACATCACAAGACAAGTCTAGACTAGATAAGGTATCAAATTCAATAGTTGACAGTGGGATTTAACTATTTTAAGTATTAAATTTGTCATTTTAATTTTGAATGTGATACAGCAACAGATAAGACATTTTTTACAGATTTGAGAATAAATGAACCACATGGTACCTAAAATAATTGAGGACTGGCAGTGGCGGATTTAATTGAGTAATTCGAAATGCCAATGATATCCTTTCCTATAGATTCAGCCATTCCTATAGATTCAGCCACCCCCAGATAATGGAAAATCCGAAATTAACTATTATTTCTTATAAAACTTGTGTTAGCTATCTGCATGGAGACAATTCTATCACATAAATATTGTTTTTGGTTTTAAAAATTGCGAATTTTAGATTTTGTCTGATAAAATTAAGATTTTTAAAATAAATTCCCAGAAATTTCTACACACTTTGTGCATAAGCCAAGAATATTGTAAGCATTAATTTTCAAACAGTATGCTAGTGTGTGTAAGTCTAGTCAAGAATGCTTCTTATGAATTATATCAAAATTGTAACAAATTTTTAGTGTTTTCTTATCAAAGTGAAGACTGAACCAAATGAATTGATAGGAAACATCTGACAAATTCATGGTTGATAGGGTGCGTTCCTAGAATTGGTCAGTAACTAAGTGAATGACTGATCACTAACTTATCTGGCCTTTATTAAGTAGGAGAGACCTTAAATTTATAGATAAAAGTCTCACTGGTGTGGAAATTGTGCTCATTTAAGGTATACAAGCAGTTTAGGAAAAGAGGCTATTATAACGATTTGCCACAATACAATTCACTAAATAAATATTTGCCACAGTTTAATAACCATACACACAAAAACTGACACATAACAAAATAATGGAAAAATATATAAGATTTGAGAATCTGCTAAAAAATGAAAATATTTGCCATTAAGAAAGGCTTCTAGAATGAAAGGTCACAAAACACTACAGTTATCCTGAAAGGTTCAGGGAAAAAATAAAGCTTTGATAAATAATTATTATGACATTACCAATGAAAAGTTGCTATTTTACAGTTGTAAATCTGACGTGACTTACAAGTTTATTTGTGTTAGACTGTGAGATAAAAATCCATTCAAGATGATGATCAATGACCAGATGGTCCTGGAAGAGGACTATGATGAGAACTATGTGCCACCGGATGAAGGTAGGCTGTGAAAGTAACACTTCTTACAGACTTCATTATATTAATCAGTGATTTTTTTTGACTGCCTTGGGAATGGGTCCGGTATCCATCAAATTACAAAGTACCTGTTTGACATAAAACTTATATGATAGACAAAAGCCTGTTACTCTTAGGTTAAACTTAACATTTTAGGTGAACATTTTAAGCAGTATTAATGCTAAATTAAAAAATATTCCATTTTGAAAGATATTTATACAGAAATTTGACGTCTTTGTTTTACAGAGATTGAAGAGTATGCACAATGCATTGGTATCGACCCTGATCGAGAAAAGCATCTGCTCTTTATTGCAAGGGAGGGAATCAATGCTGCTTTGCCTGAAAATTGGAAGCCATGGTATGCAGTTAGTTCCCATTGTTAATTATAAATATGAGGCATGTCGTTGGAAAATCTGGCTTAATGCATGTGCATAAAGTGTCGTCCTGGATTGGCCTGTGCAGTCCGCACAGACTTCCTCGAAACAGAAAATACCATAAAAGCAGAAAGTGCTGTTCTGGATTAGCCTGTGCGGACTGCATACGGTTCATAGTTTGATTGCATTGGTTGAGTTAAATTTTTGTTAAGTTATACACATTAGCCACGTTTAACATTAGGCTTTTGATGTATCAGGTAAACACATCTAACCTGTTCTACAGTAGACATTCATGTCAAGATTTTAGATGTTTGTAATTTGTGTACCACCATCCTTGCACATGTTCATTTACCCATGATTTATACACTTCAGCCAAGATCCGAATGGGGACATCTATTATTTCAATTTTGCCACTGGTGACAGCATATGGGACCACCCGTGTGATGAGTTCTACAAAAAAATGGTTATTGAGGAAAGACAAAAGTTCCAGCGTACTGGAAAATCAGGTTAGTGTAGGCTGTATCACAATTTATAATGGTGTATGCCTGAAACATTTATAATAATTTATATATGTAAGTGCACGTACCAGTTGCTTATGATGTAATCCATTTGAAATTGTTATAAAATGCTCACTATATATTGAAATAGAGTTACAGTGTGATATAACAGGACATGCCATTTATGATGGTACAAAAGTTCAAGCTAGAACATGTGTATGAAATTTTGCAAACTATATTGTTTAGTGCTAGAATTTTGTTAGATTTTTAGCTCGACTATTCGAAGAATAGGTGAGCTATCCTATTACACCCGGCGTCCGCGTCTGAATTGGTTGAAGTTTTTATTTAAAAGTCTTGTAACTTCAAAACTACATAAGTTATTCACTTTAAACTTAGAATATACCTTTGTCATCAACTCTAGTATCAGGGGCAACATTCCCCATAACTCTGTTTTGTATTTTGACAGAGTTATGTCCCTTTTTGACTTAGATTTTCTTGTTCAAGTTTATATTGAAAAGTTATGTTACTTCAAAACTACATAAGTTATTCACTTGAAACTTCAAACTAACCTTTGTCATCAACTCCAGTATCAGGGGCAACGTTCCCCATAACTCTTTTTATGCTCCTTGAAAAATTCCAGTGGAGCATATAGTCGCTGCTTTGTCCGTCCGTCCGTCCTTCCTTCGGTCACACTTTCTTGTCCGGAGTATTTCTCAGCAACTTCTGGCTGAATTCAAAACGAAACTTCATGGAAAGCTTCATTACCAAGAGGAGGTGTGCATATTACCAGTTATTTTTCTCAGAGTTATGGGACTTTGAATATTTATAATATAAGTATATAGTGCACAATTCTTGACTTTCTTGTCCGAAGTATTTCTCAGCAACTTCTGACCGAATTCAACGAAACTTCATGAGAAGCTTCATTACCAAAAAGAGGTGTGCATATTACCAGGACATTTCGCTTTAGTGATTTTTCTCAGAGTTATGGGATTTTGAAGATTTCTGAAATCAGTATATAGTGCACAATTCTTGACTTTCTTGTCTGCTCTATTTCTCAGCAACTACTAGCCGTAATTCAACGAAACTTTATGGGAAGCTTCATTACCAAGAGGTGGTCTGCATTCTACCAGGACGTTCCGCTTCAATGAATTTTCTTACAGTTTTAGGACTTTGAAGATTTCTGAAATCAGTATATTGTCTAAGTGCACAATTCTTCAATTTCTTGTCCAGGCTATTTCTCAGCAACTACTTGCTTGAATTCAACAAAACTTTATGGGAAGCTTCATTACTAAGAGGACGCATGCATACTACCAGGACGTTCCGCTTCAATGATTTTTCTTGGAGTTATGGGACTTTTAAGATTTCTGAAATCAGTATATAGTGCATTATTCTTGACTTTCTTGTCTGTGCTATTTCTCAGCAGCTGCTGGCTGGAATTCAACAAAACTTTATGAGAAACTTTATTACCAAGAGGAGGTGTGCATAATACCAGGATGTTTCGCTTCTTTATTTGTCTCGCAGTTATGGGACTTTGAAAATATATGAAATTAGTATATAATGCATAAATTCTTGTCCATGCTATTTATCAGTAACTACTGGCCTGATTTCAATAAACTTTTAGGGGAAGCTTCATTGGCAAGAGGAGATGTGCATATTTATTAGCAGGTTGTTCCACATCAATGATTTTTCTAACAGTTATGGGACTTTGAAAATTTCTGAAATATAGTACACATTTTTTTTGATTTTTAGTAATTTTAATGTCTTTGCCCATCTCATCGCATTTATATTGCTTGACAAAGCGCATTTGTGAGCATTCATCAGTTTTACTGATATCCTTTTTTTTGACAGAGTTATGCCCCTTTTTCACATAGATTTTCTGGTTAAAGTTTATATTCATAAGTTTTGTAACTTCAATACTACATAAGATTTTCACTTGAGACTTAACCTTTGTCGTCAACTCTAGTACCAGGAGCAACATTACCCATGACTCTATTTTGTATTTTGACAGAGTTATGCCCTCTTTTTCCCTAGATTTTCTGTTTAAAGTTTATTTTGTAAAGTTTGGTAACTTCAAAACTACATAAGTTATTCACCTGAAACTTGGAACTAACCTTTGTCATCAACTCTAGTATCAGGGGCAACATTAACCATACCCTGTTTTGTATTTAGACAGAGTTATGCCCCCTTTTCACATAGATTTTCTGGTTAAAGTTTATATTCATAAGTTTTGTAACTTCAATACTACATAAGCTTTTCACTTGAGACTTAACCTTTGTCGTCAACTCTAGTACCAGGAGCAACATTACCCATGACTCTATTTTGTATTTTGACAGAGTTATGCCCTCTTTTCCCCTAGATTTTCTGTTTAAAGTTTATTTTGTAAAGTTTGGTAACTTCAAAACTACATAAGTTATTCACCTGAAACTTGGAACTAACCTTTGTCATCAACTCTAGTATCAGGGGCAACATTAACCATACCCTGTTTTGTATTTAGACAGAGTTATGCCCCCTTTTCACATATATTTTATGGTTAAATTTTATATTCAAAAGTTTTGTAACTTCAATACTACATAAGTTTTTCACTTGAAACTTGGAACTAACCTTTGTTATCAACTCTAGTATCAGGAGCAACATTACCCATAACTCTGTTTTGTATTTCGACAGAGTTATGCCCTCTTTTCACTTAGATTTTCTGTTTAAAGTTTATTTTGTAAAGTTTGGTAACTACAAAACTACATAAGTTATTCACCTGAAACTTGGGACTAACCGTTTTCATCAAGTCTAGTATCAGGGGCAACATTAACCATAACCCTGTTTTGTATTTAGACAGAGTTATGCCCCTTTTTCACATAGATTTTCTGGTTAAAAAAGTTTATATTCAAAAGTTTTGTAACTTCATTACTACATAAGCTTTTCACTTGAAACTTGGAACTAGTATTTGTTATCAACTCTAGTATCAGGAGCAACATTACCCATAACTCTATTTTGTATTTTGACAGAGTTATGCCCTCTTTTCACGTAGATTTTCTGTTTAATGTTTATTTTGTAAAGTGTGGTAACTGCAAAAGTATGTAAGTTATTCACCTGAAACTTGGAAATAACCTTTGCCATCAACTTAAGTATCAGCGGCAACATTACCCATAACTCTGTTTTGTATTTTGACAGAGTTATGTCCCTTTTTCACATAGATTTTCTGGTTAAAGTTTATATTCAAAAGTTTTGTAACTTCAAAACTACATAAGTTATTCACTTGAAACTTGGAACTAACCTTTGTCATCAACTCTAGTATCAGGGGCAACATTACGCTTAACTCTGTTTCGTAGTTTTTACAGATTTATGCACATTTTGTACATAGATTTTGTGGTTAAATTTTTTGTTCCAAAAATGTATAAACTATACAAGGTTAGTTTAAAAGTTTTATATGTTAACCAATTTATGCCCCTTCCACTATCCAAAATATGTACCAACTGAAATACTTAGAAAAGTCGAGTGCGCTGTCCTCTGACAGCTCTTGTTTCGGAAAATAATACAGTGTACTTTTTGTTTTACTTGTATGTTTTTATACTTACTCATGAATTACTCATATATTTCCATGACTTGTAATGCCTTTATTTCCACACAGGTACACCAAAGAAAAAGACCCCAGATGCAGGCAAAAAGAAGAAAGACAAACTATCCCCAGATAAGGTTATAAGCATTATGTTTCTATTTATTTGTTGCTTTGAATTCAAATAATTTCTATTATTCTGCAGCCCCTTACTTAGAGTTCTACAATTACTTCTATTCTTACTTTAACTAAGACTACATGCTAGCGGAAATTGTTGATCCATATCAGAATTGAATGTTTTTGACTCGAATTTAAGTTGACAGCTGAGACACACCTTAAGAATATTTGTAGTAAAGGACCTGCTGATATCATTAGTTCTTGGATCAGAATCAGAATCAGTAACATATCGACTGTATTTCACATGACTGTAGACACGTATAAAACAAGACTTGACTATATCCTTCTAGTAGCAATAATATATTGATCAAATGATATAAGAAAAATATATACAAAGTCAAAAAGATCCTGGGATACATTGTTTTTCAATGACCACTGTTAAAATACTAAAATTATACGCATTTGTCAACTGTTTATAGAAACAAGGCCATTGTATTTAACAATGCTTCAATATTTCTTCTCTGTAAATGAAATTTATTTTTGGAATTGCTATTGTTTGACCTGCCATCAATACGTCCGTTTAAAGAGTATTTCGTCTTACTGTAGCCCTGGTATTTGTATTACAGCAACTGGGGCCCTTGAAAGCCGAGCAGAGTCTTGGAACACCTGCGATGCACAAACAGTTCCCTAAGGAGCAGGGTAAACTTTCCGGGGGCCAGCTCATACAGTCTGGGGGCCAGCTGGGACCACTGAAGGGCTCAGTAGGGGCCAGTGGAATGGTAGGCTGATCATTATATATCCTTCACACTGTCAGTTGCCAAATTTGTTAGTGGCTAAAAATATAAACATACGGCTAATTACGAATTCGCTACAACATTCTTTCTAAAACCCTTTGCAATGTGTAGGAATTTGTTATTTATCTATATTACATAATATCTATATTACATAATATGTGAAATCTAATGACAAATGATATGCATGCATCCATGGGTACGTAATGAGACTTAAAAATATTATTAGCCAAAAAATATTATTTGCAATGCATTATTTTTTCCTTTAATGATTTTGTGCTTGATAATGTTCAACAAATTAAGGTACTTAACAATCTTGACTGATATGGTGTCATATGTTGAGTGCTTGTTGTTTGAGATTACACTGTTGTGTATCTCTTAATTGCACTATAGAAAGAAATAGCCTGGTGGCAAAGACTTATGAATCCACCAGAATTGATCAGATTTCCGGTAACTGTTCGAAAGGAAGTTTGTGTTTATTTGATGTTCATTGAAATCAGAATTGTTCTCAATGTTAAGTGTATGTTTCTCTTGGTTAAGTATTTGTTTGTAATTATTATAATACTTGTGTATTCTTGCTCAATTTATATCCACAACTAACATAGCTTACAAAGGAAAAACAATAGCAAAACAAGTGTATACAGTAATCCTGTCGTAACCTGGTGTGCTGTATTTCAAATAAAACAGGCAGCTGCTTTATCTGTTAAATCAATGTGTTGGTTATCTAGAACCAAAATTCAATTTCCTCAGAAATATTATTCTCTCAACATATGATCCAAATTTGCATTTGTATTTTCTGTTTGTTTGTTAGGCTACTCCCCCATCAGTAAGTGGTGAAGACAGATATGTGATCTAATATGGTTTATTATTGGGATGATTATCATAGCAGTTTAGGATATAGTTCTTAAAATGTTGAACTATCATTTGACAGTTAAATATTGACAAATTTTGTGTGCAGAAAAATAACATTTGAAGAAACGTTTTAATACTGTGCAAAGTCTTGTTTGTTCTAGTTGGACATATATGTACAATATATATTTCATACTTTGAACAGAATTTTTGTGTCTTCCCTTCCAAAAACTTTCTATGGGAATGAAACAGTAAAACATAAACAATTAAAATGAGCCACTTGCAGTAATGTTTTGTTACAGTCTAGTTATTTTGTGTACAGGATTTAACTTCTTAAGTATTATTATGTAAAATGTTTCTTTTTATTCTGCTTCATATTGGATCACTATAAAACTGTAACCCTATAGGCAACAATATTTTCTGCACAGTGTGCATGTTTCCGTAGAGAAACGCCATGATTGCCAGTGAGTAGCGCTTAGGTGGAATAAGCTATATGGGTTGATACATTGCATTGGTTTGTCATGTACTCGCAAATTGCTGTGTTCAATACCTGAGTGAAAATGCCTGCATTCCATGGCATTCTGCATCGAATTTTAATAAAAAAAAATATTGATGCATGTCTGAATGCTTTGTAATTTCCCATGCTTTATTATATTGATCCCTTGATTGGTTTGATTGGCTTATATTTGCGTCTAATGGAATCTAGGTACTTTGAAAGATGACAAAACTTATTTTCTTTGCGTTTGTTGTTTGTTCCACAAAATCAATGAATGAAAGGATACATGATTTTCAGTACAACTACATGATCTTTTACTTTACTGTTTATCAATAGTTTAAATATTGGTATCATGCTCGAGGAAAAGTTAAATAGAAAGTGCCTCATTGTGCAATCAAATTCTTATTAGTATGTCATGGCTTGCTTTTAGGGTTGTTTAACAAAGTCACAGTTAGACATGAGACTGTATGTCATGTTTAGTGCACCATAATCCTAAATAACATACCCTGCACAAGTCATGTGAATTAACATACCTTGTGCAGTGTTTACATATTATATTCAAAATGTCATATATCTAGTAAAATCTTGATTTCTCCTAATATCTTTCTGCATGCATCATGTCAGTGTTTGATTTGTAAATTTGGTCAAAGAAACACTATAGTTAAAGAAAAAACAACAGCAACAAAACAACTGCAAAGCCTTCAACATACCTTTGGTTCCAATATTGATTTCTTGAAACAGTTTGAGTCAGAATGATCTATAATTGTGTCATACTCTTACTAATCACTGATTGATATTTCTCAATGTCTTCAGTGCTGAGAAAACAGTCCAGAAATTATGGTGAAATGTACTGGTGATGTGCTCATGTTTTCATCCATCTTGCAGATGCGTTCCAGCCTGAATACAACGACCGGTTCCCTGAACAAGTCTGGCCATGGGCTAGGAGGCAGTGTGAACCTGAGTACCAACCTCACCAGCAGCATGTCCATACCCGTCTACTCAACCGAGTATGAGGATGAGGTAATGTGCTATTTATAGCACCGTGTGTGCCTACACGACAGAGTATGAAGATGAGCTAATGAGCTATTTATAGTGCTATGTGTGCCTACTCAACAGAGTATGAGATGTGGTAATGTGCTATTTATAGCACCGTGTGAGCCTACTCGACTGAGTATGAGGATCAGGTTATGTACTATTTATAGCACTGTGTGAGCCTACTCGACAGAGTATGAGGATGCGGTAATGTGCTATTTTTAGCCTGGTGTGTACCTACTCAACAGAGTATGAGATGTGGTAATGTGCTATTTATAGCACTGTGTGTGCCTACTCAGTAGAGTGTGAGGATGAGGTAATGTGCTATTTATAGCTCCATGTGTGCCTCACTCAAAAGAGTATGAGGATAAGGTAATGTGCTATTTATAGCACAAAGTGGGAAGTTAATGTGAGCATTGTTTTGTTCTGAAGACATGACATTCTGTTAATTCTTAACAAATTGGTTTAAAATATATATACACTAGGGGCAGCTATAGTCCAGTAATAGTGGCATATTATCCAATATTGTAGGGAAATCTGTAGCCACCACTGTATACTACTGTTTTATATCTTAAATAGAATTAAAATCACCATTATATCTTACCTATTTTTTCTATTTGTTTTGAAAGTAAAATAATTAAGACATGTTGCATGATTAACTTGATGAATAATAAGGTCTACACTGGGGTATTTGTAAAACATTAATAATGTTTTGTACAACTTCGAATTAAAGTGTTACTCTACTAAATGGCTGCTTTGTGGTCAACAATTCTTACTACACATGACTTAATAGGATCTCATTCATGTTCTTGTAATTTTGACTGCCATTTCACAGCAGGAAGAGCGACCTCACAGCAGACGACAAAGTGTGGAGGTCGAGGGCTCAGAACAGCCAGCTGCTATTGGATACGAGGTAAGAAAAGCTCCTTGCTGGACTGTAATGCACTTTAATTTTCTTAACACATATGCATGTATGTTTGATTTATATTAGTACCAATATTACAATTTTAAATGGAGGCTAGTTGAATTGTGATCAAAATTATTTTATTAAGTCTGAAACTGACTTACAATCTTTTAGTAGCACCTGAAATACCTGCAATTTTAATTAATTAGTTGTGATAAACAATATAAATATTGAAGAAGCATTGATTAAAGAGTCATGTTTGAATCTATTTATTTTCATGGCCAGCACTCAGAACAAGAGACAGACAGTGATGAAGACTATGGAAAAGATGTTGTAAGTCACAATAAGCAATGCCTAGAATATTGTCGCCTTTTAAGATGGAATTGTTGAATGTAAATGATACTTCTGTTTGTAGTGTTTCTGAAGAGAAGTAAACAGTTTTTAGGTGTAGTACAAAATATGCAAAGGCTATGACCCGATGGACAAATGTCTTTATCAACAGATTTGTTATGAGTTTCCAGTGAAAACACAATGTATGAAAGAAAACATCACCTTGTTTTGCGTAATATGATTTTATAAATAAAAAATTCATCTAGGTTATGATAACATTCTGTCTGATATTTTGTAGGATTTTGGTATAGATAAAAACCTTTCGGAGAGAATAATGGATATTGAGAACCACCCAGGAATTAGAGACTCGTTAGAAAAGGTAAGTGTTCATGTAATCAATTTGATAATTTGCAGAATGCATGTTTTGTTACTTTAAGTAAATTGAAAATCGAAAGAAATAACTGTTATTTACTAGAAATTTTTAGCTTGACCATTCGAAGAATAGGTGAGCTTTCCTACTACCCACGGCGTCGGCGTCCGCGTCTGAATTTGGTTAAAGTTTTTATTCAAAAGTCATGTAACTTCAAAACTACATAAGTTATTCACTTGAGAATTGGAATATACCTTTGTCATCAACTCCAGTGTCAGGGGCACCATTCCCCATAACTCTGTTTTGTATTTTGACAGAGTTATGCCCCTTTTCACTTAGATTTTCTTGTTAAAGTTTGTATTCAAAAGTTTTGTAACTTAAAAACTACAAAAGTTATTCACTTGAAACTTGGAACTAATCTTTGTCAGCAGCTCCAGTATCAAGGGCAATATTCCCTATAACTCTGTTTTGTATTTTGACAGAGTTATGCCCCTGTTTCACATAGATTTTGTGGTTAAAGTTTATATTCAAAAGTTTTGTAACTTCAAAACAACAAAAGCTATTCCCTTGAAACTTGGAATATACCTTTGTCATTAACTCCAGTATCAGGGTGAACGTTCTCCATAACTCTATTTTGTATTTTGACAGAGTTATGCCCTTTTTTCACATAGATGTTCTTGTTAAAGTTTATGTTCAAAAGTTTTTGTAACTTCAAAACTGCATAAGTTATTCACTTGAAACTTGGAACTAACGTTTGTCATCAACTCTAGTATTAGGAGCAACATTACCCATAACTCTGTTTTGTATTTTGACATAGTTATGCCCCCTTTTTACTATGATTTGCTGTTTAAAGTTTATATTCAAAAGCTGGTAACTTCAAAACTACATAAGTTATTCACTTGAAACTTGGAACTAACCTTTGTCATCAACTCTAGTATCTGGGGCAACATTACCCATAACTATGTTCTGTTTTTTGACAGAGTTATGCCCCTTTTTCACATAGAGTTTCTGGTTAAAGTTTATATTCAAAAGTTTTGTAACTTCAAAACTACATAAGGTATTGACTTGAAACTTGGAACTAACCTTTGTCATCAACTCTAGTATCATGGGCAACATTACCCATAACTCTGTTTTGTATTTTGACAGAGTTAGCCCACGTTTTACATAGACTTTGTGGTGTTAAAGTTTTTGTTCCAAAAATGTATAAAATATACAAGGCGTCCATTAAAAGTTTTGTATTTTAACAAATTTATGCCCCTTCCACTACCCAAGATATGAACCAACTGAAATACTTCTAATAGTCCAGCGCGCTGTCCTCTGGCATCTCTTGTTGTCTTCACTGTCAACTGTTGCAAGTGCACATTGCCTAGAGAATGACTTCAGAACTCTGAAATTCTAATCATTTTAAGACGCCAAAAAGTGTAACTATCTTTTTTGTCCAAATTTTGCTAACAATAACAGAAAGAATGAGACACAACCCGATTTTACATGAAGACATTGACTTGGATTGTATGATTTTGACAAGACCTTGTGATGTTGATTGTAGGACTTTGATGTGACCATGTCCGTGATGTCGACTGCGCGAGGGGAGGAGAACCGAATCAGTCCACTCCAAGAGGACCGAAAACTTCGTGCAGAAAAGGCAGCAATAGCAGCAGAGAAGTGAGTGAATTAGCATGTTATTTGCATGAATACACATGTATCCATACTTGTGTTTGTTGAAATGATTGGAGTATGTTTGAATTTACTTGGCTCAATAGAGTCTGTAGGTATTTAGAGCAGTTAGCATTTGGAATGTATATTATGTAAGGTGCACTGTAATCGTAAGCGTTAAAATACAATGGTTGTACCATTTGAAAATATTGATAAAATACCATTTCCAAGTTGATAGCTAGTAAAGAACAAGAACACGAGTTTCCTCTCGTAGTTTTGTACTATCATTAAAGTATTTTGAAATATGATATGCAGTTTTAAGAGTTTATTTCACTTTCATTTACTACTGAACATTTTAAAGCTGGAGATTCTGTTGTGGCATTTATAATGACTCTGATCATAGTAATCAAGTTATATGGTTACAGTAAGGGTTAGAAAAAATGAAACAAAATTAACAGAAACCTGTACTATAATCTTAAACAAATATGTAGTATTTACTTTCCAATTATAATTGTCAGTCCACGTATTTTTTCGAAAACTGTGATGTTCAGTGGTCTTTTTTTCCACCAAAAATCAGCTAAGAAAATGTCACATAAATTTTATTGAAACTACATGTAGTTTTACCACTGGCCTTTCTGCACAGTATTACAGAATTGTTACATTTTTTCTGCCCCTTACTGAACTTAGTTATTATCATGGTGATAGTGATGATGATGATGATGATGATTATGATTTACCACGATAGTGATGATGATGATGGTGGTGGTGCTGGTGATGATGATGATGAGGAGGTTTTGTTTCTCTACAGGCGTCTGTACAGTGATGCTGCATTATCAGGATCTCAGTATGTTTTCTCACTGTTGTGGTTTGTGTTGTGACGTGGGCTAAGGGTTTCACAGTCGTCAAGACTATATTTACTTAACAGATGTGCCGTCCATGACATGATGATTTTGTAACAAGAGTTTTCTCCCATGACATGATGATTTTGTAACCAGAGTTTTCTCCCATGACATGATGATTTTGTAACCAGAGTTTTCTCCCATGACATGATGATTTTGTAACCAGAGTTTTATCCCATGACATGATGATTTTGTAACCAGAGTTTTCTCCCATGACATGATGATTCCTTTAACAGCGTTGTCTCCCTTTGAATATATATTAATATGTGCTGGGGTTTAATGAACATTATTTACCTTTTAACAAAACTTTACTAATCTTCCATTTATTTCATTGGAGTAACAAACATAATAAGCAGAATATGCATATGAATCTGATTATACACAGATCTAGTAACACATAAATCAAACCATGTTTGTTGCCATTGAACAATAGATCTATGGCTATTTAACGCTACCTTACTTTTAGTGAATATATATACCGTCTAAATATATATACTGTCTAAATATTGAACAAGTATAATTTTATTATTACGCATGACAACTGGATAGATATTTACTGTTGTTTTGAATAAACTTGTTGACACCATAAAACGGGACGTTGTGTTGCTTTGTGTGTGGTGAATCTTTAGAATAGAAATACCTCGGAGCGCAACATTGACTTTGTAACCAGACTCTATAATAAGATTTGTCACCTATAATATCATTTTATCAGTTCAAAATTGATGTATTATATATTTAATTTTGTTTTATACAATGAATCTGTGCTATTGAACACTGTGTTGCTTAATAAATAAAATTCAAATGTGCGAACAGTTGAAATAAATGTCAAGGGACACAACTCTGTTATTTTGCTTACCAGTCCATATTCAGTTCCCTTTTAACTTTAACATGTTTAACCCCAGCATGCCATTTAACAATATGTAAATTTCATAACATTAATTGTTCAAAATGATTTGCATCAGAATATACAAAATTTTTCCTTGGCTTTTATGTTATGTCTAAGAAGACGGTATCTTTTGAAAATAAATCCATAATATTAATATACTAATGTATTGTTAGTGCACTAAATGTCCTATTTTAAATTTGAGTTTTGATTCTGATTTTATCAAGTTATCAAATGGTCTATATGATATATGCTGTTAAAGATCTTACAGTCTGCAACTAACTTTTCGTCTGATGTCAATCAATATTTGTTAGTATTCCATAATACGTATGCCTAAACAGCTGATTGTTTTATATTCTAACAATTTGTACCTCAGTTTTCCTTACAAGAAG
Organism: Congeria kusceri; assembly: GCA_027627225.1. Lineage (NCBI taxonomy): Eukaryota > Metazoa > Mollusca > Bivalvia > Myida > Dreissenidae > Congeria > Congeria kusceri. The sequence continues at coordinate 480,534 of JAPFQT010000080.1, forward strand.
CATCTTGGCCTTGAAAGCTGCCTTGTCTTAAACCTGTCATCACCGATGTTGAATATGCACCCAAACACTTTTGCTTTTACATGTGTATGTTGTGAAGTTGTGCTAAGCGTTTCTTGACAAATAGTTTTAAGGACTGCAAACATCTGTCAAGCTATAAAGAAGATATTTTTACTATTTGTAGCATTAATTATTTTTTCATGGAAATGTATCCAAAACTATTATTTTAAAGAGTTGTAATATTTCAGGACTTATTTAGATATGTTGTTTCAGTATTAATATTTACCACTTTGGGCTTCGTTATTCTTCCTTCTTTAAATATTTTTATTGTTGTGAACCAGTCTTGGCTAAATTTCTGCCCTTCTTGTGAACAAGTCTCTGTTAAATACCTGCCAATGTTATGAACCAGTCTGAACTAAGTTTCCGCCAATGTTTGAACCAGTCTCTGGTAAATCTGCTTTTCAGCCAATGTTATGAACCAATCTCAGCTAAATTTCTCTGAATATTGTGAACCAGTCTCAGCTAAATTTCTGTCCCACAGACGACCTGAAGAAGTGAGAAATGAGGAGGACAAAATACGAACAGCCAACGATAGAGCTCTGGCAGAAATCCGCGAGAGAATGGACCGAGAACTGGAAAATGCCAAACTTGAATTGCTTGAGGTCAGTTAGCTGGAGCAATAGAGATTATATGTGACAACTGCTTAAAAACGTCAAATTTAGTAACAAGGTTATTTATCAGCAAAATTAAAATGTAACAATTCTAATTCAATAATGGATATATACCTGTGAAGGTATCACTTACTGCTACAATGTATTAATACTTGACAATTCTAATGATATTCCAACAAGATACTGATGTTTCATTCATGTGGAAGAACATAAGCAGTAAAATAAAATAACAAAAATGACCATGCATTTGCATACTGAGCTAACCAATTATTTACATGCATTTAGTTTTATTTCCTGTAATAATCAATTATCTTTGAATTACTCCAGGATAAAGAAAGTCGTCTCCAGAAAATCAAAAACCAAATGAAACGAGAAATAGAGGAAGAACAGGCCAAATTACGCAGGGAAAAATCTTCAGTAGTAAAGTAAGTTGTATGGAAAGTTTGCACCTGATCTTTTTGCCAGTTTGTAGTGCTGCAGGACTTCTTAAACACTGTGTATGCGTTTGCTGCAAATGCACACACTTTTCAGTAGAAGACAATTAGAGGAATAAAGTTCTTAAAAACGTGTGCAGCTTTCAAAATTATGAATCACATGCATGTTTTATACACATCTAGCTGTACCAAACTGTTGATCAGTACACATGAAAGTTACCTGGTAATTTGCTAATGAATAAAATTAACCTTCAGCAGTCTGTGCATAGTCTATTTGATTCAGTTAGGGGTGCGGAAATGTGAAAAAAATGTCACTTGTCCATGGACAAGTTCATTGCATAAATCGACTTGTACGCAAAAAATGTCACTGGTCCAAATGAAATTAGTTTGTATTCCTTTCGTTCCCAATATAATGTGTCATCAAATTATAAATAAATTACAATTTGTTAATGTAGTTAAAATATATGATTATAATATATTAATAAACTCCCAACTTTTACATCTTTTTCACACCCTGATACTGTACTTAAAATATATGATTATAATATATTAATAAACTCCCAACTTTTACATCTTTTTCACACCCTGATACTGTACTTAAAATATATGAATATAATATATTAATAAACTCCCAACTTTTACATCTTTTTCACACCCTGATACTGTACTTAAAATATATGAATATAATATATTAATAAACTCCCAACTTTTACATCTTTTTCACACCCTGATACTGTACTTAAAATATATGATTATAATATATTAATAAACTCCCAACTTTTACATCTTTTCACACCCTGATACTGTACTTAAAATATATGATTATAATATATTAATAAACTCCCAACTTTTACATCTTTTTCACACCCTGACATTGTGCTTGTCCACGGACAACTTGACAACTTAAATTTACTTGTCCGATGGTAAAATTACCTGCTTTAGACAAGTCGGGCATGGGATTTCCGTGTTGGACAAGTAGGGCATGGGATTACCCATGTCTGACAAGTAGGGCATGGGATTTCCACACCCCTGGATTCAGTTAACAAATTTTTGAGACTTTATTACAGTTTAGCCTGCCACAGCTAATAAATTTAGTGATTTCTAATTCTTGATAGTTTAGTGCTAAATGCATGACTTAAAGGTAGTTGTGCATGTAGAAATGTATCAAATGTATTATGTTGACAATGCATGCTTGATTGAGCAATAGTAATGACTGTTCGCCAGATTGTGGAAATAAATGTATTAGATAGCATTTTTACTGAGGCTCATTTCAAAGAGAACGTGACAACAAATTATTTCAAATTTAAAAATTGCTATTTTAGTTTTTATGAAACTAATGATAAAGTCAGTTACCATACATGAACAAATGCAGATTGTGACATTAGATTATGTTCATATTAAAATATATGTCACACTTTTGGTATGCCATTACTCACATGTTTGATGTGACTTGTGATTGATCACCACTTACATATACCTTCTCTCAAAAGTGATAAAAATTCACAGATAATAATATTCTAATTTTTTTTTGGGGGGGGGGGTAAAGTTATGTTATATTTTATTGGCTTACCTGAGCACGAAGTGCTCGGTGAGCTATTGGTTTAGGGGACCTCTCGGGCGTCGTCCGTCGTCCATTTGCCGTCAACAATTTGGACCGTTATCTCGATAAAGACTACATTTTTTATTCAACCTTGACCAAACTTGCGCAGTTTGTATATGGCCATAAAATCTTGAACAAGTTCGATAATGGGCCTGATCAGACCAGGAACACCAGAGTTATTGTCCCTTTTTTGCCCCAAATACATCTATTCCTGAATAACTCACCTGGTAAAGGGAGTTAAATGCAGTATCAGGAAGATAAGTGCCATAAATGTGTTATTTCCCTTTAGTCACAGATATAATCCAGATAGTGGAGTCTGCTGATCAGTAAAATCAATACAACACTCTGAGTCAACATGATACTTCTATTTTTAGATCAGCACCATACAGACATGTAGTAATCCATGTATAGCCTGCTGCTGACCTACATGTAGTAATCCATGTATAGCCTGCTGCTGACCTACATGTAGTAATCCATGTATAGCCTGCTGCTGACCTATATCATACAGACATGTAGTAATCCATGTATAGCCTGCTGCTGACCTACATGTAGTAATCCATGTATAGCCTGCTGCTTACCTATATCATACAGACATGTAGTAATCCATGTATAGCCTGCTGCTGACCTACATGTAGTAATCCATGTATAGCCTGCTGCTGACCTACATGTAATAATCCATGTATAGCCTGCTGCTGACCTATATCATACTTACATGTAGTAATCCATGTATAGCCTGCTGCTGACCTATATCATACATACATGTAGTAATCCATGTATAGCCTGCTGCTGACCTACATGTAGTAATCCATATATAGCCTGCTGCTGACCTATATCATACAGACATGTAGTAATCCATGTATAGCCTGCTGCTAACCTACATGTAGTAATCCATGTATAGCCTGCTGCTGACCTACATGTAGTAATCCATGTATAGCCTGCTGCTGACCTATAATCCATGTAGTAATCCATGTATAGCCTGCTGCTGACCTATAATTTGGCTATGTGTGCAGTAGTTAATTTTTCCACTGTCTGTCTTGGCATCCAGTCAGGAAAAGGATGTAAACAACAATAAATAGCTAAAATTCATGTTGTAAACAAGCAATCAGAATATAGGATTAATATCATGTGATCTAGTTAATAATGAAAGGGTTAATTATTTGCTGTAGTTTTTGGACTGTTTAGTTAGTAACTTATTCAGTATCATTTAATTATGTAACTTTTGGACTGACTTAAACATTTGAATTGGGATTTTAGAAACTCAAGTTATTATCTTACATGATTTTTGAAGCTGATTTATTGTTTTTCCTTAATTGAAAAATGCTGCTACACTGTTTTAACTCAAAATTGGTGTGATTATTAGTAATTTTTTGCAGAAATCAACTAAAGGTTGTATAGTTATTTATAATTTAATCTGACAATGTTGATAGGTGTATGGTTCTTAATGTTAACAATGAGTATTCCTATAAAACATAGAAATTTCCCTTTTCCTAAGAGTACATTTGGAAAGTTTGTCTCTGTGGGTGTCATTGACTCAAAATTATTAGTAAATTTTTACGCAAAACAACTAAAAGGTTTTATAGTTATTTATAATTTAATCTGACAATGTTGATAGTTGTACATGTATGGTTGTTAATGTTAATAAGTATTCCTATGTAACCTAGAAATTTCCTTCTCCTAAGAGTACATTTGGAAAGTTTGTTTGTTGGGATTTTGCACCTTATTTACCAGTAATTCAGTGATATAATGGCGGTCAGTTAACCTACTCACACTTTTTTCTGGGCGAACTAAGCCGATGTAAGTGGTTTACCTGTACCAAGTGCACATACTTATGCCAGTAAATGACAACTGTCCTACTTGAATCAGTGGTAGGGGGAGAATGGCTGTAGAAATTATTTCACGATCAATCCCCACACAAGTTATGTGGGCAGGCTGGGGCTCGAACTCAAGAACCCTTGATAGAGAGTATAGCGCTCTACCAACTGAGCCAGACGGGCCAGCAAAGCCAGAATAATATACTTGGTTTGATACATTTATATAGTGCCATTATGATGATATTTAGGCAGTTTTGGTAGAGTGTAGTACATGTAACTATAGAGTGTCACTGTGTGTATCAGTTTCGAACCCATAAGGGTTTATCATTTCTTATGGACTTGGTTGCAAAAACATTTTTGAAAACAACAATACAGAACAATTTGTCAATCACTGATATGCAAAGATGAACTGACATCAAATCGGTCTGTGTACTGGTGTTAATAAACAATTTATTATTTTAATTCAAACATATACCGGTATGTGAAAAACAGATGGTAGTATCCAATCATAAGCTCTTAATGTATTTTTATAGAATTATTTCCATGTGGTTTTTTTATCGCCCCTTATGTTAATGCCATGCGAAATGGGTTTTAATAGTACCAAGAATGCGGGTATTTACGCGTACCTGTTGCATCCCTAATGGTTGCTATAGTACTCAGACTCAGGTGAGCGCTTTGGGCCATTATTGCCCTCTTGTCTAGTATTTAAGTTTATTTTATTATGTTAATTTACAATTCTAAATGTAACAGAAAAATAACAGCTGTAATACAGCAAAAGAATTTTGTGGCCAATAAAACCACTGTAACATACTTTTGAACATTTTATTGAAAATGGTTTGCAGTAAAACTTCTTTTACTCAAGGTTGCGTCAGGATGACGAAAATGCTCAAGTTATCAAACTTTTCAACCTTTTGAGGCTACCATACTAAAGTTTTATCATTAGAGTAATGAATAAAACATAAATTATAAACGAGGCATGTCATGGGAAACCCAGGCTTAATGCATGTGTGTTAAGTGTCGCACCAGATTAGCCTGGGCAATCTGCACAGGCTACTCCGGGATGACACTTTCCGCCTACAGTGTATTTATGTTTAGAAGAGACTTCCTTGAAACAGAAAATACCATTAAATGGAGTGTAGTCCTGGATTAGCCTGCCTCAAATATTAACTATGTTTTTATTTACTATCTTTATAAAACAAATGACCACATACGTATGCAATAAGTCTAATTATTTGTCACTATTATTCTAGAAGCATGTTTTACTGAACATACCAATAAGACATTAAATTTAATTTAAGAACTGACCAATGTTTTTCAAGGCTAGTTAGATTCACTTAAAACACAAAAGTGATTCGCTTTAATCTGTTTGGGGCTTTCATCATGTGGTGTGAAAGTTTTCTACCTGCCAGATGTAATCCACTTCCTTGAGTTATCGAGGGTACAGTTCAATAGTACATATTATTAGGAACTGACATCAATCCCCGCGTTATTGAAGTATTAACTATTTCGCGGGGACTTAGTGGTTTGCTCAAGTGATTGTAGATATAATGTGTTATCGATGCTCGAGTTAAAGAAGTTTTACTGTACTAATAACTGCTGTGCTCATCAAACACAAGGTTGATTGGTTTGGCTCTGCAGTTTGTATGCATATACATGAATGGCTTGTAGTGAACTGCTTTCTAAGTAACCTTGCTTGCCCCACAGCTCTTCTGTACAGGAAGGGGACCAGGGGAGGCAACTCTTGCAATCACAGCACGAGGAAAGTATTGAGCAATTAAAACAGGAACTCGCGGAAAAGCAGAAAGTCGAGGAAGATAATTTGCGGTAATCTGCATTATTGTTGTGTTGGAATTCGGTTTTTACATGATCATGTGTTGCTAACAATCAGATTTTGATGGTTGAAGCATTTTTGATACCATATGACATTGTACATTTTACTTTCAGTTATACATGTCGCCTTAACTCATATATAATGATATGTTATAAAGGGTTTAACAATGCTATTTCTCTGAAACTGGACCTAAAAATAATATGAATATTGCTAAATACATGTAGTTGTATGTTTTGTATAGAAAAAAACATTAATATGACATAATAATGCTCAAGTTAAATTGAATTTAAATCGATTTTGCTTCTTCAAATTTTCTTCTGTAATCAAATAATGTTTGAAAATAATTATGATAATAATAATTACCAGTATAAAAACAATAATGATAATTATAAAAAGTATAGTATTCATTACTGAAGCAAAAACAGCGCGTGTATATAATCATTTTTGTTTTGCATCCTGAAATTAAGTTTCTGACAAAAATGACAAAAAAAACGCAAACAACAATTTTAAGTCTCATTCATTTAAGTGTGCATGCTGTCAAAGAAAATACAGATTGAATTATATTTTATATAAGTAGTCCCAGTATTTATCGGGAAGTTTTCATTGGCCAAAATTAAATGGTACTCTCCAGGCTCCATCTGACCGCTGCAAATTTGTTGACTGTGGGACATGTTCACTGTTATGATATACCCAAGAGTCACTTGTTTTTACTGCAAATTTTGTACTGATTTTGTCAAAGTTAAATCGTTTGCTAGCATGATATATAGCTTGGACACATTAACCTTACACTCATGAACTCTTTTAGCATTATAGACGGATCCGGGTTTCGACACGGATAGCTAAAACTCCGCCCCAGCTATTGTTAAAGGATTAATGACCATTCACTTGAAAATCACAAACTTTACCACATGCTCTTGCGAATATCACAAACATTATGCGCGTGCTCTTTTGTGTGAAATAGTTAAACTGCTAAACATGTCATATCCAAGTGCGATGATTGTATAATATTACAGATTAACTTGCCTATGATTGACATTTGTGGAAGGGTCTATTACACGCTTGAATTGTTTTTGATATTTGTGGAAGGGTCTATTACACGCTTGAATTGTTTCCTATATTTAACCAAGTACTATATTTATACTTGGTTTTGTTTGTGCACACGTTTCAAGTGAACATTGATACCATAACTGTAATTTTGTAAGATACTGGTATTCTAAGATCGATTTCCAGTATGGAAACTAATATATTATTCAAAACAAATCTGTAATGCATGCATAATGGTCAGTGTCAGGTGAATTCGACAGCTATACCTGATACCTGTAAATGATTGTTTCCCCTGATACCTGTACCTGATTGTCTCCCCTGCAGGAAGGAGATGGAGGTGGCGCTGGAGAGACTCAGGTCGGAGGTTCAATCCCTGCAGGCCGAGGAACAGAGTCGCCTTGAGGAGGAAAAGAAGAAGGCACTTGAACGCATGCAGACACTGGTAAGTACATAGAGAATATTGGGCTAGTTGGGTGTTCTGGGAACTTCCGGTACATCATTTGAGTTGGTTGTGTAAAATCGTATCATGTGCGGTCTAATTATGTATTCTGATAGCTACCGAATATACATGTATATCTACATGCTTGTTTTGACATAAAAAATAGTTATTTATTTTGTACAGTATGGTATCTTTCCATAGAAATTCCACCAAAGAAACTGAATTTTATTAAAGCACAATTTTGCAGCATTATTATTGGTGTTTCTATGTTTCCATGGAAACCAGACTATTTACAGTTGAACCACTCTGCAGCAAATTCATTAGCATTAGATCTCTCTTCAACTATGGCTTGTAATTTTATGGTATAGTAACAATCACAGAACTCTGCTTTGATGTTGGAAAATTTTCCTGTGAAATTGATGTGGTTCTCGGACGATAAAGTTTCTATGGTAACACATTGTTGTATTACAGTATATAAAAGAAGATATTTATTGTAAATCTAACAGATAAAATAAAAAGTCTGTATATTTGTCTCTTTATGTTTTAAATAAATGTGTATAAATAGATATTTATTATTGGCAATAACTTTTAAATAAAGTAGCAGGTTAGTTAATAAAAAGTTTGTGTCTGATATTAAGAATGACCATATATTTCATGACATTACAGTCTACAGTTGACAGTGTTGAAAAAACGACAGTCACAGTCAGTTATAAAGTGTCAAGCATTAGAAGTTGTAAAATGCTTACCAGTTCCATTATTTATAGACTTATAGTTGTTTATGTAAGACCAGTGATTTGAACTTGTTTCATTGACAAATAATATTCATGGGTAATGTGTTTATAATGTGTTTATAATAATAGTATTAGTAATGAAATTGAAACCTTATACTGTGGCTTTCAATATGACATTTTTTTTTACAAAAATCTCAACTCTTCTATTGTATTTATTAACAAATCAGAACTAATGTTTTGCATAATGGATCTAACCGTTTAAAATTTTAAATAACAACAAACTTGTTGCCATGAAAATGTTTTATTTGTGGAGATCCTTGGTATGTTTGCTTTAGACAATGCCTTTGTTATGAGTGTGTAAAGAATGTTGTTGTGATTATTTTAATAGGAGACACATTTATAGATCGCATCATATCACCCTTATTTGTCCTAAAAATAAATAATTTAATATGATAAGGCAACACAAATTAATGGTGTGAGTAATTGACTTTCATTATTAGTAGTTGAATGTAGTTAGTATCCATGGAAATATGCCATGCAAATGGCTAACGATCTGAGTATCCCAGTATACCATTTTGATGGAGACAACTTTGAAAAGCTTTATTTGCCACAATTGATGATTGATTTCCAATAAATCTGATCAGATGGAGTTACCTTGTTTGGTTTCCATATTAACAGGCATGGCACTAGATCAGTGAGTAGAAATTGATGAGGGTCTTATTGAAATCGAAAAAAACGGAGTTTATCATTGTTTAAGTGGTAATTAAAATATTTCAATAAATAGATAATTTTTGCCAGTTTCTGTTGACAGTAGAAAGGAAGACTTATTCAGTCACCTCTTTATAAGGTTACAGATGAATGCACACAGACCAGAAAAGTAAAAATTTGGATCAATGATAGCTTGTTAATTTGTTACCATGGCGATAGGTGGATGATGCTACCGAAGCAGAGAAGAAAAGGTTGGAGCAAGACAAGCAGCAGGCCCTGGAGACGATGCAGGCCAAACACAAACTGGAGCTGGACAGGATGAGAGAGGAGATGGAGCAGAAACATCGGCAGAAACTGCAGGAGCTGAGGGATGATCTGGCAGATAACCATGAGAAGGTAGGTACTGAAAAGGTCTTAATCTCTAATTTTGTCTGAACTTAATCTATTTGACCAAAAACAACCCTAGTTACAAATGAGCAGATGGAGCAGAAACATAGACAGAAACTTCAGGAGCTGAGAGACAATCTGATATAAAACCATGAGAAGGTAGGGGCCGGCCATTGACTATAAAGAATGTCTCGGTCTCAAAGTTAGTCTCAACTTGAAAATATAACAAATAAAAATTCTAGTTACGAAACTGCAAAAACTGAGAGATGATCTGGCAGATAACCATGAAATTATAGGGGCTGGGCAAGGGATTATAAAATTGTCAGTCTCTCGGTCCTTGACCGAATTTTTGCACTCCCAGACCGAATCACAATTCTAGAATTTGGTCACCCATGATGCCTAATTTGGTTTTATAAGTCGCCAAAATTAGCCCTATAACTACGAAAGATCTAAATCTCAACTTAACATACTGACAACTGAAAATGTTAGTTGGAAAATCAGTTGGTTTAAAAGCTCATGCAAGCTTGTTTTGTATTGTTGTTTGCCTTGCAAATTTAAATCAATCTTATTTTGTCTTATCATAATTATGAGCTTTAATTTTCAATGGCCAATATTTGAAATTGAATATGATTAAGTGTAAGTATGTGATTGTGAAGGAGCCTGGTATTTGGTGATTTTAAAGACTGGCTGATAGCTTTAGTATGTAACAGTCCACTGAGGAATTTTTTTGTGAGTTTTGACTGGCAAATATTATCATCGTTCGCCTATCCAAAACAAAGAAAACTGACTTATAGCTTTATGTGAAAGTAGGAGGTTATCTTGTTAAGGGGTTATTCTGGATAGAGTTGGTTTTCCAGTTGGCTACACAATACAAGGAATGTCTAAATACTCTAAACGTATCTAATATCAGTAGCAGGGATATGAATTAAAATTCTAGGATTAAGGGTCAACTGGGTACACTTCTTTAATGCTGAATTTGCAGCTGGAAATCGTTAGTCACTTAACCTCATAAAAATACAATTACTACCTCATTTTAGCTATTAATGTTTGATTCACATTACTGTAATGAACATTTTCAACCATTGGTTTGTTCAAGATTGCACAGTCTGTAAAATGATGTAGTAGTTAATTATAGCAAAATGCATAACACCCATAGCAATCTCTTATTTAATCTGACGCCTGCTTGCAGCTGTTGCCCATACAGGGTGTGAACTGTAAGCATTGATTAATACTAGTCTACCTTAATGACATTTACATGTACCACATTGATACAGCTTTACTGCATGCATGTTCATTGATACAGCTTTACTGCATGCATGTTCTTGGGTGAAATGCACATGGGTGTCAACAAAATAATAGTGTCAACATGTTTTGTGTCTTTCTTTTTTTCTAAAATAAGAATTTGATGAAATAACTCTGAGATGGACAATGCATAATATAGTTAAAGGGAAGAACACAATTGCATATACTAAGTGTGTTATTTGGAAGACCATCCAAAAATATGTGAAGTTCACCAACTGGGTTCATTGCTGGTCGGATCTGGTTGCCCAGCTGCAAAACAACTTGCCACTGGCAACAGGGCGCGTGTAAATGTATATCCCTGCTACAAGAATCTACATGAACACTTATCTATATTTTCTGCAGGAACTCAGGAGAATGAAGGAGGATCTAGCCCACATCCAGGAACAAGAGAAGGAGCAGCTGGAGCAAGAGCTAGAAGGGGCCAAGAAACGTCAAGAGGCCATTAGTGATATGGAAAAAGGGGTAGGAGCCACTTGGTCTTGCTGAAATTTTGATTGTTTAAATTAAAATGACACAGTCATGCAATTGGTGATGGGTAAAGGGGTAGAGGTTATATATTTCTGTAACATGTAAAACAGACTTGTTCACAGATTTCCTCATTTTTTGAAATATGCCATTAAATGTCTAAACTTGACAGATTTAGCATCGGAACTAACAAGCTTAAGTATAATAACAAAAAAAGTATTTAGAAAAAAAATATAAAAATTGGTCCCAACGGGGTTCGAACCCGGGACATCCGGATTAAAAGGTTATCGCCTTAACCACTCGGCCATTCCGACTTATATTTCGCCCTGCATTATTTACTTTATATAAGTGTTCCACGTGTTGTCAACAATTTCAACGAAATAAACAGAAACACTCCAAATTATTCCATCGTTTAGCGTTACAAACGCTTCATAATTTTATCAATTTCAACCGATAATGATTACTCATAAACTAAAACGTTTTTTAAAGTATATTTCTAGGTCCGTAGTGTTATTTTTCTCCCTTGTATACACTGTTCTTTAATTTTTGGAATCAGTGTCAAAAAGTAGAAAAATTGTCAATTCGTCAATCCGTGAACAGGTTCCTTTCAAGCAGGGTAGGGGCAATTTGTTTTTAGTCATTAGAAGCTGGTCCTGTATCCACAAAGCTCCTTAGGGAAATCTTAAGTAAATGTCTTAAAGTTATAAAATTCCTTAAGTCTTTGGCTGTTTCATTGAAACTTTATTTTGTGTTAAATTGTTTAATTCTGGTAAAGAATCGACAGAAGCTTCTAATGGTACCATATTTAAATTAGAAAATAAAGATTTTCACATAGAAAATGGTATTTGAAATTTTTACTTAAGTATATCTTAAGATTTTCCTTAGGAGCTTTGTGGATATGGGCCCAGGCGCCAGTCGTACATTTACAAGGGGTAGGGGGACATTTCATGTCAGTCTTGTAATGACAGTACTGTACTAACGTGATTAGGAAATATGTGAAATATGCACAGACATTTTCTAGCAACTTCAAACTAACACCAACAATTAAAAAATGTACATTTAATCACAAATTGTTTTAGACCGCAACCATCAGTCATTTTAAAACATTGGGAATTTATAATTTTGAAAGACATGGCTCTAATGTATGCTTAAAATAGGTGTGTTGTTCTTCCATCAGCTACTTGTCTCCTTTTGTATGCCAAATTTTTATGTAGTTTTAAATTGGCTGGATCTGGATGAAATGTGTGAGTTTTTTAGAAAATGCAAGGGGTTGTAATTTCAGTGTGATATCATGGTAGGAAGCTCTGTTAGCCTTGGGTATTTTTTAATTCACTACCCTGGAATAAATAAAATAAGAGTTTAAATAGTTACATGTATAATCCTGATAGCATTGTATGTCTTCACAAACTAAAGAGTAAAGTTTGACTTTTTCCCCCATCAGCTGGAGCAGGTGTTGGTAGAACGGTAGCAGGTAATACACTGTCACATATAGTAGGACATTGGAGCTGACAGTTGGACATGTTGTTATACCTATAGGGGAAATAATGTCTGGTTGTGATATTGTCTGGAGCTGGAGCAGGTGTTGGTAGAACGGTAGCAGGTAATACACTGTCACATATAGTAGGACATTGGAGCTGACAGTTGGACATGTTGTTATACCTATAGGGGAAATAATGTCTGGTTGTGATATTGTCTGTACAAAGGGCCTTAGCTCTTGTACAGTTGTCCTGTTTGTACTGATGGAGACCAGGACTGATGGTTTTAGATAGGATTGTAAATACTCGCAAATACAAGGAGTAAACCATGCCTCATTTCCCCTGCAGCTGGAGGAGGTGTTGGGAGAGCGGAAGCAGGAGTTGAGGGACCAGCATCAGAAGGAGCTGAGGAAGATACAGGACGAGCACAGTGCACAGCTCAGGAAGCTCAGGGACGAGTACTCTGATAAGGTAATACACTGTGACATACAGTGAAACATTACGAACACCTTTCCAAATTTTCCCACTAACATTTTAACTCCGGTCTTCCCTGGCTGAAAATTATTTTAAGCCTAGTTAACATTTATACATTGAAATCCTAGTTATTTTGGGGTATTTTTTAAGGTTTTATGGGGGGAAAAAATGTCGCTCAATAAAAATTTCTGAAGTCAGATGTTGAAATTTGTAGTCATAGGCTACTTTTCCAAATGGCAGAGGGAACCCCAAAACTGCTTCCCAGCTAAAGAAGGTTTCTTTGAATTCATCAGTTTTCACAAACACTTCAAAAGTTTTACCACGTGCTCTTTTATGTAAAACATGTTAACAGTTAAACATACATCGAGTACAGTGATTGGGTAATACACTAGATTAATTTGCATATGTTTGAAGGTTGTGGAAGAGTCTATACATTTGCTGTACAGTGAGATACATATAGTGAACCTGACTTTGGGCTTGCAAGTTGTTCTCGTCTATACAGTTTGAATATCAGTATTTTATTTATTTTTTGATAGGAAAAAGATGAGAAAAAGTTGCTTGAGCAGAATATGGACGCAGAGAGACGTCGTCTGCAGAAACAGCAAGAAAAAGATCTGGATGAGCTGAAACGAGAATTCACGAGAAAGAAGGACACTCTCTCTGAACAGCTGGAGGATGAGGTAAGATGGTGGAGCATCTGCCTGGATATAAAAAGCAACTGCAGCCTCCTATAACACATAATTGTTGACAGTGTTAGATAGTCCATTGTGAATTTAACTGCAGGCAGGCGTCAAGCTTAACTTCTAATCCTACTAGCCATGGACACTGTCATTTGAACAAGTAAATTTACTATGTTTAATGACTTGGAAACCTGGCTAGTGAAAATATTTGTAAGTTTAAATGCAGTGCCTGATGTTTTGACATTTGACATATTTTTAGATAGATTGATAGAAAAACTGTCTTGACTTAAATTAATTTAATTTAAATTATTCAGTGTCATTACACACCTTTGAAATTTTGAGAAGTACCGTACATTGACATGAATTTTTTTTAAAGTTTTTTAATGTACCATTTATTATATGGATATTGAATGAAAACATCTTGTCCCCCCACAAAAGATCCATAGATTGACATTTTTGTGTCCAATTGTGATGTTCACAGCTTCGAGATTTACAAATAGAGCAGCAAAGTAGAAAGGAGAAAGCTGTTCTACAGTTAGAACGAGAGGTGACTGCATGGTCGATGTTGTATTAAGGTCCATGTTGGGACCATCTCTTCACAGCATGTCAATTATGCTACTGTGGAAAAAATTCTTTTGTTTGATTCCAAGTCTGTTTGAGTCAATATTGATTTCATTGTGTTGCTTCAAATACTCATTGTGTAGGCACTTTATTGTTGTTTTTTCATTGAATATGCTATAAATGACATTATTTCCCATAGAATTTACAAACATTTAGTCTGAGGAAAAGTGTTTTTTTTCTGTTAAAACATATCAAAAGTTAAGGTTAACAGAATTAAACACTGTAATTTTTCATGTTTTTTTTAAAATATGTAATAAGAATTGTTTTCTTTGAAGCCTTATTCTTGTACTGGAACTTTATTATATTACATATTACTTAAACAAAGCTATGTACACTATGTGTTGTATGCATGTGAAAGAGTGTTTCTCTTATTCAATAACAGACTGATTGAAGTACATGGGAAAAGGAATAGGCTTATTAAAAATGATTCCAAGAAAGACAATGGTTGTATTTTTTATGAGTCACTTTAAGTAGGTGTACAAATCTTCTGTTATAAGCTACATGTAGGTTAGGGCTAAAGAAATTAAAACTGAAATGTTTAAAATGTTCCAAATTACCTGTGATTTTGAAATATCTTTCTCAGAAAATGAGAAGATATACCTCATTTTCAAATTATTTCCATCCTCATTTTCAAATTATTTCCAAATTGTGAGTATGTGTATTTGGACTCTAAGTAATCCTATCTTAAAAGTCTCATTGGTGTTGCAAAGATGTTGCATTACTCTTTCCTTCATCTGTTATACACACAAAGATGTTGCATTACTCTTTCCTTCATCTGTTATACACACAAAGATGTTGCATTACTCTTTCCTTCATCTGTTATACACACAAAGATGTTGCATTACTCTTTCCTTCATCTGTTATACACACAAAGATGTTGCATTACTCTTTCCTTCATCTGTTATACACACAAAGATGTTGCATTACTCTTTCCTTCATCTGTTATACACACAAAGATGTGGCATTACTCTTTCCTTCATCTGTTATACACACAAAGATGTTGCATTACTCTTTCCTTCATCTGTTATACACACAAAGATGTGGCATTACTCTTTCCTTCATCTGTTATACACACAAAGATGTGGCATTACTGTTTCCTTCATCTGTTATACACACAAAGATGTGGCATTACTCTTTCCTTCATCTGTTATACACACAAAGATGTTGCATTACTCTTTCCTTCATCTGTTATACACACAAAGTTGTGGCATTACTCTTTCCTTCATCTGTTATACACACAAACATGTTGCATTACTCTTTCCTTCATCTGTTATACACACAAAGATGTGGCATTACTCTTTCCTTCATCTGTTATACACACAAAGATGTGGCATTACTGTTTCCTTCATCTGTTATACACACAAAGATGTGGCATTACTCTTTCCTTCATCTGTTATACACACAAAGATGTGGCATTACTCTTTCCTTCATCTGTTATACACAACAGCTTAAGCACAGCAAATGAGGCATGTTGTGGGAAAACCAGGCTTAATGCATGTGTGTAAAATGTTGTCTCGGATCAGCCTGTGCAGCCTGCAGGCTGATACGGGGCGTCACTTTACGCACATGCATTAAGCCTGGTTTTCCAACGACATGTCTAAAATATTTCACATGCTGTCGCTAAGTCAGATTTTTTGCTGGATATGTTTGTTTTGGTAGAGTCATGCTGTATGGGCAACGAAAATAAATACAGTGTCTCCATTTATTTTATCAACAAATGTAAGTTCTGTTTTGATGGGTATACATTTAAGACTTGTACAGTGTGTATACCACCAGTTTATTTGAATGTGCTTCAAACATACACCATACACATATTTGCACATATTGTTTTTAAATATTTACCAGCATTATACAAATATGTTACACATGTGGTTTTAGATAGGAGGCAGTATATGTGAAGTTGAGGGAGCCAGGGATGGCCTCTACTATGTTGTCATGGTTATGGTGAACTGGATTTAAAAGTGCATGTTGGACAGTTCATGTTGTATTTCAAATGACAATGCATGTGTCAGTGTTTTGTACTTGGGGGCTGCAAGACACCATATTTGTTATGGAGTTAATTTAATATTGGGATGCATGTGTCAGTGTTTTTTTCTTGGGGTGGGAGAGGGGTATGCAGGACTCCATTTTGGGGTTTATTTTCAACAGTTTATTAAAATGTATTGTTCAAAAGTCTGGAAAGTCTTATTACTGAATTTGGCAATGGTTTCAGTTCAGTTTCTGAGCTCGTTATTATGTTTCTGTGTTTAATATGTTGAAACGTTATTTCGATGTTTTTGTTAAAAATAAGTATGGTACAGGTCTATGCTGTAGTAAAAAAAATTACATTTCTGGTATTTAACATAGTTGCGCTTAAAAAAGACGTATTGCAGTTATGGTTACTAAAATAGTATGTTTTTAATAGTCATTCCAGTCCTATGCAGGGCATATCAAATGGTATCTGTGATTTAAAGATTTATTGAATGATTGATTTTGGATATTGGCCAGTTATTTAAACAAAACAGTAATATTTTCAGCAACAAAGCCCAGAAATATTACAACAAAATAAGCTATAGACTCTATAGTGCATTGTTAACTCTATCATTCAGGAGGAGGAACTACAGGAGAGGAGGGCGGAGTTTGAGAAAAAGAAGGCGGAGATTGACAAGGCAACCAGGAACCTAGAGACTCAGGTCAGAAAGTGGGATCTTAATTATTATACAGAAGAATTTTGTTATTTCAAACTTGTTTAATTGAATTTCTAATGTGCTGAAATGGAAAACAATTACCAACTGTCTTCCTTCTTCTTTAATATAAAATAAATACAGTTATCAAACTTTTAAATCAAATCCTGGGCAGGTGAAATCATTATCTGTATTGTCCACTTGTCCCAAAGATTATATGAACATGGCAGATTTTGCCAGAATTAAGTATATAATTATAATTGTACTGACAAGTGGCAAACAGTATTTGTCAAATAACGAACAAGGAAGCAATGTCAGATTTTGCCATCTGAAATATTTGGTTACGTTGTAGTGATTCCATAGCTGATCTGTTATTTTTACCAGGGATCATATTTTTCTGGCAAGTCTGTTTGTCCTGAGGTCTGCCGGTCACGCACATCTTGTATCCGAATTAAGTACATTCAAAAATGATGCATGTTCGCAAATGTGTATTATAAAGCATAACTATTATCTTGACAGTTTTCGCACTTAAAACTCCAGTATATTTTAATTTTTATGTCTATTATAAGTTTAATAACTTCACGAAAGTTTAAAAATAATGCAATATAAAAAGAACAATCATTATGTATCCAATGTATGTGTATCCAAAATCAGAGCACGTCCAAAAATGTGTATTTTAAAATGTTATTATAAACTAAGTGTCCACACCTTAAACTTCAATAAACTTTTAATTTCTGTCTGTTATATGAGTTTTGCTTAACTAAACTTAAATTATAATGTACTTAAATATAATATAATGCAATATGATCACTTTGTACATATTTAAATTAACAATGTGATGTCATGAACCTCAATTAAACCAACTAGCTAATACACTTTAATTTTATTGAAAACTATTTGTATTACGAGTTTTTTTTATATAAATTTTCAGTTAGGCTTCATATGACTATGCATATATTTTAATGTTTTATTTTTTTCAGTTAGGCTTCATATCACTATGCATATTTTATATCATTATGAACGCAGTACAATTATCCAGGAAATGCAAGTTTTGCACGAGGAGTACGTGCGGTTGCTATGCTCAATCTCTATAGTAGCTGGACACGATTTTATCACGGAGAAGTGCACTCTGATGTCCACATCATATACCGATAAGTGTCAGTTATATAATACAGTCAACAAACTGCAGCAAAAACACTCCAATTATCGATCGATAGTGACATGACTGCGGTCTATCATGCATCAATGATCCAGCTTTCGCACCTACACATCATTGGGGCCATAAAATGTGTGTATTGTGTATTGAACTCGGGGGATTATCATGATTTTTATAGTGACTGGGGAAATTTAAGAAAACTCGGACCGACTGCTTGTTATTTGAATCGGGTCTTTTTCAAACCCAATCGGTCTCAGACCGGCAAAACCGAAAATAATATGATCCCTGATTTTTACCCTTACTTCAGTTTGTTTAAATTGACCCTTGTGGTGAGTCTTATAGGGCCATGGTCCAAGCTTATCGCACTTTGCAAACATCTTAACACTTCTTCCTAGGTTTTAGTGAGTAAGCATTACTTAAGTTGAATAATTGGTCATTGATTTATACTCTAGTTAAGGATCGCAATATTTTCAGTAGGTTTTTCCACAATTGCATCATTTTTAATGCAAATATAATTGCATATAAATGAAATTTATTTAATCAACTTTGCAGGAGAGGAAATTGGAGGAAAAAAGACGACGATTAAAAGAAGATCTCAACAAGTTTGAAGATGAACAAGAGGTATTTTCCCCATGTTTACCATTTTATTATTCTTTGTAAAATATCATAGCATGTTTGTTAAACATGATAAATGTGAACTTCTTAGTCTTTGAAGCTGTTCCGATATTGTCTGCAACTTAAAGCCTGTTCCAGAATGTATGTTTTGTATTTTGCATTTTAAATACTTTTATTATTATTTGTTTTTGCAACTGCATAGTTTGGGGTGCTGACCACGCTTGTTTTGGGTGATTTTTTTTTTTTTTAACAGAACACATGTTTTATTAACTTAAGCATATTACAGCTCATCGTTATTTCACACAATCAAATCAACAGATTATTGGAAGCACTATAGTTCTAAAAAATAGTCTGTTCTTATTCTTTTGGCCATATTTGATATCAAGAGGTTTTTGCAGTCCAAAATAAAGAAGTTGTCTGATATTACTCTAAATGCCTTTTTCAATATTATTGATGTGAACTGAACGTATGTTATTACAGGAAGCCTTTGCAAACCGTACGGTGAAGCTGAGTGCAGGTGAGCTGGAGAGGATGAAATCTGAACGCAAGCAGCTGAGTGACGAGCTCCGAGCAGAGAGCGAGACCCTGGAGCAAGTCAAGGCCGAGAGGCGGGGCCTGGAGGCGGAGTTACTCAAGATGAAACTGACACGAGATACCACCACCAAGAAACTCAAGTATGTGTTTGAGGTGTATTTTATGGTATAATGATTTTTTTCACTGAAAATATTATTTTTTTTCTTAAAATTGAGTACTTATGTACTCAATTTGATCTGACCATTTCAATATACATGTAATTATTGGGTGTTTTTCTTTGTTTTGTGATTATCACTGTCAATGAACTATTAGGTTCCTTTCTATAAAAAAAATTCTAATAATTGTACAAGTAATATTCAGCAACAAATTAAATATACAATTTGTTTAACCTGACATCAGGTTGTATAATAAGTGTTTGTATTTTCACCTGTCAAAGTTACACGTTCAGAGAATTGAATAAGTTATTTTTAGCCAGCAATGCTACACTTACAGGGAGATGAATGAGAGGCTGTCTCGTAAGGACAGGGAGTTAGAGGGGCTGCAGCAGAAGCTGATAGATGGTCTCGAGGAGGAACGGACCATTGCAGAGGAGCGTCTCCGTAGCGTCACCGAGCGACGACCCATCAATGGGAGAGATGACGTCAGTGAGGATGAAGATACTCGAAGGGGTGGGTAGCATTTTCGTGGCCATATTTTTGCTTGGAATCTTGAACATTGAAAGTTGTATGTTTTCTGTATAATGTGATATGTTTATTAACTTCATGGGCCATGTTTGCTAGGTATCTTTATTGAAATTTCAGTTATATTTCTGTGAAGTTTGATTGGTATACATGTATTCATTTTTACTGTTGTTATGTTGCTGTAGTTATATGTAATACATGATTTGGTATTAAGTTTGAGAGAGTGGTTATGTATAAGTAGTATGTATAAATTATTATTTTGGATTTCTTTTCAGACCTTATCAGAAACAAAAGAAAATCAAAGGCAAAGCAAAGAAGGGATGAGGAAGAGGTTAGCACTTTTATTTTTAAGCTTTTCCAATTTGACATATTACCCCTTAAAATTTCTACCATTGACACTCAACTGCGTGTTATGTAGCGCTTATTAAATGGTTATACATGTATACAAAAGGTAAATGAAGAATTTAATTACAGCCTATTTACAAGTTGTGAAAATACAATATTGTAAGCCATTCATAATCTCATCTGCGTTTACAGAACATGTCCGAAAGAAACGCTTGGAATGATCTGCTTTCGGATGACAGCATGGAGGAAAGTCCACTTCCACAAGTGGGGTAAATCATTCAGTCTGAACTAGATAAGATAATGACACAAAAGAAATTGAGATGAAGCTATATTAAGTCAGCTTTATTTAAATGTTAACAGCCCCCCCCCCCCCTGCAGTTCAGTTGGTAACATGTTATTTCTTAGCTATTTAACTGGAAACAGAACATCATTTAATTGGAGTAGTCATCTAAGAACCAAAAGCTATTATGTTTTCACAGGTCTCTTGTTCTGTGCTCTTTACACTGGAATCTCTTTATTCAACAAAGTTTACTTATGGAATATTTGTAGTATCATACATTTGCACACAAAAACACTGGACACCAAAAAAATTGCCAACCACAGAATGTGAGGATGTCATCAAACTTTATTTCAACTAGCATCCCTTTTGTAATGAATATTGTATATGTATTGTTTCATTGTTGCATTACAGAGGCCTGAAAGAACATGTTTCGAAGGAAAAGAATGCCATTTCAATGTCCAAGGAATTCCTCCGCAAACAGCGCCATTCTCTAAAGCGAAGACAGGCTGCACTACAGGCGGCCAAACAGGAGTTGCTGAAGGACATCATGCGGCAAAAACAGGGGGTAAGCTTTAAACGCCCTGTATGTAATATAGGTGTAACATCTTGCTTGTTGGTTTAAAAAAAAAAGTATTATTTGTACATCTTATTGGAAAATATTGTATTTAGTTTTTAAATCTTCTGTCGTCTACGATAATTTTGTAATCTGAATGTGTGAATTTATCCATATTCATATCAGATTCATAATAAATCTGCAAAGTGTTTACCTATTACTTGTGCATTTTTTTTCCCAATGATTACCAAGGGTTGAAATTAAAACTCATTAACTTAATGTTTGAAGAAACATAACTCATGTAGGTTGTCAATGAAAGTGACACACTTCTCTCCCTTTGATATTTTCGTGGTACATTTGTACTTGGGAGTGTTATTTTCCAATGGTATTACAGTTAAAATAAACCTGTAACATTGTGTAAATGATCCTTGGTTTGCAGTCGAGTATATGCCTACAGAAACGCTATTTTACAGTATGATTTATCAAGCATTTGAACAAAAAACATTTAACAAATTTTGTATTTGGATATGTTGAACTTCCATACGACTTCAAGATAAGTTCAGCTGTATATACCTGTATATATTTGACCACCAGCAATTTTGCTTCAATTCCGACCAAAAACTTTGTTTGCTTTGCTTCAGAACATGTCTCCAGAGAGTGCACATGTACTGGACGATGTTCGACAGAGCCTTGAGAAAGAGGCCATGGAGCTGGACCGGATGACCGTGCAGATGAACGCTGGCAACCGACTGGTGAAGGAGAAAGAGAGATATCTCCACAAGCTCAAGAACAGGGCTTCCCACGATGTGAGTTGAGTCTGTTAGTGTTAACATCTCGTGTGTATGGCTGCTTACCATTGGTGAGAACTGAAGAGGAAATGTTAGTTCTGCTTTCACTGTAATCATATTAAACATGTCAGATACTATAGTGTTATTGTACATGTCAGATACTAATATAATATTATACATGTCAGATACTAATATAATAGTGTACATGTCCGAATATATGGCCATGCGACTTATACAGAACTGACAAAAAAGGCCTTGCCTTAAAATTAATTTAAAAGATAACATGAAGTAGCAAATACACTGTTTATAAGTCTGTATAAAACAATTATTACCATAGACTGTGTTTGGTTTAGTCCTGCAATATATTAAATGCTGGTAAATGATGGTAAAACAAAGCCATATCTTATTTCGGGTGCAATTTTCTTTATTCCCAGTATAACAGTGACTCTGACGCTGACTGGAGTCCGTTCGATTACAACTTCAAGCCAGCCCGTCTCCCCAACCTGGACCTTAGCGAGGACGAGGCCAGCAGTGGCATCTCCAGCACCGACAACAGTCTCGATAATGTACTGCAAGGTACGGAAATGGCGTATTAAGAGCTTTCCCTGGTTAAACAAATTTCTTTAGCAAGATTTACAGTATTACATTTAATTACTAAATCTACATATTTTGTGTGCTTTATTGGGTTATTTGAAGAAAAAATATATAGAAAAACGGAAATTTCTTCAACCAAATATTTCAATTTGTAGCCATTGGCGAATAATGGGAATGGCAGAGTGAGGCTTTTTGTTACTTAGACAACTTTACCATCAAATGAGTTAACCATTTAAATCAGAAGGTTACATTTTAAATTTCACTTTCAAGCCACTCAAAGATGAAAATGCCAATGTTAGATAGCAGCGTGATATTTGTCAGTTAATGTGGTATATAACAATTTCTTAATTAAGTATATATCAAATGAAAAATATACTTAAGTTTTCGTTCAAAGTGCATTATTTTATTATCAGTCAAATCTAAATAAAACTTAAAATTCCTTTATTTATCATGCAGCACCTTGTGTGTGCCTTTAGGTTGAGATTGTCACCTTGCATTTATTGAACACTGTAACAAAATCTTTTCTGTTATTATATCTGAGTGTTGATTGCATTTTGAGAATCTAAGTGTTTATTGCATTTCTTCTAATAATGATGAACTACAGTGTGTATGGATATAGTGTTTTAAGTTTTTGTGTGTTAAACATGATTTTTTTTACAAAATTCCCCTTGAATGTATTTCCCTTAGCTAAAGTATACAAACTTGTTCAACATGGAAGAAAGTTCCTGATAATAGTTAAAAGATTCTTGTCAATGCATATGTATTTGTCACGCATCTCTACATAAATGTACCGGTACCCAACAGTACAAGGTGAGTAGAAAATAGTGTCCAGTTTACTTCAGATACATATTGTTGTGAACTCTGACATTGGTTCCTTCAGACATTGGTTCCTACGCTAGTTTTGACATAGGCGGACATTGGTTCCTACAGAAATTGGTTCCTATGCTATTTTTGACATAGGCGGACATTGGTTCCTACCGACATTGGTTCCTACGCTATTTTTGACATAGGCGGACATTGGTTCCTACGGACATTGGTTCGTACAGACATTGGTTCCTACAGACATTGATTCCTATGGACATTGGTTCCTACAGACATTAGATTCTATGGACATTGGTTCCAACAGACATTGGTTCTACAGACATTGGTTCCTTCGCTATTTTTGACATAGGCGGACATTGGTTCCTGCAGACATTGGTTCCTGCGGACATTGGTTCCTACGGACATTGGTTCTTATGGACATTGGTTCCTACAGACATTGGTTCCTATGCTATTTTTGCATAGACGGACATTGGTTCCTACACAATTATGACTCCCTGGACACTCGTTCCTACATTATTTTGATAGCCCGGACATTGGTACTTACAATATTTTGACAGCCCAGACAATCGTTCCTGTGTAATAATTAACATGATATGGCAGACATTTGTATGTATTTATCGAGCCTTGAAAATTTCGCAATGATAATATTTATATTGCATAATTATTTCTTATAAAGATATATTTTATAAGTTTTTGAGAGATTGTTTTGTGGATAGCATATGAAAATCTTAGTTACTAGTCTTTCATCATGGTATAAATCAACTTACACCGATGGCTGTAATGAAAGAACCTTTGCGGGATTCGGAGGGATTACTCGATAATGGGAAATAGAAAAGTGTCTGTTGCCTTATTGTTGGCGGTTAGGTACAATAAATGGCATACTTCTTAAAGTGTGAACAATTAGTTAATCAGGAGCAGTTTGTCGGCTCATTATGAATTGGCTTATTGTTGTCAGTTATGTGCACTAATTAGCCTTTAAATGGCATACTTTTTAAGTGTCAACAATTAAAAATACATGTAATTACAATCAAATAATTTAATGGTGACTCTATATTGCCGATAAATACACCATATCAACCGCGATGTTGGGGTTGACAATAATCTTTCATAGGAACGATTGTCTGGGCTGTCAAAATATTGTAGGAACCAATGTCCGGGCTATCAAAATAATGTAGGAACGAGCGTCCGGGGTATCATAATGATGTAGGAACCATTGTCGGCCTATGTCAAAAATAGCGTAGGAACGAATGTCCGTAGGAACCGATGTCCGGATACCATATTGTTGTTTGTACATATTTTATCTCTCTGTGTAAGATTGGCCGGAAGGGCATTGCATTGATTTTATAATGAACATTGTGAGACTTTGTACAGACAGTGACCACTCGCTCGTAGTACATTATACTTGGCCACTGCAAATTTTCAGCAACAGGGCATGCATAAACTTGATAATTCATAGCTTCAAATCCCTCACTTATTGGAATATAAACAAAATCAAGTACATACAACGAGTTTATTATACCCCCACAAACGAAGTTTGGGGGGGGGGGTATATAGGAGTAAGCTTTTCGGTCTATTGGTTTTTCGTTTCCGGATGATAACTCAAGAAAGGCTTTACATATTCAAATAATTTTTGGTACACATGTGTAACATCATAGAATACAGGTCAAGTTCGATGTTGGTTACAAACCATTAAATTTTGACAGAGTTATGGCCCCTTTTCGACTTAAAATTCCCTAAAAAGATGGTTTCCGAATGATAACTCAAGAAAGGCTTGACATATTCAGATAATTTTTGGTACACATGTGTAACATATTATATATAGGTCAAGTTTGATGTTGGTTATAAACCATTAAATTTTGACAGAGGTATGGCACCTTTTCGAGATAAAATTCCCTAAAAACATGATTTCTGGACGATAACTCAAGAATGGCTTGACATATTCAAATAATTCTTGGTGTACATGTGCAGCATCATAAAATACGGTCAAGTTCGACTTTGGTCACAAACCACTAAATTTTGACAGAGTTATGGCCCTTTATTTGACTTAAATTCCCTAAAAACATGGTTTCCTGACGATAACTCAATGGCTTGACATATTTAAATAATTATTGGTACACATGTGTAGCATCATAAAATTCAGGTTAATTTCGACGTTGGTTACAAACCACTAAATTTTGACACAGTTATGGTCCCTTTTTAGCTCACCTGAGCACGAAGTGCTCAAGGGTCAGCTATTGTGGTTAGTCTGTGTCCGGCGTCAACATTTTACTTCAAACAACTTATTCTCTCTGATACCACTAGGCGTTTTTTAACCAAACTTGGCAGGAATGTTCCTGGGATGGTCCTTTACCAAATTCCTTGGAAAACGTAAAAAATCTTCTTGTCAGAAACCACGGCTGGATTTGAAAATAGATTTCACAGAAATGCTTCCTGGGTGACCATCTACCAAATTCCTACAAGTCATTTTGATTTGTTAAAAAACATGGCTATATTGAAAACTTTAAAAATCTTCTTGTCTGAAACCACTTGCTAAATTTAAAAATAATTTCACATACTTGTTCCTTGGGTGATCGTCTACCAAATTCCAGGAAATAATTTGGATTCGTTAAAAATAATGGCTGCCAAGGAGCGGGACAGTTTTCCTTATATGAAATCTTAAACAATCTTTTTGTTAAAAGCCATTATGATGCTTGATACTCAGGTGAGTGACCTATGGCCATTTTGGCCCTCTTGTTTACTTAAATTCCCGAAAAACGTGGACAATAACTCATGAAAGGCTTCACATATTTAAATTATTTTTGGTACATAGGTGTAACATCATAAAATACAGATCAAGTTCAACTTTGGTTACAAACCACTAAATGTTGACAGAGTTATGCTCCTATTGAAATTAAATTTTTCCAAAATACACTGTTGACCATCCAAAACTTAAAGCATTCTCTCTATGTCCATTTCTTTCGAATGGATACCATAGTTTTGTGACAAGACCATATTGTGGGGGTATATCCGTCACTCATATGACAATTCTAGTTGTCTTTAGATTGGATATTTGGCCTTGCATGATTTGTTATCACCTTTGTCAATACTGGTAATTGAGTTGAAAACCGTTCATTGACTTGTATGTATGTGACCTGGAGTCTTGGGAGATGATAATATGGTATATAATGTATACTGAAATAGTACATGTTCAGATAAAGAGCTTAAAATATACAAAACAATACAAATATTCCTATCCTTGTTCATTAAACAGTGTGAATTTTATTGCAGTGTTGTACATTGTATATTATGGTTATAGAATGAAATAATTTTATGGCAAAACAGTAAACACAAAAATAATCATGTTTAAAACATGACTGTCCTTTTTTTTGTGTGAAGCTAGTTTCTCTAAGGTCAAGAAGTACATACATGTAGAACCAATGTTTTAAAAAACAACAATTATATATTGCCCACCTGCTACCATTAATTTTAAATAAATAGTACCTTGAAGATAGTCACCGTAAAGTGTTTTCTTATTTTAAAATATAAACTGTTTTATTATACCTCGCTTTGTTTTCCCATTGTAAAATACCATATTCCCGTCCCTGCATAATTTTTAATATGCCATTGCATTGGAATGTAATATAACTCACGCGTGGCAATATATCCCGGGCATGGGCCTAAAAATAGCAACTGATGTTTTCTGGAAATTCCATATTAGTTAATAATTGGTAGGCACTTATTAAAATGTTTTTAAAACATCAGTGGCAATGAGCGCTTGGTTTTCTGCGTGTGCTGTCAGATATTGATAAAAAATAACAACTGGTGTTTTCAGGAAATACAGTGCACCTATTTATCAGTAGACGCTTATTAAAATGCGTGAAAATCGTAGTCTACATTTCCTTGGCTAGTTTCCAGACGAAACATTCACTAACTATGTATAGCTAGTATGTTCGGTATAATAAAATAAATATAATAGGCATGCTCGGCCTTGGTCGACATCACTCTCCTCGGGTTGCAATATTTACTATACCCCTCAACTGCCTATAATATTTATATAATATTTACTTCTTCAGCTCTACACAAGCAGATAGAGTCCAATCCCAGTGCCATGGCCTCTGCCCAATCTACGGGACACATGCTCAATGAGGACTTAAAACATGGTCTGGAGCCTAATGACCCCCTGGCGCGCTCGCTCGTTAAAATCAACACCGAACTGTCCAAGATTATACAGTCTATTGGCTCCAATAGAAGTTCTTCCAGCACACCTGTACAGCCGGCTTCTACTACCCCTGGTAGGTGTTAGTTGTTTACAGCAACAATGATTATTACTTGTGTCTTCTTGTATGACTTTTATATACAGCGGGTTTCAACCACCCATGTAGGTATTTGTTGGCATCCACTAGAGGTATTATGGGAGGTTGTTTTTAGAATGACTATAACTGCCAATGTTGTATTTGTTAGAGATTAAACAAGCATATGTAATCAATCTGCCTGTCTTTTAACTGTTGGTCTAATATACTAGTATATATATGGACATTCAAGACTTTCCAAAATACCTATATGTAAATTGGGTAGCTTCAGTACTTAACCATTATATTTTTGATATTTCCATTATCTCATTGGCATTTTCATATATGCGATGACTATACATCCATGATGATGAATGCTTCTTATACCATATTTCAGTAGCTGGTACACCTTCAACCTTTGTCCCCGTGGCCCCTTCACCCCAGAGCACTCTAGGGGGCTCCTTTCCTGTGCAGGCCTGGAGACCCAACAACCCGGTCACAGGCTCAAACCCCTATCTGTAAGTAGCTTGTCTGACCAAACAAAAAAAAAACAACCCCTATCTGTAAATACCTTGCAGCACTATTGCTTTTTACAGATTTTACTATAGGGAAAATCTTGAAAAAAATTCACTAAACTATATTTAAAATGTATGAATGTTTGTAGTAGTGTTCTACATTTGAATATCATGTTATGAAATACATAAATTCTGTGATGTTATATAAATGTACTTGTATAACCATATATTTTCTATTTACCATTTTATCAGCATTTGCCAAAAAAAAAATGTGTTTGTCTTTGCCTAAATCTGTGCGTTTAACATTTGCTTTGAATTTTTTATATCTTCTTCAGGTACAATCCTCAACATAGGGTAGACTT
This sequence comes from Congeria kusceri, assembly GCA_027627225.1. Classification (NCBI taxonomy): domain Eukaryota; kingdom Metazoa; phylum Mollusca; class Bivalvia; order Myida; family Dreissenidae; genus Congeria; species Congeria kusceri. The sequence continues at coordinate 509,379 of JAPFQT010000080.1, forward strand.
TGCAAGTCTCGTTTTGAATGCTGAACAATCATTAGAGAGAAAGTGGAGAAAATACTTCGGAGGTATGCTATTAAATATAAATTTAATAACTTATCAAGTCCAGACTGGTAGGCTGCTTAGTGCATTGCAACCTCCAATTGTTTGGAATGCAGTTACTGAAAATGACGCAATAGTATTGATAAACCGGTAGTAATCTGGTATGTCTGCCAAACTGTGGTAGAAAAATGACACAATAGTATTGATAAAGCGGTAGTAATCTGGTATGTCTGCCAAACTGTGGCAGAAAAATGACGCAATAGTATTGATAAACCGGTAGTAATCTGGTATGTCTGCCAAACTGTGGCAGAGAAATGGCACAATAGTATTGATAAACCGGTAGTAATCTGGTATGTCTGCCAAACTGTGGCAGAAAAATGGCACAATAGTATTGATAAAGCGGTAGTAATCTGGTATGTCTGCCAAACTGTGGCAGAAAAATGACACAATAGTATTGATAAAGCGGTAGTAATCTGGTATGTCTGCCAAACTGTGGCAGAAAAATGGCACAATAGTATTGATAAACCGGTAGTAATCTGGTATGTCTGCCAAACTGTGGCAGAAAAATGGCACAATAGTATTGATAAAGCGGTAGTAATCTGGTATGTCTGCCAAACTGTGGCAGAAAAATGACACAATAGTATTGATAAACCGGTTGTAATCTGGTATGTCTGCCAAACTGTGGCAGAAAAATGGCACAATAGTATTGATAAACCGGTTGTAATCTGGTATGTCTGCCAAACTGTGGCAGAAAAATCCTAAGCTGTATGTTACCATAATGGTTTTTGCATTAGTACATTGGACTTGGTGTTAAGCTGGGTAATTCAATTAATTGAAAGGTCGCAATGGTGTAAAGGATCTGGTGTCTGCCTTGTGATCGGGAAGTCATGAGTTTGATCCCTACTCTGTGAGCTTTCGAATGATCTCTCAAGACACCAAGTACTGGTTCTACCCAGGAAACGAACTCGAGAGTGTCTCAATAAGCCTCAGGCTTTTGACACAATCGCGCTTTAATAAATAGGTTGGAACTAAACTAATTAAATTAAAAAGAAATTGATTTTTATAAATTAATTCGTCAGTACTGAAGTAAAAACTAGAGCTAAAGCTGTTTGCACGATTCTGTGTTCATATTATGAAAATTTGATAGAAAATTTAGCTGGAAACCCATATATATTTTTAGCTCACCTTAGCACAACGTGCTCATGGTGAGCTTTTGTGATCACCTTTTGTCAGTCCTGCGTTGTTCGTCGTCCGTTGTGCGTCAACATTTTCATTCAAACAATATCTCCTCCTAGACCGCTAGGCAGATTTACACCAAACTTCACAGGAATGATGCTTAGGTGACCCTCTTTCAAATTGTTCAAATCGTTTCGGTCCGCTGCAAATGTAGGTCACCAGAGCTAAAAATAGATTTTAAAAGTAAAATTTTTAAAAATCTTCTTGGCTGAGAGCTTTCATATTTGGTATTTGGCATCTTCTAGTGGTCCTGTACAAAGATTGTTCAAATGAAGATGCCCCTGGGGTCAAAACTTGCCAAGCCCCGGGGGTTACATTGTTTATATAGACTTAAATAGCTTAATGACTTAAAAAATATTCTCTGAAACCGCAAGGCCTAGAGGTTTGGTATTTGGTTGGTAACATTGTATAGAGGTCCTCTACAAAGATTGTTGAAATGATACCGCTATGGTCAAAACTGGCCACGCCCGAGGGTCACATTGTTGATATGGACTTAGATAGCAAAATTACTGCAAAAATCTTTTCCTCTGAAACCGCAAAGCCTAGTGGTTTCATATTTGGTATGTGGCATCCTCTAGTGGTCCTCTACAAAGATTGTTCAAATAATGCCCCTGGGGTCAAAACTGGCCACGCCCCGGGGGTCACATGGTTTATATAGACTTAAATAGCTTAATTACTTAAAAAATCTTCTCTGAAACCGCAAGGCCTAGAGGTTTGGTATATGGTTGGTAACATTGTATAGGGGTCCTCTACAAAGATTTTTCAAATGATACCCCTATGGTCAAAATTGGCCTAGCCCAAGGGTCACATTGTTTATATGGACTTAGATAGCAAAATTACTGCAAAAATCTTCTCCTCTGAAACCGCAAAGCCTAGTGGTTTCATATTTGGTATGTGGCATCCACATGTGGTCCTCTACAAAGATTGTTCAAATGATGCCCCTGGGGTCAAAACTGGCCACGCCCCGGGGGTCACATGGTTTATATAGACTTAAATAGCAAAGTGACTTTAAAAATCTTCTTCTCTGAAACCGCAAGGCCCAGAGGTTTCATATTTGGTATGTAACATTGCATAGTTGTCCTCTACAAAGATTGTTCAAATGATGCCCCTGGGGTTAAAACTGGCGACGCCCCGGTGGTCACATGGTTTATATAGACGTAAATAGCTAAATGACTTTGAAAATCTTCTTCTCCGAAATTGCAAGGCCCAGAGGTTTGGTATTTGGTTGGTAACATTGTGTAGGGGTCCTCTACAAAGATTGTTCAAATGATACCCCTGGGGTCAAAACTGGCCACACCCCGGGGGTCACATGGAATATGTACAGGGTTCGAATTTAACGAAAAAAGCCACTCGCAAAAAATTGCGTTTGGCCTTTGAGCTTACTCGCAAAATGAGAAATTAACTCGAAAAATATATGTATTGTTGTTTTCATTAAACATCACATATCATAACTAATTTATTTATTACTGGGTCCATATGGCACTGCAGTAGGCCCCTTCTGTTGTTCACCATTCTGTCATTCTTGGCCATATATTTTTTTATTTTATTTTAGTTATATAGTTAAAATATTTTGTTCTGTTCATAATTAATTCATATTCATTTTTTTCATTAACAAAACACTGCATTCTAATTACCTTCAGGGGTTCCGCTGGCTAAAAAAAACTGACCTTGCAGTACTATTTCCAACTTCAACAAATCCATGAAAAATACAATTCTTTAATTAACAACTATTAAAACTGTGAAGACTGACATTGTGAGTCAGCCAGGCAGCTGTTAGCAACAGCCCTAGCAACGTGTCAGTTTGACTTCAAAGGTCTTTGATGTGACTGCCTAACTGGGGCCATTGTCCAGCACTTTGTAGCAGTAAGCATGTAACACTTTTAGCACATGTTCTGTGTCAAAAAGCATCAATAAAAATAATTGTACATGAACATAGCAAGCACTGTCGATAGAGCATTAAGGAATTAGCATTGTAGGGTAAATGTCAAGGGTGTCAACAAATTAGACCTGTGTTTCAATGCATTGGATAAATTAGAGATTTAAATGTTTGTGACGAAATAAACATGTCTTGGAATTAAACTGGATCTAGTGTGTCAGGACAGAAAATTTATTGCATATTAACAAGGCTATATACCCTCGATGTGGATTGTTATGTGTATCACACTAAAGGTAATTATTTGTGTGTATTTGAAATTTACTTTGTGTGTATATTAATTATTATGAATGTAAATTTAGTTCAATATTGCAGAACAATAACAAATATGGAGAAAAAAACTGGAATATAAAATAAACGGACATCGACAAAACATAACTGCAAAATTGTTCTCAGTTTTTTCCCTCAAATAACAAGAAGTACACTGCAGATCCGCTATATCGCGATCTGTTATATCGCAATGTCCAATATATCGCGAATCGGCCGTGGATCCCGATTTTTTTTCATTTACTTCAATATTTTCCTATTACCAAATGCTCATAAATAAATCCAGTTTGATCCGGAGTTTCATGCCTTCACGGCATCTCTTTTATTCACACTCTTATAGTGCGACAAACAATACGCCGACTTGCACAACATCAAAGTGTAACAGTCTGACGTCATCAGCTTACAGCGTGCGTGCCACCCATGACAACATACTTTCACTGCTGTCGCTCTATTTAGCACCCAAATTACACGCAGTCCACGTGGAGGAATTATACAGTAACTGTGTGTCATAAATCAATACTGAGCTATCAGAATGACAATAATGTAATCGATACGGCTTATCTGTTTCTTTTTTGTTTCAGGAGAAATGCTAACTGCATATCGTTCGCGATATAGACACCTAATTTTGTTGCTGTGTGCTACGAAACTTTTATACAAAAGTAAAGATCTCAATGTTCTCTGCGCTACAAAGTTTTTATATGGCAATCAATACACCCACGCTTTCCATCCGGACGACGTGAAGTTGTACATGATTATCAGCAATTTTTGCGCGCTTTTTCTAACAGAACAAAGAGTTTACACGAAATACACGTGTGTTGTAATTGTTTATAGAATTTATGTTTACTTCACGTGAATAGTGAAATTCGGATAGGCGTTTCGAACTTTATATTTTCATACGCGATTTGAAATTTATTCAACGGAATTAAAGGGATAATATTATATTTTCATATACAAATGGAATATTTTACATATGGATTTAATACATAATGGATGTTAACTACATTGAAATGGGTGAGTTATTTACTTAATTACATTTATGTTTGAAAGACAGGCTAGTGCATGCATGTATATCTACTGAATGGCATACGTGCCATAATTTTTTCAGGCCCAAAACGGGACATTGCCAAAAAATTGCGGGGACATTTGACATTTGACCCAGCATTAATATTGTCATTTTGTCCGAAAAAAACGAGTAATAATAAAAGTTTATCGTATCTAACCTAGGTCCTATAACGTTTCGTGGTCTATATAGTTATAGTTCAAACAATAAACACCCAAAATGAATAACACAAACATACACACGCATATATTTTAATCATATTTATTCAATAATATAAATGATATCATGTATTTTTAATTATGACATCAAAGAAATTACACGAAACACTCAATTATAAACACTGATTGTCAAATAAACAAATGCGTTTACAACGGAGACTACTCCAGCACACTTATACCTGGGCTACATTCCACTATACTCTGCGTCATTAATTTTGCCGCACTACAAGAGTGTGAACAATACGAGTTCAAAGAAAGTAATGATTGTTTTTGCATCTTTAATTGTCGAAAAGTTCTCAGTTTATTTTCATACTTACCTTCAAACGTTACCAAACTAATTATGTGATTACACCTATTCTATTTAAAATCAAAATAACAACAAACACAGTTCATTTTTTATTCCGAAACAATGCAACAATCAGCAGCAATAAGCGACCGCATATATATGATCCCCATCCTGCGAAAGTGTGACAAACGATCAATAAATCGCTAATGGGGTATCATTACTGCTCCTCTTTGACACGCAGCTAGTGGGTATTGTTGTCATAGGGACCAATAAAGGGATTAAACGATCTGAAGTTAATTGTTGGCCCAATGTAAGGTTTATGGTACACTAAAATCGATTTTTGTGTTTGACCGGGACAAAATCATCTCATCGGGACGCCGGGACAGACCTCACGAAACCGGGACAATCCCGGTGAGACCGGGACGTATGGCATGTATGTGAATGGCCTGGCAAGTTATATCGCGATCCGGATATATCGCGAACGCGATCCGTGGACCCCGCGAATTGCGATATAATGGAGTTACAGTGTACTCGTAAAATTTTGCGAGCTTGGGAAAACTGTACTCGCAATTTCCGAAACAAACTCACATTTTGCAAGTATGCGAGCCTAAAGTCGAATCCTGATTATATAGACTTAAATAGCAAAATTACTGCAAAAATCGTCTCCTCTGAAACCGCTAGCCCAGAGGTTTCATATTTGGTATGTAACATTGCATAGTGATCCTCTACAAAGATTGTTCAAATGATGCCCCTGGGGTAAAAACTGGCCATGCCCTGGGGGTTACATGGTTTATATAGACTTATATAAGTAGCTTAATGCCTTTGAAAATTTTCTTCTCTGAAATCGCAAGGCCCAGAGGTTTGGTATTTGGTTGGTAACATTGTATAGGGGTCCTCTACAAAGATTGTTCAAATGATGCCCTGGTGTCAAAACTGGCCACGCCCCGAGGGTCAGATTGTTTATATGGTCTTAAATAGCAAAATCACATCAAAAATCTTATCCTCTTAAACCGTAAGGCCCAGTGGTTTCATATTTGGTATGTGGCATCCTCTAGTGGTCCTCTACAAAGAGGTCCTCTACAAAGATTGTTCAAATGAGTCCCCTGGGGTCAAAACTGGCCACGCCCCGGGGGTCACATGGTTTATATAGACTATAATAGCAAAATGACTTTAAAAATCTTCTCTGAAACCTCAAGGCCCAGAGGTTACATATTTGATATGTAACATAGCATAGTGGTCCTCTACAAAGATTGTTCAAATGATGCCCTGGGATAAAAACTGGCCACGCTCGGGGGGTCACATGGTTTATATAGACTTAAATAGCTAAATGACTTTGAAAATCTTCTTCTCTGAAACCGCAAGGCCCAGAGGTTTCATATTTGGTTGGTAACATTGTATAGGGGTCCTCTACAAAGATTGTTCAATGCCCTGGGGTCAAAACTGGCCACGCTCCCGGGGTCACATTGTTTGTATAGACTTAAATAGCAAAATTACTTCAAGAATCTTATCCTCTGAAACCGCAAGGCCCAGTGGTTTCATATTTGGTATGTAACATTGCATACTGGTCATCTAAAAAGATTGTTCAAAATGATGCCCCTGGGGTTAAAACTGGGGTGCCTTAAACTCAGGTGAGCGACCTAGGGCCATCATGGCCCTCTTGTTTAAAAAGCTATTTATATTTAAAAACGAGCTATTTTTGTGTTTTGCAGATCGCAAGCCGCCTCTGACTAGTGCCACCAACTATGTGCCCCCCTCGCCGGTCACGTTTGGTCACACACCCGTCAGGTAATGATGTTCTATGTGTTATTTGTATACCTTATACAGTTTAGAGAACTAAATCAAATCTCTGTGGGTTGCTTAGGCGTTACCCAACCTACCCTAAAAAAATGCCCCAACCCTAGAACATTTTATTGGGATTGTCAGATTGATTTTTTGTTTATTTACCTTTTTCAATAATTAAATGTGTTTTTGGATAAATAAGTGTTTTGTTTTGATAGTATCCACTTATAAACAATGTTTAAGGATATAACTGATACGTTTTGTATATTTATTGAGTTTTAGAATATTCAAGTTGACCATTGACCAAAAAAAAAAAAAAAAAAAAAAAAAAAAAAAAATCCTGACCTACCTACCCTTATTTTTTGGGGCATGTTACCTGAAACAAACATTTTTTTTTTGCGCCTTAGCAGGCAAACTTTTATATACCACACGAGTTTATGAGGTGAAAATGTTTTTGTTCAAATTAGAACAGCCCTCATAGGCAGGCACATTTACATTTAACTTTAACATTTCTGTAATGCTGCATAAGTATGTGGAATAAATACTGGTACATGACGAGATGCTATCCTGGGTCCGTATTCACCAACGCATTCTTAGACGTTAGAATAAAGAATAGACTTCACGTCAAGAAAAAACAGAAAAAAACAGTTGTGTGTTCGCAAATATGCCATGCACCTACATTTATGTTGCTTATGTCCTTTATAAATCAATCTAAATATAGAATGCTAATCAATGATTGAGCGTGAGCGTTAAAATGTTGTATCTGCTTAACATTTCTATATCAGATACAATAGTTTCACGCTCAACCGCGTAATATTTGCATCGGTGATTACTAAGTTGGGTCCAAATTAACAGCGTTCTTAGAATTGAACAGTTTCGAGAATAATCTTATTCTGAGAATGGGTTGGTGAATGTGGGCCCTGTTTAATTTCTGAACCATTGTTGACAAAAACAGCACAGAATATGCCAGTTGTTAAATTTAAAATACAGTTAGAGAGTGACTTCTTTAGCTTGCATAAATACGAGTTCAGCAAACACATATCGTAGCACATATTTAAGGGCTACAATTAATATTAAATTTCATAGACTTAAGCGGGTTTTCCATGTGCATGCAAACGTAAACGTGAACGTGAATGGGTGCGTGTAAAGTAAAAAAAAATTGCCCACCAAAGGTACTGTTGGACTCGTTCCATGTGTCCGTTTCATGAACGTGAATGCTGTCCGTGTACGTGAAACTTCGCTCCTTGAGCGATTTTTTAATGTTCAGGGGCATTCATGCAGGACCGCCAGGGCGACAATATGCCTAGGGAAAGTATGATGTCACTTGAAAAACGTATGAATTGATATAATTGATAGGCCAACATACCAAAATTTATTGTATTACAGTGTCAGAGCACAAAGATTCTTCCATAACAAAAAATAACTGGAGATCAATCAGAAACAGCCTGACTATAGAAGGAGCTTGAGATACATTTGTTTATACATGCTCATATATTGTACTATGTTCATTGATCTTTGTAGCTGCCCTTCAGTTTATGCCGCAAGCTGTGAAAAGGTCGACATTCGAATGTCCACTTGACATCGTATGTCCGTCCGTCCGTCCGACGGTGGTATATCACACACCTTTAACTCTGTGTACTGGTATTAGACATAGAGTAATTAATCATACTTGGAATGAATGTTGGTAATGAACAATATTTAGAATCTGGACAGTGGGACATATGTCCCAGTAACTTGCAGGCGATACGTCTTTCCATAAATACTTACAACTCTTGACGACGGTAAAACTATTGAATGATAATTGTTATTTGATGACTATTAATCACTCCAAGTTTTATTTAAGCCTTCTTGATGACATCAGTGTATACGTCTGCGTCTTCGTCATGTGATTACAGCCTAAATTAAAAAGAAATTGTGAAGTATGTCTTCATTGATTTCCATCGTTTCCATCACGCAGACATTCCTGTTCACGTTCACAAGCACGTGGAATATGAGCTTTATGTATAATGGTGTTGGTAAAGTAATAAAAATTAATGGTATTTCATTAAAAATGAGGCTTTTCAGGATTTATATTTGAAAGCGTGTTGTGGGAAAATCGAGCTCAATTTATGTGCGTAAAGTGTCGTTCAGGCTGATCCGCACTGACACTTTTTGCTTATGGATTTATGTTTAGAAGAGATTTCCTTGAAACAGAAAATACCATAATAGCAGAAAGTGTCATCCTGGATAAGCCTGTGCGGACTGCTCAGGCTAATTCGGGATGACACTTTACGCACTTGCATTAAGCCCGGTTTTCCCACGACACGCCTCATTTGTTTTTAGCTTTTTTTAATGTCTAAATATTAAGAATGTTTTAGGTATATTGTAGTGTTGTAACATTTTATCATTAACATTTAATACTTTTAATAATAAAATTTTATCATTACAATTAATGCCTCTGCTAAATCCGCCCTTATTAAAAGCTGTAGGGTTTATATTCCACATTTCACTTTCATTAGGAACAACTTTTGTCACATATGTTCAAGTATTGGCTATGATGGCATGTAATATAAAACTTATGGTACCATTCCTGTCGCACATTAATTGTCAGGTTGTGGCGACATAATTCCTAGAAAATTAAAACCTTATTGTTGAGCACAAATGTGCACTCTATAAGCATGATCATTATACTTCATAAATTGTTATAAATGAGGAAATAAATAGCATGTACCAAGTGGAGTGAACAGGTGTGATTTTGGGTAAATTAAAACTTTCTTGACTTCCATAACTCAATCAATGACTTGTGAAAGTGTTTTATTCTCTTACAGTTTAAACATCATTTAAATAATAACTTGACTGCATGGGATGGTCCGTTGACAGAATAATTACCGCCATTCATAGTATTTGCCAGCATATACATGATATGAGCAGAAGTAAAAAATTGAATATGAAATGCCCATCCCAAGTCATCGCATGCTACTTTTGGTACATAAATTTAACAATGGGCTGAATAAAATGGCAGAAGTTGCTTGGTTAGTTGGATTTGTTTGTTGTAATACATGTACATTTCATTTATAATATTTAAATGTATACTCAACTAATGCCAACTTCCGATGAAGCATTTCTTGTTCTCCTCAGGATATTATTCATTTTATCCTTCTGTGTGAGAAGGCAGCTTATTCATTATTGTGTGTATTATCTGACAGAGTGCCAAGTGTTCACACCTTACTTAATTACAGATTTTGTATTCATTTATATTAACTGTGTTCATAGTGAATGATAACTCATAATAATAGAATTAAGATCAACAAGTCATAGGGTAGCTTGATGCTAGATGTCATTTATGTCAATGAAAGAAGAAAGTGTTTATTGTGATCTGAAATTTAAAGGTCGAACAATTGTTGTAATGTGAAACATTCTAGGAACATTATTTATTCAGATTTGTTTGTTGACTATACTCCCTCATGTTTATTTGATACCTTCTTGTCACCAGAGAGTGGAATTACAGCATTATCATGATTCACAAATGGATATCAGCGGTGATACAGTAGGAGTGAAATTGATCAGTTATCAATATGGCCCATGCACATGGGAGAGTCTCTACGTTCAATTTTACAAGTGTAAAAAGCATGTATCTTGTTACACACAAAATGATGTATAAGATCATACACTGCCATTATGCCACAAGAGTTTAACAAAAATGCAGACTTGGTTTTAATTCCTTCATATTGCCACAGATAGGCATGATTTGTAAAAATTATATGAGGCATGTCATGGGAAAACCGGGCTTAATGCATGTGCTTAATGTGTCGTCCCGGATCAGCCTGTGCAGTTGATCCAGTACGACACTTTCCGACTACATTGGATTTATGTTTAAAAGGGACTTCCTTGAAACAGAAAATACCATAAAAGCGCAAAGTGTCATCCCAGATTATCATGTGCGGACTGCACAGGCTGATCCGGGGCGACACTTTACGCACGTGCATTAAGCCTGATTTTCCCACGACACGCCTCATATAGGCTAAAAATGTTTTGTTTAATTTGAAGGATTTTTGCTATCCACCCAACGCTGAAAGACCTTATTAATTTACAGTAAGTCAGCTGTTGTATCACTGCATACCATTTTGTGGCATGTCTTTAATTTTCATGACAAGTTGTAGTTTTCAATATACCTTTCATTTGACTCCTTTTTCAATGAAAGCAATTTCTTGTCTGGAAAACAGTGACAGTTAATTTGAAAAATTACTGAACACTCCTGCTTTAATTTATGTTATTTGCTGCAGGAAGTGCGAAAATCTTACTGACAAAATATAATCATGTTTGTGTGATTTCCAGACAAATTATTGCGTTGCACAAACACTTCCTGGGTATCACAGGGGATCTTATATGTGAAAAGTAAATGGTTTTATTGGAATCATATTCCGTATATTTTTAGATTAACTTTTTGCGTATTCATAGTTTCCATGTACATTTAGCAGTTGTTTCAACTTCTGTAAAAACATTCTTTACACTTTGCTAAAAAAAACTCTCCTTGGTCATTTACCTGGAGCATTTGATTAAAAACAACATTCTATCTATAACATGTGCTGTAAAAAAGAGTCTGGCAAGTTCATGTTTTGTTCATCCAATCATTGGCCTTCATTCTACTTGTGCAATGGCAAGTTCACATTTTGTTCATCCAATCATTGGCCTTCATTCTGCTTGTGCAATGGCAAGTTCACATTTTGTTCATCCAATCATTGGCCTTCATTCTGCTTGTGCAATGGCAAGTTCACATTTTGTTCATCCAATCATTGGCCTTCATTCTGCATGTGCAATGGCAAGTTCACATTTTGTTCATCCAATCATTGGCCTTCATTCTGCTTGTGCAATGGCAAGTTCACATTTTGTTCATCCAATCATTGGCCTTCATTCTGCTTGTGCAATGGCAAGTTCACATTTTGTTCATCCAATCATTGGCTTTCATTCTGCATGTGCAATGGCAAGTTCATGTTTTGTTCATCCAATCATTGGCCTTCATTCTGCTTGTGCAATGGCAAGTTCACATTTTGTTCATCCAATCATTGGCCTTCATTCTGCATGTGCAATGGCAAGTTCACATTTTGTTCATCCAATCATTGGCCTTCATTCTACTTGTGCAATGGCAAGTTCACATTTTGTTCATCCAATCATTGGCCTTCATTCTACTTGTGCAATGGCAAGTTCACATTTTGTTCATCCAATCATTGGCCTTCATTCTGCATGTGCAATGGCAAGTTCATGTTTTGTTCATCCAATCATTGGCCTTCATTCTGCTTGTGCAATGGCAAGTTCACATTTTGTTAATCCAATCATTGGCCTTCATTCTGCTTGTGCAATGGCAAGTTCACATTTTGTTCATCCAATCATTGGCCTTCATTCTGCTTGTGCAATGGCAAGTTCACATTTTGTTCATCCAATCATTGGCCTTCATTCTGCTTGTGCAAACACACCAAACAGTTTGACATTCAAATGGAGAACACAGAATGCAAAAAAGGTCATTGAAAACAATGCAATAACAGGATTGGATGTTTTTCTAAGTATGACCAATTCCAGTAACATAGATTCATATTGATAATCAAACATAATGCTTATTGATTTATCATGTATACAATCATTACCTCAACCAAAAAGGTTTATCTTTTTTTTACAGTTGGTTACTTTATTTATTTGTCTGTTTGTTAGCAGCTTAACATAAAGAAGTTAAGAACGAATTTGCACAAAATTGTCATTGAAGGTTGGAAATGGACCTGTTAACGAATAATTAGATGTTGGTGGTGATCCGTACCACCATTTGGGTCCAGGAATCTTTTAAATGATCTTTATTATTGGAAGACATGGAAAGGGAGGTAGCTGGTCACTAGAAAAAAAGTTTAAAATGTTAAGCAGAGTTACCTATCTTGGTGGAGTTCTTCACTCTGAGAGTGCTTCTAAATGATTTACACATGCTGTATATTATTTTGCAGAGATCAGCTGCGTAACTTCCGGTCCAGTCTCCCGGATCTGCCTGGCATGGTCTCACCCACGGCTCAAATGCCTGTTACGTCTACGATGAACCACGAGCGGCAGTCACGCTTTGTGACCGATGAGCGCCTTTCCGAGCAGAAGGAATGGCTGAAGAAGTTCCAACAGGATGCAAGTTTCGGGCATGCATTTACGAAAGCCACTGCCTCCGACGCAGGCTCTGTGTATCCTTAGTTTAAGTTGTCATGAAGTAATTTAGTATGGTGCCGGTTTCAGTTATGCAGCTTGAAGTAATATATTATGATACCTGTTTCATTTACAAAGTTTAAAGTAATATAATATGCTTCTGGTTTCATTTTTGAAATTTGAGTAATATATTATGGTACCAGTTTCATTTATGGAGTTTAAAGATATCTATTATGAAGCTGGTTTCATTTATGGAGTTTTTTAAGTAATACATGGTACCAGTTTCCTGTATAAAGTTTAATGTAATATAATGTGGTACCAATAATTTACTTTATTATACCTCACTTTTTTATACAATGATAAATTCCCATTACCCGAGAAATAGATATTTTGACTGTCAAAAACATGTACACTTTTTTGACACGTGACCAAGCGAAAGTGACTGGCAGGTCATGTGACTGCACTGACATTTTGAATGTCATATAAGGGCAAGTAACTGCATCAGTTGTTTTCGCCACATCATGAAAAGATTGCCCCCTTGTAGTGCTGACATATAGTCGTGACGTCACTATTTAATGTGTAAACAAGCGATTCTCTTCAAAGTTAACTGTCAGAAAAATAGTTTGCAAGTATTTCTGAAGATGAAAGATTAAGGCATTCTTCTATCTTGATGGGCAGAATTAAGCATGTGTTTACCTTTTTTAAAATCAATTTTGTTCGGTATACTGAAATATCAAATGGCAGCATGTGTGACATTGATATTGTCAACCCTCGAAACAGAATGTCACCCGAGGCGAATGCCCTTGTCACACACACTGCCATATGATATTTATATAATGTGCAATTTTTTGTTGCACAAATATTGGCTCGAGGTACAGAAAGTTGATGCATATATTACTTAAACCAGGTGTATATCACATGTCCTAGGCACAGATGATTCCATTAATGTTCATTTATTTGCAGGTATGATGGTAAATCAGGCGTTCATGCATAATTAAATACAGATACTGGAATCTTTAATTTGTGTTCATTCATTATTATTGTCCTGTATATCGCTTAAAAATTATATGAATTTAATAAAATATAAATTCTTATTAAAATAACTTTGAGAAAGTCAGTATCTCATAAATATTTTTTGTCATTCTTGAGGTAAACAAGCCGTCGCACTGGTGGTAGTATTTCCGCAAACATTAATCTGAAAAAAATAACATGGACACCTGATATTGATAATATACTAAGGTGACACAGGTGTTGTAATTTAATATTATTGTTGAACGTAGACTATAATTCTCCATTGGTAATGTTTTTCTACTCAAAGATCTCGTTTTTTTCTTGTATTTAAAAAAAAGTATTCTTTGTGAAGTGGCCTTCTAGCACTTCTGGAATGATTTTAAAAAAGGCTAATCTAGGACGACACATTCCGCTTTTATGGTATTTTTTGTTGCAAGGAAGTCTCTTCTAAACTTTAACCAAGACAACTTTTTATGCACATGCCTTAAGCCCGGGTTTCCCACGACACGCCTTAAATAATTTATATAATAATGGAAAATATAATCTCTTTTTGTCTACATATACAGGTGCAAAATGCTATTTCATATTTAATGCACAGTGCAAGTCTTTTTAATTCAGGTGATAATTATGATAATGTAGTTTTTATATTCTTTGCACAAAAAAGTGCCTGTTGCAGTTTCCTTAAACCATAAATGGATATTATAATGCATACACAGTGCAATTTTGTTCAATACAGGTAATGTGATAAAAGTTTTAAATTTCATTGAACAATGAAGTGCATGTTCCTTAACTCGGTCGCTCAGGCACAGTCTAGCGGGGGAAAACAAAGTGTCAGAACCAGTCTCGTGTTCCACGCCAACACGGCCTGCGGGTGGGGTACGACTCGAACTTGATGAGAATGACGAAATACGAGTTCGAAAATTCTAGCCATACATTTCCTCTAGGTTTATTAATTGTAACCCAATGACTTTGTGGACTGTCAGGGGAATTAATATATAAATATTTTAAAGTATAATAGTTTTGGTAAATAAGCACATTTAAAAATAGAAATACTGTTATAGTTTAATTAGCCTAATTTTTCAACGTAAATCTCGGCTTATAGATTAGCGAAAACCGGTCGGTTAGGCGGGCGGTTGGGTGGGCGTTGTGATGTCATTAACAATTTGCATTAAAGTTTCATATTCCTGTCATGTTTTCAAAAGTTCTTGGTCAATCTTCATGAACTTGACAGAAATGTTCCTTGGATGGTCCTCTACCAAACCTGTGAAAATGGTTCCGCTCCACTGCACAATGGCCACTAGAGCTAAAAATAGAATTATGTCTAAACACCATTTTCTTCTAAACCTATGGCTAGATTTTCAAATAATTTTACACAAATGTTCGTTAAGTGTTTCTCTATTAAACTTATTCAAATGGTTCTGCCTCACTGCACAAAATGGCCACTAGAGCTAAAAATAGAATTTGCGTTGAAGTTTTGTATTCCTGTCATATTTTCTACAGTTCTTGATCAATCTTGATGAAAATTTACTGCATACATTTTAGATCATTGACATGAAACTTCCATACTTCTTTACCAACATTGACTTGTACATCGGCAAAATAAAAAATTGGGCTTGAATGCGGTTTCCGCATTTTTCTCTTGTTTATAATAAAAAGTTACTAGATTTGATTTGTGTGTTTAACATCTGAAAGTAATATGTAATAGATTGTCTTGTAAACTTGTGAAACATTCTAAAATAACAGCAACAAATTCAAATAAAGAAACTGAAATTCTAGATCACTTTGAAGTTTTTGATAATATTTTGTGCATAGTGTGTATTACTGATTTTTCCCACATGTGCTCCAACTGTATAAAAATATGAAGATATTAAAATTTTTAGGTACAAAATGTGTCGTTTAAATGGATTTAATTCAGTGGCAGTAGGTCCTCTAAGTTATTATATACTTACGTCTGATGTAAATGTCTTGATTTACCTATAGGACATAAATAATACTAAGAAAAAATGTTTGAATTTGACAAATTAGAAGCAATAATAACTTGATTAAATTTAGTTGTAACCTTTAAAAATTGTATCCTTTTCAATGTTATAAATGTAATAATGTTAGGTTTATTTTGATTTATTTTTTAACAATTATTAGCAGTCATCAGATGTACTGGGTAATGCAAGAATATTGCCCTTTTCAATGTTATAAATTTAATAATGTTAGGTTTATTTTGATTTATTTTTTAACAATTATTAGCAGTCATCAGATGTACTGGGTAATGCAAGAATATTGCCCTTTTCAATGTTATAAATTTAATAATGTTAGGTTTATTTTGATTTATTTTTTAACAATTATTAGCAGTCATCAGATGTACTGGGTAATGCAAGAATATTGCCCTTTTCAATGTTATAAATTTAATAATGTTAGGTTTATTTTGATTTATTTTTTAACAATTATTAGCAGTCATCAGATGTACTGGGTAATGCAAGAATATTGCCCTTTTCAATGTTATAAATTTAATAATGTTAGGTTTATTTTGATTTATTTTTTAACAATTATTAGCAGTCATCAGATGTACTGGGTAATGCAAGAATATTGCCCTTTTCAATGTTATAAATGTAATAATGTTAGGTTTATTTTGATTTATTTTAACAATTATTAGCAGTCATCAGATGTACTGGGTAATGCAAGAATATTGCCCTTTTCAATGTGATAACCTCTTTTCACTTCCTTTAAAAAAATGAATGATGTATTATTATGTTGGCTATAACCTCTCAATTTAGAACTAATTTGTAGTTTAAAGGTTGTTTAGTGTAAAAAGTGTAAATATGTCTATTGGTAGACAAGTTGATATATTCTAAGATATCAAGATGGTAGAATTAGACAATTTTGTGTGCACTTTTTATTTATTATCTGTGATACGTTTAGTTTTTACAAATTTTGTTTACATGAATCTGAATGTATTTAGAATCCTCGTCATTTTGACTTGGATGATATATAAACAGCTACAGAATTCTAGGATTGTGCTGTTTTATGTTGAAATGATCCTTGGCCATTTAGTTTTCTGATATCGACCCTAATGGCTAGCTGATGTTTTGAAACATGCCTTTCCCTGTTTTATTTGTTTGCAAATTGTCGCAGACCTACAGTAAGGGGCAGAAAAAATGATCCAAATTTGTAATCTCGTACAGCAAGGTAAGTGGTGAAAAAACGTGCAGTTTCAATAAAATTTACCTGACATTTTTATGAGCTGATTTTTGGTGGAGAAAAGACCACTGAAAATCACAATTTTCTAAAAAAGACATGGACTGACATTTACTGAATATCTGATTGTACATGGAAACTATATCCACATGTTTGTGCACATAATTAAAGTTGAAAGATGTCGTAAAAAGAAAATGTTCCCCAATATTAAAGGCTACTGTATCAGATGTAATTTTAAAATTCCATCAGCCCAGAAAATATGTTACAAAAAAGCCAAAGAAATACAGGGAGGATTTTTAAGGCACCCAATTAGGTCCAGTGAAAAAGTACAGTGTATTTCCAGCTGGCCCTAATTGAATTTTTTTTAGTTTTTATCTGCCCCTTACTGTATATAGATAACATTTTACATTAATATGTAAGGGGAAAGCCTGTACATGTATCTTGATGTACGACTGTATAGCTGTTATAATGAATCTGTAAAAACATCAGAAAATACTGTAAGTTTCAAAAACTTGTTTCAGCAGCATTAACTATCCATTTTACTGTAACAATTTTCAGAAAATTGGTTTGCACGCATATTTGAAATGAAAGTCAATGTGTAATACTCAAAATACCATGATAATATTAAAACAGTAAAACCCCGCTAATACGATCACTTGAAGGTGGTCTTAATAGCGGGTGGTCGTATTATCGAGGTACGGTAGATACGTCTGTGTAATTTTAAGTTTTAATGACCATAATGAATACTGAATAGATAACGAAAATTCTGATTTGTTTTCAATAAATAAATAAATGTTATTGAATACAGATTATGTAACTTATGGTTATGAATATGAAATTTACATTATGTCCGAAATTAATCAAAACTTGATTAACTAAGCCCATTTTAGGTTTAGCATTCATCAGTGTTACCCACTGACTGTCATCTAGTGTCAATTAACGTTATCTGATACACAGTTGATGTGTTAATCTCTTATCAAAACATTTGTACCATTGTTGTTCACACGCTCCTTTTATACTGCAGTTTGTTATCTCCACAACATATGTTGTTAATTGATGATGTTAAGTGTCAACGACCAAATGACACTGGTCGCAATAACAGGGTTATTTTAAGCATTATTTGGTACTTTCGATTTGGGATTAGTGGTCGTAAAATGGAATAGCAGGGTTCCTGTACAATCGGTGTTTGCGACCATTGGAATATATAGGAAAACAATCAGGTCATTTTTTCATTTACCTATTATAGTTAAATCTTCACTGTAAAATTGCTTTGTTTTCAACAGTCAGCAAGTTTAAACTAGTTTTTGTTTGTTATTATGCTCTTTTAGATCTAAAATTGTCTTCCTTGAAGAAAATATATTTGTCATCAATGATTGTTGTTGAAGGTTCTTGTAATAAGAATTGAAACCCACTTCTTTCTACCAGGTTATCCAGTGGCCTTGTGGATTTCGTGAATTTATATCAACTTATTCATTGTACAAAAAACTCAACTAATTACCTTCTATAGAGTTCTTCAGTAAGATGATGTATTTCGTGAATTAATATCAACTTACTCTAGTTCGTATTTCGTGAATTAATATCAACTTACTCTAGCTCAAAGTGTTCAACTGAATTCAGTGAAATACATGTAGACAATATCTTTAATTTGTATAACTCAGTTTTGTGACAAAAATGGTAACAGAATTTATTCCACAGAATTAATTTGTGAAATGTAAGATATTCTTTATGTATAAAAATTATAATGTAACAAAAACTGATTGCTTCTTGCTGGTTTTATTCACTGGAACTCATTATTTATTTCATTAATGTTATAAAGATATATACGCATAGAATTTAATTAAAAAAATCCTTTGGCACTGAATACACTGTTATAATGGTCAAACACACGTAGAGAAGTTTGTTGTACTTTTCCTAAGATGTGTTGGTACAGTAAAACCTGTCCAGACCGAACCCTGTGAAAACCGAATCCCTGTCAAAACCAAACGGCTGTGTCAGTCCCGATTTTTTTCCTTCTTATTTTATATATCAAAAAACCTTAATAAACCGAACCCTGTCCAAACCGAATACCGAACGATTTTTTTTCACAAATTTGATCTCATTCAACCTTTAAAAACCTTAATAAACCGAACGGTGTATCCTGTTAGGTGTCATCTCGCAATACCGCGGAATCGTGAACCCGATAATTGGTGACACATGTACACACAAAGGGCATATTCGCCATGGTGATAACGGGGCAATGGTGCAGTTAGCGATCAGCAAGTTGGTGCATACGACAATAGTCGAGTTGTGAAAAACATTATTCGGTCGTGTTTTATTTTGAAATTTTAGTAGACTGTAAAAATTTTAATGTTTCACAATAATGTAGTTAATTTATACATAAAGTAAATTCTGGCACTGATCTCTTTAAGCCTAAGGCTTGCGAGCTAAAATAATTATGTTTAAACTAATCAAAGCAGTCAACAATTGGTGATTTCTTTAAACAGATGTAAATAAGTTGTACGTTAAATACATTCATGAACTTGTTTGATTGGTAATTTGAGTGTCATTTAATGTACAAAT
Source organism: Congeria kusceri (assembly GCA_027627225.1). Classification (NCBI taxonomy): domain Eukaryota; kingdom Metazoa; phylum Mollusca; class Bivalvia; order Myida; family Dreissenidae; genus Congeria; species Congeria kusceri. The sequence continues at coordinate 529,100 of JAPFQT010000080.1, forward strand.
ACACATTTTTACTTGCAAATAACACAACGAATAAACAATTATAAAAGTGTAAACATTAACGTGTTGTGTTGTCTTTTTATATACTCAAATAAACATATAGCACGTACATTTTTAAAGGAAAATGACATTTTAAAAAAACCTGGGTAAACCAAACGCCTCTGAAAACCGAACGATCGGGCAGGTCCCGACGCCGTTTGATTTTGACAGGTTCTGCTGTACTAATTTTTATGAACTCCATTGCGGCCATTGATGTTTTAGATACGTTTTTTTTTCCTTAAATAGAAGAACAAATATCAATGTTACTGGAGTTATTTGTACTATCCTGAAAATTGACTATGTTTCAGCACCATACAATCCTTAGAATTCACAGCATCATAATTTTCTGCATGTTAGTCTGAATTGATCTACCTTTTGCAAAGGAACTCTGCCAAAAGTTGCTTTGATGTTTTACTTATGCACAAGGTTGTGCTTGTCCTGTCACTTTTAGAATTCAAAATTATACATATATGCAGTATGGATTATAAGAACCTATGTGTGTCATGTCTTTCGTTGTTTGTATTTATAGATGTTCTGAATACGGAAGCAGTTGTCATTGTACATGTACATCGTAATTTATATGCAGTCTTATAGGCACACAGTGATAGCCTTGAGAATGATTGGACCTAAATAATTATAAAGAACTACCAGTAATACAAAATTAATGTTTTTATATTTACTGTTATACGCTAATATTTTCATTAAATTTCTTAATAATTACTAATTATTACTGTTTTATCATCATAATTATATAACTATCATAATATTATAGTAATTTAACAGTGGAAAATACTTTGTCCTTTTATAATTAGTAATTGTTTCATGTACATAGTACAGTAGATTCCACTTAATTGAATATCGGATAATTGAATATTTCGCTTAATTGAATAAATATTGAAAACACCAAACCGTTTGCATTCATTCCCATTGTAAAAACACCGCCTAATCTGATAGAAAATATGGTGTCCTCCGGTTAATTGAATAGCCAATTATCAGTTGTAGGATTGTAGGCGTATAATCCGCTCGATAATCTTATAATCTCCAAGGATACGTATCATATCGCAAGTTTTGACAGTCACGCTTCTGTGACCGCCTTTGTTATCATTTCACACCACGCATGAATGCAGCGTCTGTTGAATGTCACGTGACTAATAGGTGTAATTTGCGGGTCAAGTACAGCGCATTCACATCTAGAAAGCAATGTAGCCTGTTAGTGATTATTACAAGTGAATTATTTTTCAAATGCACCGTATAATGGATAACAAACATCTATGAACGCTTTTCTGCATATTTATTAGCATTCTAAAGTATGAAACATTTTGTTACGTAAAAGGTTTGACATTATATCATCAAAATGGATTAAATAAGATCATAACATATCTGATTAACATTGAAATAATTGAAATATGACTGATTCCGCATATATGAATACTCCGGTTATTTGAATATTCGGACGTGACAAATGGGCTATTCAATTAAGCGGAATCTACTGTATAACTAATTTATATGTATATATGATAATAACCAATAGGATATACACCCCCACTAAATTTTGTATTTTTAATTGTGGTTGTTTTAACCCTCAGTTTAAAGTAGTTAATACGGGGGTATATTGAAGGTAAAGGAATCTCAAAGTTTACAAAGAGCCGTCCATTCTGCTGGGAATGGAATCTCCTATTGAAGATATCACTTCCATTTGATTTACTTCTTTGTTACAGTTTACAACATATCATACAACCATGCCTAATTGTAACAGTGATCCGTCTGCCTTATGTATTACAGAAAATACATGCATATCAATACAAAGTAAATTATTGCACTTTTTTTCATATCAGACTTTACATTTAGCTAAATAAATTGCAACATTTTAATGTTGTATTAACTTTAAAAAAGAAATTGTTAGGAAAAAAAGCTTTTTATTTATATTTTTGGACAAAAAAACAAGAAGAACCAAAGAAACTTCTTAATAAAATAGAGTTATGTTATTATGTTACATACAAATAAATAAGTACTCATTTTTGAGACATATCCACTCGGTAGATTGGTGCTCATTTTTATCAATGTAATTTCAGAAGATGATATCTTCACATTTACATTTATGAATGTGAAGCAATGCATTATTAATAACATGGTATTTGCTATATATGCTACACTACAGATCATATGTAAACAAAAATGTGATATTGTTATACTGCCAGTTATGAATAAATGCCAGTAGACAATGTCATCAAATAGTTGGCATTGACTCTTGAATCTTTATGTCATATTATGTCAAATATCTTGTTTTCAAAAGCTGACAGATGTTTCTTGAAGTCAGATTTTTTCATTCTGAAACGTAATACTAATTCTTTGTGACCATCCATATACATATAAATATGTCATTCTTGTATATATGATGAAATGATAGCTAAATAGGTTTTAATGATAAAAATAATGGTGTTAGAACTTACTTGAATTAAAAATAGTCATAATGTAGTTACTGATAATACATTTTGACGATTTACAAATTGCTGGGGAAAATGTTTCTTGCTTTTGTTTCTCATTTGTGCAAGAGTTTTTCTCAGTGCATAACACTTTTATGTTTGTGTACAACAGATCTTTATTGACAGGTGATGTTTTTATCTCACCTGAGCACAAAATGCTCATGGTGAGCTTTTGTGATTGCTCGTCGTGCGTGCGTCCGTTCGTCCGTCGTCAACTTTTCATTCAAACAACATCTCCTCTTAAACCACTTGGCAGATTTTCACTAAATTTAACAGGAATGATCATTGGGTGACCCTCTTTCAAAGTTGTTCAAATCGGTACTGTCCCCTGCATATGTAGGTCACCAGAGCTAAAAATATATTTAAAAACTGAATATGAAACCTCTGGGCCTTGCGGTTTCAGAGGATAAGAATTTGCAAGTCATTTTACCATTTAAGTCTATATAAACCATGTGACCCCTGGGGTGTGGTCAGTTTTAACCTATGGGGCATTATTTGAACAATCTTTGTAGAGGACCACTATACGATGTTACATACCAAATAAGAAACTTCTGGACCTTGCGGTTTCTGAGATTTTAAATATTTTTTTCATATTTGGTATGTAACATCGTATAGTGGTCCTCTACAAATATTGTTCAAATTATGCCCCTGGGGTCAAAACTGGTCACGCCTTGGGGGTCACATGGCTTATATAGACTTAAATAGCAAAATGATGTTAAAAACCTTCTCCTCTGAAACGGCAAGACCCACAGCTTTTCAGTATTTGGTACGTAACATTTCATAGTGGTACTCTCCAAGGATTGTTCAAATTATGCCCCTGGGGTCAAATCTGACCACACCCTGAGGTGTCACATGGTGTATATAGACTTAAATAGCAAAATGACTTTAAAAATCTTAACCTGAAACTGCAAGGCCCAGAGGTTTGTTTAAGATTGTTCAAATTATGCTCCTGGTATAAAAATAACCCACGCCTCTGGGATGCAAATTCCTATTGGGCTACAATAGAAAAACGGTTTCTGCTCAATAACTTGAGAATGGATTGAGATATTTTAATGAAACTTCATACACAGATACATTATATCAAGACCTCGCTTGGGATTGCAGATGGGGTGGATGGGGTCAAGGTCAAGGTAACAGTTACTAAAAACTAGAAAAACGGTTTCCAATCAATAACTTGTTACTAAAAATATATAAACAGTTGCGGATCAATAACTTGAGAATGCATCGAGATATTTTAATGAAACTTCATACATAGATACCTTATATCGAGACCTCGCTTGGGATTGCATATGGGGCGGGTGGGGTCAAGGTCACTTTTACTAAAAAATTTATTGATGTGCTGACTTAAATGCATTTCGTTAGAAAAATTTGGTTTTGTGGAATTTCCATATTTCTTGATTTAGAAAAAAAATGCCAGTAACTGTGACAAGCACAAGAAAAGTCGAGCGCGCTGTCCTCTGACAGCTCTTGTTTTCGTCTGGACTTAAAATATTGATTGGAAATGTGTGATACCTCAACTTACTTTACAGAATAAGAAAATACTACAGCAGAAAGTACCATATAAAACGAAAATTCTCCTTTTGCAAAATAATGTGTATACATATAGACAATCGGCGCCATGTAGAAAATGCTGCATAGGTGAAGGCATCCGTGTCTGTGGACACATTTCTAGTTATTCTTGGAAGGGTATGCCATGTTAGTTGCTAAGAAACAAGTGTACCATATAATTATATATTAATTAATAATTAATTAATATGTTGTTGACACATGTACAGTTATTGTAGATTTTTATTTGTATGTAACAAACCAATGTGAAATAACAGTAGCCTATGCAAATAAATCAATTATTTATGTAATTTTGCTTGTTTTGCATTCCTTTATTCCCATATTCCATCAATCAAGTATTGGATTAAACATTAAAATTGCTGTCTTCATAATGAAAATCATATACATGTATTTTTATAAGAGCTTGTATTCAACAATAGCTTTTTATTATAACAATATGGTTTTAAAAGAGTCACCAACAATTAAGCTTTTCAAATTTTCAACGTTCACCTAATATTTCTAAATCTTCATTTATCTTTCTTTTAAATGTTAATGTAAAATTCTTGTGAAACCCTGTGTGCAAAATCCATTCACGTACTTATCATTATCAACTGCAATTTGGAGTTCATTGTATTTAAAAGTTACCAGTATTCAAATACAGTCTTCAAAAGTTCTACTTTAAATCCAGTACTGGTTATAGCAATTTAAACTAGAATTGTCAAATGAGTGACGGATATACCCCCACAATATGGCCTTGTCACAAAACTATGGCATCCATTTGAAAGAAATGGACAAAGAGAGAATGCTTTAATTTGTGAATGGTTAACAGTGTATTTGGAAAAAATTAATTTCAGTAGGAGCCATAACTCTGTCAACATTTAGTGGTTTGTAACCAAAGTTGAACTTGATCTGTATTTTATTATGTTACACCTATGTACCAAAAATAATTTAAATATGTGAAGCCGTTATGAGTTATAGTCCATGTTTTTCTGAAATTTAAGTCAAAAAGGGGCCATAACTGTGTCAACATTTAGTGGTTTGTAATCAAAGTCGAACTTGACCTGTATTCTATGATGTTACACATGTGTACCAAAAATTATTTGAATATGTCAAGCCTTTCTTGAGTTATCATCCGGAAACCATGTTTTTAGGGAATTTTAAGTCGAAAAGGGGCCATAACTCTGTCTAAATTTAGTGGTTTGTAACCAACATCAAACTTGACCTGTATTCTATGATGTTAAACATGTGTACCAAAAATTATTTGAATATGTAAAGCCTTTCTTTAGTTATCATCCGGAAGCCATGTTTTTAGGGAATTTTAAGTCGAAAGGGGCCATAACTCTGTCAAAATTTAGTGGTTTGTAACCAACATCGAACTTGACCTGTATTCTATGATGTTACACATGTGTACCAAAAATTATTTGAATATGTCAGGCGTTTCTTGAGTTATCATCCGGAAACCAACAGACCGACAAGCTCACTCTTATATACCCCCCCTAAACTTCGCTTGTGGGAGTATAATTATTTGTATTTAACATATTTTTCTTCAACATTGTCAACAGCACAAATTCATGTCACTCAATACCCTATAAGTTTATTCACTCTACCAAATTAGCCTCGCACTTTACAGCAACAGGTGCCACGTCTCCTACTGACATGTTTATGAAGTCAGATTCCATACTTGGACTCGACGGATCATCCAAAGGCTCCTGTTTTATGGCCACATCAGTTTCAATTTTAATGGGAAAACCACAAAGCTGCGTTCTTGCATCACTTAATACAGATTTATGTCCATCATTCTCAGAAACCATGTATTCTTCATTTGTCCTCTGGTAACGTGAATTTGCGTCAACATGAACAACACGTGTACAGACTTTAAAGTTATTGTCGTCAGTTACTGATTTACCTTCAGGTAGTTCATCTTGTACCCGTTTCATACTGTTTTTATCAGGTTGTCCACAAATATTTTCATCTCTTGCTTCTTCGTCATGTAACTCCATCTTATTGCAAGTTTCCTTCACTGTTTCTTCCACATGACCACTTGCAGACAACTCTAAATCAAAGCTATGATCTTCAACAGTTAGTTCCTTCTTCAGATTATTGTCTAAGTCTTTTTTGTTATTTTCTTTTTCAGCATCCTTACTTTCTACCTTAAGTGGTTTAAAGCTCAAATCCATGACATTTTGTTCAGTATGCGAACCATCCCTTGCGTCTCTTTCACTCTCTATCTTATTAGCACTTCTGTTCTGCTGCAAATTTTCAAACAGCCATTTGTACCGCTTCTGTGACTCGTTCTTCCCTATATCATGCACGAGCTGCAGGTGCTTCAGCACATGAGCTCTCATGACGAAACCGTGGTTACATACCGGACACGAAAACTTACGGTTCTTCTCGTGTCGCTTAATATGCACGTTCAGGTTGTTTTTTCTGTTGAACTCTCGTCCGCACACGGGGCATTCAAACAGCATCTTGCCCGAGTGGGTGACGCGATGGGTCTTCAGACTGGTTGAGGTGGAGAACGATCGCTGGCAGACATCGCAGGAAAATGGTTTCTCTCCTGGATGTGAAACAGAAACTACTTGTAAATTTGGTTAACCTTTGCCTATAACCGGTATATTACACACTGTTATATACAATTATAGATATGTATGATATATGTTATGTATAAGAAAAAAAAATTGGCTGCCACGTTAAATTTGACAAATGTGTCATACTAGAGCATATTATAAATTATTACTTATAAATTAAGGGAGCATATAAAGACTTTAACATGTTACTTTGGGAGAAAAACAAAAATTGAAGTGCACTTCAATAACTTGTACTATGCTATGATATTAAATGGCTGAAAGTGCACTTTAATACATGTACTGTGTACAAAACTGGATTCTAGAATTCTATTTTGATTCCATCTTTATCATAATTTTGTCATGAAAGTCATTTACCATAGCTAAATTAATTAATAACTGTGGTGTTACAATAATTGAATTGTTTGCTGAAGTTATAAACATGCCTAGATCAAACCTTGATGTAATAAACCATGCTCTAAACAAACAAACAGACATCATTAATGTGAGTCAATGTAATCATGAGGCTTCATCTCAATCAACAAGCAAACAGTCACAACAACATGTTATTAATCATAGCAGAGCAATCGGAGCTAAGGGGATGTGAAGATAGATAGTGTACTAGAGTCCAATCTGCTGCCAGCGAAAGATACACACCTGTGTGCGTCCTCTGATGAGTGATGAGCCCGGAGCTGTTTCGGAAAGCGTGATCACACCACTGGCACTGGTAGGGTTTCTCCCCAAGGTGGATTCGCATGTGATACTTCAGCTGACCCGCTTGGCGGAATGATTTGTCACAGAGTTCACAGTAGTGCGGCCTCTGCCCTGGAAGTTGACAGAACCATTTAATATAAATGGCTAAGCATGAAACTGTTGTATCTGCTATAGAAATGTTAAGCAGATACAGCAGTTTCATGCTCAACCCTTGATATGTCTCCTGGGACACGTTTTATTGTTGTTGTATGAGTACCACACATTTTATCTGCAGAAAATCAATACTGTACCATTGAATACAAAACCAGTATTTTTCTGCGAACAATTTTTCTGAAAAGTTTAATCAAATATGAATGAATAATAATAATCTCCTATCAGATTATGTTTTTCAACACTGCAGAATGAACTTAGGGCTGTTCCAGGAAAAAAAGGTGATGAGGGAGTGGAACGCCGATGTATTAAAATTTGGTGGGCGGGGGTGATAGAGGGGATAAAACGGATTATCAATCACCTGAAAACAGCCCTTATCATGGCTTTGAGCGTTAATAGTGGTTTAAGCTTAATGTCCACAAGTGCTTTCGTACATTAAATTTCGTCAATTTAACCATGAAAATGTATCTAAAGAAGTACTTTCAATAAATACCTGTATGGATTCTCATGTGAACATTCAAGTTGCTTCGAACATTGAAGCCTTTATTGCAGAACTCGCAATGATATGGGGTCTCACCCGTGTGGGTAACTTGGTGACTGACCATGGAACTCTTCTTGGCAAATTTCTGCAAGAAACAATTGACCGTATACCCAGACTGCAGGCCTAGCAACCTTTTTTAAATTCCAATTTCAGTCTTAGCACCATGTTACCTCTAAAAGGTTTCCACCGACACAGAAATAACCTTATGTGGATTTTTTTGTGCGGAAGCGTTTAATGAAAAATGTACAGTAAAAATTCTTTAACTCGAGGTCGCGCCAGGATGATGAAACTGGTGGAGTTATCGAAGTTCTCGAGCTATCAAGGTTTCCATACCGAGAAGTGCGCAATATTCACTGAGAAGTTTAATCATCATAGCAATTAATTATAGTAGTCAACATTAATACATACAATGTTCAATTTTTAAAATACGTTTTTATAAACAAAGTACCAAGTGCTTTGCAATAAACTGCTTATTTGTCAAAATATTATCCTTGAAGCATATGTTTTACCATAAATACCGATAAAACAAAAAATCTAATATGGTAATCTAATATCAATGCTGTTAATTTAGACTACCTAAAGTATTCTAATTGAAATTTGTTAAGAACACAAAGGCAATTCCCCTTAATCAGCTATCACACGGTGTGAAAGGTTTGCACCTGCCAGACAACACATACTCTACACAGGGGTGTGAACAAATTCTTCAGTAATTGAGGGTTATCATCAATAGTAGCATCTAATCTGGTAAGTTTGTGGCCTCCGGTAAGTTCGTGGATGAAACTTAGTGTTTAATCTAGAAGGGCAGAGGGGCATGGCGCTTGACTTGGAAAAAGGGGCTTTTGGGGCATAGTGACACTGATAAAACGGGCATATTAGGTTTTAATAGTTTTTATAGTAATAGTAATATATAAACCAATTATGATATTTTATATTACTTAATGATTAATTTTACGTTTGATGGTTATTTAAGCCCCATTATGAACACATTTTAATTTTCCAATATTATTACTACTTCTTATACTTATGTTATATTATTACAAGATCAGAAAATGTATTTATGTGTTATTCATAAGTATTTCCAATGTGCAAATTGGGCAATCATACATGAACACCTATTGACAACTGTCAAACTAAAACTGTTTATGGGCAAGTCATGTTTATTAATGGTAAAATACTTCTAAGTTATAACCTGGAATTATTTTTATTTTTCATCTTTTGTATTGTAGGATTTTTTTTTGGCACCTTAATGGATTATAAGTTGTTGCTGTTGATGATGACATTGGTGTTAATGGTGAAAAGCTTTAGTCAAGATTGAAAATTTAAAAAATGTGTGTTTTTTTTGCAAATGGTTCTCATATAATTTTTCTCGATATTCTTACCTGACCCTTTTTCATTAAGTAATTGACAATTCTAGAAAATGCAGAAACAGTAGATTTTGATGTCTTTTTTGCAAACAGTTTTGGAGAACTAGTTGCAATTCCATTATTGCGATGGCTGTGCTATAAAGTAAAGTTTTGCTTTTTCTTTGACAATTTTCTGTACAATGATGATAAATGATGTTAATGCAAGCTCTGAAGACATCAATGTTGCATGTACAAATAACTCCATGGAAGTCTTGCAACTGTTGGAAATCAAATTTTATCCATCAACATTTATGGTCATGCGCAAACTGTGTAAGTTTGGTCAACATTGAATCAAAAATCGTGTGTGCAAGCCAATCATTGATAACTTGTTGACGTTTTTTTGCAAAGACAAGGGGCAATAACTCTGGTGTTTCTGGCCCCATCATGCTTTAATTCGACTTCACCTGTAGTCTTACGTTCATAGACAAACTGTACACGATTGATGAAGATAGGATGAAGAATGAAGTCTCTATCCTGAATAATGTCCATTTTTGCATATTTTTTTTCACAAACAAAGGGCAATAACTCTGGTGTTTCTGGTCCAATCTTGCTTATATTCAACTTCGCCGTTAATCTTATGGTCATAGACAAACTGTGCAAGATTGGTGAAGATTTGATGAAAAATGAAGTCTCTATCCTGAATAATGTCCATTTTTGCATATTTTTTTTCAGAAACAAAGGGCAATAACTCTGGTGTTTCTGGTTCGATCTTGCTTATATTCGATTTCGAATGTAATCTCAGGGTAATAGACAAACTGTACAAGACTGGTGAAGATTGGATGAAAAATGAAGTCTCTACCCTAAATAATGTCCATTTTTGCTTATTTTTTTCACAAACAAAGGGCAATAACTCTGATGTTTCTTTTCCGATCTTGCTTATATTCGACTTCGTTGTTAATCTTATGGTAATAGACAAACTGTGCAAGATTGGTGAAGACTGAATGAAAAATGAAGTCTCTATCCTGAATAATGTCCATTTTTGTATATTTTTTTAATTATGTCCATTTTTGTATATTTTTTTAATAAACAAAGGGCAATCACTCTGGTGTCTGAAACACGATCTAGCCCAATTTTGGCATCTGCTGAGATTTAATGGTCATACACAAACTGTGAAAGCTTGGTAAAGATTGGATGGAAAATAAAGTCTATACGTTGCAAAAGGGCATTTTTGCACTTTTTTTGCATGAAAAAGGGGCAATAACTCTTGTGTTACTGGTGTGATCAGACCCAATAACAATCCCATCCGAGATTTTATGGACATTCCCAAACTGTGCAAGTAAGGTCAAGATTGAATAAACAAGAGGGCCCTGAGGGCCCTAGGACGCTCACCTGAGACCTTCTAGCCCAATAGGAATTTGCATCCCCGAACGTGGGTTATTTTTATCCCAGGGGCATAATTTGAATAATCTTGAACAAACCTCTGCACTTTGCAGTTTCAGGTAAAGATTTTTAAAGTCAATTTGCTATTAAAGTCTTTATAAACCATGTGACCCCTCGGGGTATGGCCAGATTTGACCCCAGGGGCATAATTTGAACAATCCTTGCAGAAGACCACTATGCAATGTGACGTACCAAATACAGGAAAGCTGTGGGCCTTGCCGTTTCAGAGGAGAAGGTTTTTAACATCATTTTGCTATTTAAGTCTACATAAACCATGTAACCCCCGGGGGCGTGACCAGTTTTGACCCCAGGGGCATAATTTGAACAAAATTTGTAGAGGACCACTATACGATGTTACATACCAAATATGACACCTCTAGGCCTTGCGGTTTCAGAGGAGAAGAATTTTAAAATCATTTTGCTTTTTAAGTCTATATAAACCATGTGACCCCTGGGTTGTGGTCATTTTTTTTTATCCATGGGGCATAACTTGAACAATCTTTGTAGAGGACCACTATTGGATGTTACATACTAATTACGAAACCTCTGGGCCTTGCGGATTCAGAGGAGACAATTTTTAAAGACGTTTTGCTATTTAAGTTTATATAAACCATGTGACCCCGGAGCGTGGCCAGTTTTGACCCAAGGGGCATAATTTGAACAGTCTTTGTAGATGACCACTTTACGATGTTACATAACAAATAAGAAACCTCTGGGCCTTGCGGTTTCGGAGAAGATTTTAAAAATCATTTTGCTATTTAAGTCTACATAAATCATGTGACCCCTGGGGCGTAGCCAGTTTAAATCCCGGGGGCATAAATTGAACAATATGTGTAGAGGACAAATATAGGATGTTACATACCAAATATGAAACCTCTGGGCCTTGTGGTTTCAGAGAAGATTTTTAAAGACATTTTGCTATTTAAGTTTTTATAAACCATGTGACCCCCAGGGCGTGGCTTGTCTTGACCGCAGGGGCATAGATTATAGGATGTTACATACCAAATATGAAACCTCTGGGCCTTGAAGTTTCAGAGGAGAAGATTTTTTAAGTTATTTTGCTATATATTCTATATAAACCATGTGACCCCTGGGGCGTGGCCAGTTCTGACCCCAGGAGCATAATTTGAACAGAGTTTGTAGAGGACCACTATAGGATGTTACATACCAAATACGAAGCCTCTGGGCCTTGTGGTTTCAGAGGAGAAGATTTTTAAAGTCATTTTGCTATATATTCTATATAAACCATGTGGCCCCCGGGGCATGGTCCGTTTTGACCCCAGGGGCATAATTTGAACAATCTTTGTAGAGGACCACTATAGGATGTTACATACCAAATATGAAACCTCTGGGCCCTTCGGTTTCCAAGGAGAAGATTTTTCAAGTTATGAAATATATTTTTAGCTCTGGTGACCTATATATGCAGCGGACCGTAACGATTTGAACAACATTCAAAGAGGGTCACCTAATGATCATTCCTGTGAAGTTTGGTGAAAATCTGCCGAGTGGTTTGGGAGGAGATGTTGTTTGAAAGAAAAGTCGACGACGGAAGCACAGACAAACGGACGCATGGACGACGGACAACGGGCGATCACATAAGCTCACCATGAGCACTTTGTGCCCAGGTGACCTCAAAATGTAGTCTTTATTGCGATAACAGTCCAAATTGTTGACGGCATACGGATGACGCCATAGAGGTCCCCTATACCAATAGCTCACGAGCACTTCGTGCTCAGGTCAGCTTGAAAAAATGCCAATGTAATACACCACTTTTCCTGCATTCTTTTTTTCTGCTAAAACTGGTGATTCAAGATACACAGTTTGATAATTTATTTTATTATTTCAAGATCAGATAAATTCTTAAAGGGAATAAAGACCAGAGTTCAAAAATAGTATTTATTGAGATCTCCTAATGCCTAGTATATAACAACATTTACAAAACATCCCTTATTTAATATCAATGTAACTACAAAAGGTATCAAACCAATCAACATTCAAATGATGCTCTGTTTTTTGATGCCAAATGATCGTTTAGGAAATTTTAAATTTCGAGGTAGGTTTGGAATAACCATTTTAATACACTTAATTAAGATTTAAGAAAGAAACAGTAAAATAGTGGCACGTTCATGTCAATAAATCATCCAGTGAATTCAATTACACATTTTAATTATCGGGAATTTTTGATCAGTTTTTCGGCAAGACCGTTAAAGAAAATAATGAATGCAAGTTTTCACGCCTTATCGTTTTGAAAAATAATGGGTAGCCATCTGTAGGTTCAAAGCATAAGGCCGCTTTTCCATATGTCCGTATCTGCATCCGTATCTATATCCTCATAAATATTATACAAACGTGCTTTTCTATGAATCCGCAAATTAATGTAGAATATTTTAGTTTTGTTCTTCTTTTTAAATACTTACAATGTCTTCAGTAAGAAACTTTAAATACAAATTAGTTACATTGGCTGCAAATATTATGTCGGTATGTAAAAACATTCACATGTGGTGGATTATAAACAATTTTTATTCATATAAAGCATTCAACAATTATATTCATATAAAGCATTCAACAATTATATCTACTGCGTCAGTCATTTAGCCATAACAAATCAACTTCTCGTATCAGTTTTCATAAATAACGCTTTTATAAGCGAGTATAGCATAAAAGACAACATGATTTTGTGCATATTTCTATCGATACACCATTTTGTTTCAAACCGGAAGTGACGTATATTCTTCCCAACGCGTTAATTGTTTTATATATAGACTGTACAAATTACTTCAAAACTCGCGTTATTTCATTAAGTTACAATAACCTAAGACATAATTTATATTAAGTAGGATGTGTCAGATAAAAACATAGTCTAATGTAAGTATTTGGCTACATTTGATAAAAATAGACTACACATAGTCCTTACTTTCTTCGTCTATATGCTATAGGGATCGTTTACTTACTACCACTTTGTGTTATCAACTTATCAGTACTAGACAAATGATAACAATATTTTATCTTTGAGATCAATGGAAATGGATCCTTAGTAGTCTGGGCTTCCTGCTGTCACCACAACCGAGATCATAAACTTTATGGCCCCGACAAACAACGATGACAATATCCTGTGTATTCCTACACAATAACGTGTCAAAAGTAATATGAAGGTTTGACAAGTTGTGGGCATGGCAAATCCTGATTTCTGATTGGTTGATAGGTTTACGAATCATAATTATACTTCACTTAGACGTAATCTGATTTGTTGCAGTAGTTCAGCCTTATGCATTGGCAATTTAAATTAAACTATCTTTATAATCACACAGTAGTGGCGGATCCGTGGTCTAGTGGTAACGCACTGGTTTCACAACTCAGGGGTCGCAGGTTCGAGCCCCCTCTATACCCTAACCTTCTAACTCGTCTTTCGCATGAGACGTTAAACCGAGGTGCAGTGTACTAGGTGCTTCACACCGGGCACTAAAAGACCCACGGTCGTCTCTGGAACGGGGCGTCTCCTGTCTTCTGGGGGCAATGGCCATATGGGACAGAATCCCGGTGCACTCGATAAAAATGTACCACACACAATCACAATCACACAGTAAGAAAAAAAAATGCAGCATTTTGTTGTAAACGTAGTCAAAAAATAATAAAAAACAACGGCATTTTTCATGTAGTGTTTTAATGTTTTTCAAAGCCCTATTACTGAATTATTTCAATACAAATGTTTGAGATAATTCAGATTAATGACTACATAAAAAAGAAGCCTGTCTAATAAAATTGTACAAGATTATAAAGGATGATGTTAATACATGTATAATAATATACAGCCTGTTGCTGAAACATTGACTTCATTAAATATATAGTATATCCCAAAAATGTTTCACTATCCCGATTATACATATACTGAACATATACTGTAAGCAATATTATTTTTTTTAAAGTAAAGTGGAAAAATAAAACAATACATAAATTGTCGGCATGTATGTGAGTTAGCATATCACATGCATATGTTTTTTCTATGTGAAATATTATGAAATGGATATGTTTTTTAGTTAAAGTGCATGACAAATTGAAAAAGACACATAAATACTTCACATTAATAAACTTTCCCTGCACGTACATATTTCTTTTATAGATGCTAATAATTATAGTCATTACACTTAGCAAACTGTGAAAGCGTTCTCGCACATTTGTAAGAGAGGTATCCAATTATCAACACAACATCCTGTTTGTCACATGACATAATAAGGGGTCGTATACAAACTGCCATTCATTCAAGGCATGATGACACATCGACTGTAAAAACTGACATCTTGAAAATAGTTTAAAGTGAAAATGCAATGGTTAAATAACAATCGGTTTATACAAAATTAATATCAATGAGCAACATAAACAACTAAGAGGATTAACTACCAAACATACTATTGTGAACTGTCTGCAAAGTGATGGGAGTTTTCTATTTTAAATATTACTTCTTTATTATTATACTTGTATGGAAATATAAAAGAATCAAAATAATTATGGATAAGCTAGATTGACGATCAACAAAAAGGTAAGTAATACAATTTGGCATAATCTACTTATAAATGATGCATGTGCTAATTGTCATTTACTCGTCTCACAAGACGTTGTTTAAATACGATAAAATTCATTAAAAATAGCTGTTGTGACATGTTAAAAGCAAGCACAACGACTTTCAATACCTAAAAACAAAATATTGTCATAAAAGAATTGTTGAAATGACAATTTTTTTTAAAGAAATTTAGCAAGTACTAATGGCGACCTATCTTATTAATGGAGCGTTGGGATTTAACTACGTCATCAAGAAAATGGTGGCGGAAATTACCGAGCGGCGTACGGAAATTGCAGATGAACAAAATCATCGTTTTTAAGCATCAAACTAATAATTTTCAAATTTTACATAAGAAACATTGTAATATACTGACTTTTATCTACAAAATATCAAAAGTATGTCAAAACATGGCCGTTCACCTTTAAAGATTACCCGTAATAACAGAGTTATTGTACTTGGTGAGTCTTAGGTTGAGTTATCCAGTTGTATCTTGGCTATTTTTTCTATTTTTCCAATGCTCTATGTATAACAGCCATTTGTTTAACATGCAAAGTTAGATACCATGTCGTCCGCATCCGCATAAAATCGCTCACCGAGCGTTTTCTTGTGGACGGTTTTTGCGGATGCCCTTTGCGGACACGGACCGCGGACATAATTATGGAAACGGTCCAACTGTTTTCAACTTGTTTGATTTTTTGTGGATGCAGATACGGACATATGGGAAAGTGCCCTAACTGTGCCATTTTCGTAATTACCTCGTGTTTCAATTAGAGTTAGAGCAGTCATCCGACAATTCCCAATGCATAACTGTGGTATCTTACCTTCTGTTTCAAATAGAATTAAAGCAATTATCTGTCGACTATCAAAAGCTTTTCTAACACACTGGTTTATTAATCAGGAACGCCGCCATGTCTATAGACCGATCTGGGTTTTGCCACGAATAGTTTCAACTCATCCCCAGCTATTGTTAAAGGATTAATTCCATTCGTCGAAAATCACAAATATTACCACATGTTCTTTCGAAAATCACAAACATTTTGCACTTGCTCTTTTGTATGAAATAGTTGAACCACTAAACATGTGGTATCCAAGTGCGATGATTGGATAATATTGCAGATTAATTTGAATATGATTGACATTTGTGGAAGTGCAAATTGCAGCCGCGGCCCCAATCTAATTGCAACCACGGGCCAATTTTCTTAACAGCCGCAGACCAGTGAGAAATCTTCTTAATGATAATTTTCGAAAAAAAAATGTTTAAGCTCCCCAAAATATTGGAGCCGTGGCCGCGCCTGTGTTCATTTCCTTGATTAAGAACATCTTGCATTAGGTTAATCTTCAGTATGATGTTCTACTATAATTTAATGAAATATGCACATAGAAAAGATATTTATCATGTGTTCTTTTTTTTATTATACTGGATTGTTAAATATTACAGTACAATGTAGAGATTTAAATAGCAACAATAATAAAAATAATGATAATTATAATCACAACAATAAACATAGCCTTACTTAAATTGTGAGGCTCTGGGCAAATACTAAGATACTATAAATATGGCCAATATTCGCCTGACAAACCTACTCTTATATAAAAAGTTACAATTAATTTGTTGCACAGCTTATTAACGAGAATACAATAAATTTCATTTAATTTTTTTTTAAATAAACATATTAATTAAGTGCTTTTGAAGCTCAATTGGCTGAGCTTCTGTTTCAGAAATTCATTTGACTTTTTGGCAGACAACCTTTTGCAAATATTACCTACCTTTCCACATATGTCACAAACATTAATTTTCTTTCCTTTCGGTTGTTTTACTGAGGATGTCGTCTGCTGCAAGTCTTTCCCCTCTCCGATCACCTTAACTTCCATTGACCACTCTGCTGCACCCAACTTTTCAACATCGTTTTCAATTTTTATTACTCTTGTTTCAAGTTGTTCGTTAACCCTCGTGTCGATGCTTGTCATTCTGTTATTTTCGATGATAAAATAATTTAAAAATCTCTAATAAGGCATACAGTAATTATTAATTACGATAATATAATTCAGTTGTTTGATCTTTGTTTAATTAATAAATGGCCGATTTAATAAGAAGGGGAGTAACTCTTCTGAACTATGCTTATTTATTAAAATGTACTGATTTTGTAAATGACAGTAGTCAACTCCTATCCAATACGTTACATTTGTAAATATGCATATTACATGGCAATACATAATTTAATAATATATGAATTTGAAATTAATTAATTTCTGTATGCATTTAAACTGTGATTTTAATAATCAATCTCCTTGCAGAGATTTGACTGGTTCCGAGCATAGCTAACCGAAAGGGGAAGTAACCACTGTGAGGAGTTGGGACATTCGAACATGTTTATGAAATATAACAATAGAAAACATTTGGATGTTTTAATGTACCAAAATAAATATTAATAGATACCATGTTTACACTTAAAACTGTTCTGTGAACAGTCTTAACAAAATATGTTTGAAAGTTTACTTTATTGTGAAACTAATGCGTTGAAAAATGCACGATGTACAGTCATTGAAGGAATTCCGAATCACTGGTAGTTCCGGATCACTTCAAGATTAATCGTTCTGAAAATAATTACCACCCTCCCATTTCGATTTTTATTTAGTGGTATTTGAACAGCAATACATTTGCAGTAAATCACCAAAGTTTCAACTCAGTATGCTCATCCATGAACCGAAACGGGGTTTTATGAGTAATACATGTCAAAAAATCTACCTGAACACCGGTTGAAGAAACTAGGGTACGGTTTATTCATCGTGATAAAACATCGAAAATATCCGGTAAATGTGCACATTTATGGTATCAATTGGTAAGTAAATGTATATTCTGTGTAATTTATACATAAGAAAACACCTGCTCTCCAAATTACTGCAGAAAACAGCGGTTTTATCAGCACGTGTGTATTGGGGTGTTCCGGGTTACTTGAACGGATATCATTATTTTAGGGGAATATGTCAAGCAATTTCTTGTGTATATGCTTTATGGAATATCTCCATGGGTTGGTTGGGTCAGCAGCATCAAGCACATGTAAGAAAATTATTTATTGACGAATAAGAATTATTTGTTACACAAATTAGAGGATATTATAGGTATGCTTCTCATAGGTTTGATTTACACTTCTATTAGTAATAAATAACATAACAGCTTTTCGTGGTATTTTAAACTGAAGACTGGTGCTAGCCATTGGGCGAACAAAGAAGACCCTTCAGTGCTTTATTTTTGCAGATAGTTTATCTCATTTATATTTTCATTTTACAGTTGGTCGATGTAACTTAGTATAGTATACGTTTATATTATATGTATTCAAAAGCGGTCAGATTGTTAAATACTGTCATTTAATAGAAGCAGAGAATGTGAGTTCCAATTTTAGAATGTTGTTTATACTTTAATGTACAATGATCTATAGTATCCTGCACATAACAGTCCGGAGTACCATTCGGCTTTGTGTTTACATATCACATATCATCATTTTGCCGTCGTATGTATGTGTTTCAGAGTGTTGATGTTACCATTGGAATGGTGCTACCGGTATATCTTATGCTATCATTTTGTGCTTTGTTACTCTTATATTCTTAGGTTGTTAATTTAATCAAAATGCTTATGATTGTTATCAAATTGTTGGTCTGGTTGTCACTGGTGATACATGTATGTTTAGAAACTACGTACAATTAACACATTTTGGATTGTTTATCGCATTTCCGTTAATGTACAGATTTCATTTATTTCGCGGATTATTTCAATTCTTTTAGCTGGTATTGTGTATAATTTTAGCAGTCAAAGGCATTGGCAAACGTTGATAAATTATAAGATGCTTTTATTGTTGCAGTCTAACATCTGAATGGCCATATATGCTATAAGGCTTTGTACCTGTTCATATATTGACCCACATCCTACATGAAATATAAAGAAGATGACAAACGTGGGAAAATCGTCAACATGCCCTAACAATTATGTTGTGATTATTTGTTGTCCGGTTTCCAGAAATGAATATATCTTCCTAGTGGTGTTGTGTGACAACTACTTAGTCAGAATGACAGTTAAAATGCTTTTAATACAAACCTTAAAGGAAACTATAGTAGAATTTTTAAATGAGCCGGAACACACGTAACTGATTCGGAACCCCCGCAATCAGTGCATAAGGTTCAACAAAAATGTTAACAACAATACTTAATGCTACCAAATGTTTCAAACAGGCATATTGAAGCTGAAATATCTGTCTTCCAAAGTTTACTTAGGTTTAGGTGATTGCAAGTAAATTTAAAATGAAAAGAGCGGTTTTGTCGTAAGTAACCTGGAACTAGCCAATTGATAGTACATATATAATGTACTTTCCAGTTAGGCGTAAAAAAAAGTTTGTTTCAGGTTACTCGACCTACCCTAAAAAAAAATGCCCCAACCCTAGAACATTTTATTGGGTTTGTCAGGTTGATTTTTGTTTTATTAACCTTTTTCAATAATTAAACGTGTTTTGGGATAAATAGGTGTTTTGTTTTGATAGTATTCACTTATAGACAATGTTTAAGGATATTACTGATATGTTTTGAATATTTATTCAGTTTTAGAATCTTCAAGTTGACCATTTACCGAATAAAAAAATAACTAAATAAAAATAAATCCCGACCTACCTAGCCTAATTTGTTTGGGCATGTAACCTGAAACAAATTATTTTGTACGCCTTATGCATTTACATAACGAAAACAATCGGTAATTCATAACAAATGACGTTAAAATTAACATAGATAAAACATTTCTCTGTATTTATTTCAATTTAGCGCATCAATTCATATCCAACCCGTTTCAGGCGCGTGCATATGCCGAATGTATATAGGCATACGCACAGTTATATAGTTGCAAATGCCAGTAGGGATCGTAAATTTGGTATTTTCACTAAGCAGGTATAAACATCAACCGAATAAGTAATATTTAAAGCACTATTTAACTTAAAATGCTATATTTGAAACTGTATCAGACCACGTCGAAGTTTAGCACTTTCTATTTCCACGTAAGAATTACGAATTTACACATGTGCATATAGGAGTATGCCTGATTTTTCTTGCAAAGGTTATATATAATTATTTTCAACGATTTTCAGCTGAATATTTACAGAAAGTATTATGTTTATTAGGTTATTTTTCAATGACTGGTTTGTCTAAGGCCTGAAAGTGTCGTTTATTAAAACGTATGTGCATATTTTTGTATTCTAACTTATTTGAACGGTGGACAACACTGATAGCTAAAAGCCTATCGATATGGCTGAATATCATGAATTTAATTATTAATAAAAGTATGCTAAGACTATATAGTTGTATAGATGTTGTTAAAACAGTACATCTACATTTAAAGGACAAATAAAGGACAAATGACCAAACTGCTATCAATATGAGGGGCTACACATTTTAATAATTGGTTCTTTGATTGAACACGGCTGACTCATGCCAATTACTGGTATACTCCTATCATATAGAATAACTCTGCATGTTTATTGACACAATGCTCGTTGTATAAAATTTGTAGATGACGTTGAAACATTAATAAATAGTATTGAAACAGACAAATGTTACATGGTTGCGGTTGTAAAGTCTAGGCAAAACTGTACACTGCACCTTTAGTTCTTGTGAGGAGACCACATTTATCACACTATTTATATCAAAGATTCGCTTGAAATATGCATTTGGCTATTAATTTACACGTATATGGGAAAACTTCAAAAAATAGTTTCCTAATAAGAAGTTTAGATACGATTTTATTCGCGAAGTTGTTTTACTCTACTGTTGCTTAAATATAAATCTTAAAATACAGACTCGATCCAAAATATTACATTGGCTTCTTTTGTTTCATTTTGTTAAATAATGGTATGCCTCCAAGATCTTAAGTAAGAACGTTTTTTTTTCTTTTTCTATTGAGAGAAAAACAATACTTTAATAATAGTTTATTTGAACAACACGACTAAATGATGTTTCTTCTCGTTCTGTTACGGATGCTGCAGCTGTTACTTTTGGTCCTTTGTGACACGTTTTTATATACGTGTGTATTATACGGGGTATTGTAACATATGAGTTTAAGAATCTTCGTAAAGTACAACTGTATAATACAACTCAAAATATTGAAAGTGGGAACTGTCGCACTGTGCATGACAGCATAATTAAAACCATCTAACAGCAGATTTGGTGAGCGTATTTTTTCTAGTTATTTTTAAACGTTTTAATCATCCCGTCTAATTTAGGGTAATTTAGGACTAGATGGAACATAGTCTTTCTAAAACTGTTAATTATATTGATCACATTCAAGATTTAGGCCAAGTTTTTCAACAGAACTTGTCTTGTACGAAATTCAATCGGAATTTATGATTTTTATTTCAACTGACATCTGCTAAATATATTTGTCAGACTACAATCGTGTTCAAATAGACAAACGTCATTTACAGACATGTTTCTTATGGATTTACAAAACGTATCCGAAATGGTATATCGTTCGATACTTCATATATGTGATTGACGCAAATGGGCAAATCTGTTATGAGATGGTTTCAAACATAATTGCCCGAACGATAACAGCTATAGAATATTTCTTGAACACATTTGTAGGATAGAAACTGTTTCATGTTGGGGTTCACCAAGGGTCTATTTTAGTTCTTCTGGTTTATTAATATGTGTAAACATATTTTGCCGTTCTGTAGCAAGCCAGGACGCATTCAATTTCCCCCAAATATATGCTTGCAAACATCTGTTATACCTTTTAATTTAATGTTTGTGCAAATACAAACAACACCAAGTTTCAATAGTTTATTGACATTGTCTATTACTGTGCTGTCCAATCAATTAGGATGTTAAAAAAATAATCAGTCATACTTTTAAACACAAGTATTCATGGAAATTAAACCGAACATAAAGTGTGTCTTCATAACAAATACCAGCGTTGTTGTTTCATTCGTTACACACGTACAAGTACATGTAATATTATAATGAACTTCGTAGTATTCTTAGTATATATTGATAAATTAATTGTAAGATATATCTCAGCTATCTTCCCACGATTTATATGGGGTGTCATCGGCCAACAAAATAAGGCCATTTACCGCAACATCATGACTGTGTAGTCTTAAAAACAGAACAAGAAAAAAATATATTTACATTATGAAATAGTAACGTGCAACAACGTGTTTTTGTTCAGATACATCTGATAAATATTACCAAATTAGTTAATCTATTTAACCAAAGTGAAATATACAACAAACACTGTGATGTTAGTTAACGAAATAATTGTATATACCAGTAGTTACTGTATACATGTAAGAAAGACGTTTCGAATGAACTGTTCATGATTGCATTTTTGATTTCTTCTTTTAAAATACTATGAGTATATCATTGAACTCAAAATTTACAAGAATAAATAATAAACAATATATACAACAATTATACAAAAACAAACTATGTCAACAATATAAAATTAAGGAATGTTATTATAGAGTAAAATATATTTTACAAACAACGAATACCGTTTTTCAACATCGAATCCAGAAATGGAATTCTCGTCCAAAAGTTAGTTCTCAAAAAGATGTACCAATATATACATTTAGTCGTATAGTTAAACTAATTAACTGTTCGGTTTCAAGTCAGCTACAACGTAATAAAATTTACAAATTGCGACGAAAAAAGTCATGTCAGAAAGAAACACACTATAAACAAATATGAACAGCGTTCAACAAATAAAACATCCATACTATAAATATTATAGACATTTTAATACGAAGACATTGACCGTTTGGTTGCTCAGTTTTATGCATCCACTACTGGTGTTGCAAGCTCTAATAAGCCGCTGTCTTCTTAAGCAATTCATACCGCCGTAGATGTAATGTGAACAACAAAACTGAGGAACTACATTTGTGCTCAACCAACAGGCGTTTACAAAAACCGTAGTTTTCAGTCATACAGGTTGTGATTTATTGACAGCATAGTCCGTTGTTTTATTATTAAGATGGAACATGTAGCAACGTTCATCGTTTCCTGGTAAATGGAAATGCGTCCAATGCCACTAGCATTCGAAGGAGTTCTGAAAATAGTTGAAACCATTCAAGGTTTATAAATAATAAAGGATAAACGTACCACGACTCATACACCCGTCACATTATTCAATTTAAACTGCAATTGCATTCGTAGTGGAGAAAATATCAGTTATCATCTACCTGTCATGAATCATGAAAGAAATCCTGGAGCATCAGAAATATCTTTGCAGATGTAGTTAGTCATAAGTAATAGGTCGTTTTTGGCAAATAAATAACTGGATATGTTACAGATATGCCGCAGTGGTACATCATCTGTTATGCACTATGGTGTCCTTTACTGCGTTATTCAATAGCCGATTTGTCATAAAATTTGTGTAATATTAGAACATTCCATTGAACAAATGTCTTCAAAACTTAATGTACCAAACTAAAACTTCCACACAGACGCGGAAGATGGTATTTATTACCAAACTCCTCGCAGCGGTTACCTCCCCTATCGGTTAACGGCACCACTGCCATCACAAGTAAAATCCTTGCATATGTGGAAGGATTACGTATTTGTAACTTGTACTTATTCAATGCAACTGAATGCAATTTTCTACATAATTGGACTTTTTATATATCGCTTGCAGTCAATAATGAAAACAGAAAAAGAAAATAACTAATTAAAACCATAAATAATATATAGAAGATTTAAATCGATCATCATCACGTGGTTCGATATGACGGCAGGGATTTTATTAGAGCTATGCTCGATACCAGTCAAATCTCAGCGCGGAGGTTGAATTATTACATCAAGCACATGGTGCAAATATGAGGAAGTATCCAAATCTCAGTCCTTGACTTATTCAATTTATAAATTGGGCAATGTTTACGTAGATTTCAAGACATTGGCTTATCTCGTAACTTTCTAATAACCACATAATTAACGTTGTTCTTTTGTTCTTAATTGCTGATATTTATACAGTTTTCAGTTGAATAACACAACAGAAGTGTGTTCCTTGCAAATCTTCAAATTACTATTAAACTAACGGACAATAAACCTTTTCAGTTTTTGTTAATAACATTAAAAAAAACTCTGCCCCTTACATTGTGAAATCAACCATTGTGAAATGGAATTTTTTTTATTCATCGAGCTTCTCACGGGCTTGTCACCATCTTTATCAAGTACTCTCTTGTGTATACTAGGTTAAACACGTGTCGGTACTGTCCGAGGGCAATGATTGGATGAAACACTAGATTAATTTGATTGGCATTTGTGGAAACCTTTGATATAAACTTACCGTCGCTGTTCAAGGCGCCATCCCGGTCGTCGTCGGCTATGTCTATAAACCTTCTTCCATATGTTGCAGATACGTAATCGTCGTAAGAAGCTATATTTCTATAAAACCAGGTAATTTCTGATTGGGAAAGTTTGTTATCATGGTTTCTATCTGCCCAAATCATCATGAAATCTCGCAGGATTCCGTCAGACATATACATGTCTCCCTAAAATAAAAATAATATAATTATTTCACATTACTTGATGTTGCAAACTTAGAACGTTTGTGTTCTTGTTTAAATGTAATGGCAGGTGTTTCATTTTGAATAATTATGTATTATTTCAGCTCACATTTTATTAGTATGTATATCTACACAATAAATTTACCATAACGTTTTGTAATAAACACTGCCTACATCTTTTGTCATGCAACACATTAAGACTTAATTGCATATAAATGTCGTAAAAATACATAATTGAGGCGAGTCGTGGGAAACCTGGGCTGTATGCATGTGCGTAGTGTCCTCATTAATCATCAGCCTGTGTAGTTGGCATAGGCTAATCCAATATGACACTTTCCACTTGTATGGTATTTTTCTGTTTCAAGGAGGGGTCTCTTCTAAACACAAATCCACTGCAGGCGCAAAGTGTCGTCCCGGATTACCTTGTGCGAACTGCACAGGCTAATCCGGGACAACACTTTGCGTACACGCATTCAGTCCGATTTTCCCACGACACGCCTCATATAAGCTTTGCAATCGTTTCTTTCTTACCCCTATTGACCTCCTTGCAGGAACAGCTTTCGTCGTTGTGACACATAAAAGCACGAACAGTATCGTGGCCAATTTGGCCGTCGTCGTTAGCATTTTCGTCAAATCCATCGTCCGCTATAGCTGTCTATCTGGAATAAATATTAATGTGTCCGTGATTGAAAATATAATGTATAAATATATTTACGACTAAAGTAACATTTATTTGGCGCGTGTGTCATATTTAGTTTTTGTTTTAAGAATACATCTCAGAAAAAAATGAAATTCTATGCAATCGCAAATAGACAGTATGAGACAAAAGGAAATACAATATTTGTTACGCTTTTAGAAATGAAAAAAAGACCAAGATTCGTATTGAACTATGAAGTACAACAATTTTGATACTTTCAACTATTCTTAAAGAATTTGAAACGCCTCTGTTATGTCAAGTGTTTCTTTTAATCTTGCATGCAGCCATTTTAGCAAATGCGTGTCATTGTGCGTCACGAACTCCACCACAGTTTTCGATATATCGCATAATAATATTTATTTATTTGTTTGCGCATAACACACGCAGATATTAAAATATACGTTACTGTTCACAGTTTCCAATGCAAGATTCACTGATCTGATTGCATTTCAAATATTGTTGTTGATAACTGCAACAACTGTGTGGTTATTGTGAAAGTACACAGTTTGGGCTCATTTCCAATAATTGGACGAAGCAAAACGAATACAATGTTAATGACCAAGGATGAGTTCAGTGTACACGTATTATATTGCAGAAGCGATACTTTCATGTTGCATAATTAACAGTCACGTGATACCAATTAACTCACTCCTCTGCTGTTTTCGTGAACGGAAACCAGTGTCTATTTCTATTAAGATAAATGGTATTGCGATGGTCAAGAAAAAGCTTTTTATCGATGTATTAACTGATTAGAACACTAATTCAATTAACGAATCCGATTTTCCATCACTGATGAAGCAATCCAGGCATTCCACACCTGTTTGTTGACCAAACGTCACTGACCAAAACCAATGTTCCAGTATGTCTAACTGCGCGATTGTATGTACGAATGACTTCGTATTACAATCATGTACCAAATAATGTTCGTATTGCGACAAAGACAATTCCGTTGCTTTATCAATAGTAGTATATATATATATATATATATATATATATATTGTACATTATATTGAAAAGAACAAAATCAGCTGCGGCAATGATCATAACCCTGACATTTTTTTATCAAATAAATATTTGGAATTCTTTATGGAAGTTTACAATCCAAAAATATCTGTCTTAATCTAAAGAACCTCTCAACTCATGCACAGAACACGTGATCTTGGTATTTTTATGGTTAACTCGAACGGTCAAAATGATAAGCTATGATTCAAAGTGACAGGGAATATTTACATATCTCTAGCAATTAACAGAAACATGCCAATGGGGGTCATACGTCAAAATATTATTGCAGCAGGAAGGTTCATTACCCGCGTGACTCAGACGATACGTTTGTTTATTTACATCCGTTGTTCCCGTACTGTATGAATTCTTGTTTCTATAACTATAAAGATATAGATCAACAACTTGTTCATGTGTTTTGATGTATATCAACATATGATACCGACCAATGTTGGACGTTCCGATCATTCCAAAGCATTGCACGATGAAGTTTGTGTCTGTGCGAGTTGTGTTGTATCTTTCATCAAACCGCTTATAGCTGTCTAATTAACTTTGACAGTTCAAGTATACTCATTTTTTATGTTCCGATTTTGATCATTCCAAAGCATTGCACGATGAAGTTTGTGTCTGTGCGAGTTGTGTTGTATCTTTCATCAAACCACTTATAGCTGTCTAATTAACTTTGACAGTTCAAGTATACTCATTTTTAATGTTCTGATTTTGATGTCAGAAGAAATGGGAAAAGGTTAACCTACTTAATTGAACTTGATAAAGCTTTAAGTATTTAGTATTTAAAAAAATGCCCATATGGCATAGGGCACGCTGTGCAATCAACTATCGGTATCCGATTCTTGACATTATTTCGTGATATTGTGTTTAATAACCAGTTGATTGAATAATATATAAACATTATATCGTCAGAACTATTTAATAAACCGTATATGAGGAATACGTCATTATTGAATCTAATGCACTTATCAATCTTTCCCCCCGGGGAGGGGGAGCGGCGGGCATATACGGGATTTTAGACTGAAAGCAATTGCCGACAGGCGGGAATTCGACACACCGAATGATTCCGGGTCCCGGGAAATAGACTTTGTTCGGATTTTAGATCCCCGTAATATTGGCCCCCGGGCCATTTGCTACACCAATTAAGCATCCTCCATTGAGGGGATTTAGACAAAATGCTTGACTCTAGGGTGGGGAATTAGACCCCCCCCCCCAAATACAATTAGTCAAATTTCCCTGGGTTTGTCCACCCCTTCCCCCCCCCCCCCCCCTGCGGAAAATATTGATAGGTGCATCAATCTCAAATCAAGTCATATTAAGAAAACCAAGCATGTAACCAAGCATTATAAGCGTTCTTTCATTTGATAAGTTACTTTTATTCGCGAACGTAACTACTTAACTAGTTGTAAGCAATGTTGAACCGAATAATAATAATAATAATAATAATAATAATAATGATGATGATGATGAAAGTATCGTCTAAAAGGTCCGTGAACAAAATGTCAACGCATACAAAGTCACCGTCATGTTTCTTCTACTGTAACGTATCTCATTTCTGCTATATTATAATATAAATATAAGTGCTAGTATATTGATATACTGTTCATCCAATCGTTATCTTAAACTTGATTGTGTTTGGTTTCTTATTTATTTTATAAATGTTCTTATATATGGCATACAAAAGGTGAACAAAACTGGTCGTTGCTCCTTATTGAGAATTTAGGATATTAAATTTCTCGTGATCGTTGGTATATACTTCTGGAATATTTCGAATACATAATTAGAAAAGTATACGTAAATATTTAAATACAATACAAAATAATAAGTGATTGTTTTGAGAATATACAAGTAATTAGTATGGTAATAAGTATATAAATAAGTAAACATTTACGCAATAAATATAGTACGTAACAGACATGCAAACTTACTTACTGGTGGTACTGCAATGCGACCACGTGTAATGTCCAATAGTGACAGACTCTATTGAATGCCGATGTTGTTATGACGGGAACCTAGTCGCGATCACTAATTTATCCCCACACCAACTCATCCTCGTATGTCGTCATCCGCGCAGCGTCTGACCGAGTTCAGGCGGGTTCTACGCAGGTCAGACGTTTCCCGCAAATATTTTTCGCGCCTGTCTGCCTGCGGGAGTCATGTGTAAAATTCCAGATAAAAAGCAGGCGCATGCACGAGAATTGTCCAATCAAGGTTATCACGTGCGGGTTGGTTAGTTGGTTTCGATACAGTTGTTTACTGTCCGCGTTATCCGTAAAGGTGCGGCAACTGCTTACTTGATTCCAGAACAACTCTGCGACCAGTAATTTCTTTAGTACAGCCATGTACTCATACTACTGAAGCATTGGCATGAGGACTGGCAGAATGGTTGTGAAATAGGTCCAAGACATACCCGCGTACAAATTGTTGTTAAATCAACACTTCACACAGGAAGTTCCATTTAATCAGCGTCAAAATGTACGCATCTTCAGTATGCATAGAATACCCCGATCTGGAAGTAACTATGGCAATTGCTTCATGCAAAGTATCAGTTTTCATTTGCATACTATTTTCATCTCACTTACGGGTAGCTAGACCAAAGGTTCCAAATCCGGCACCTCAGCTATTTTAAACATTGTTGATAGCACAGGTTTGAGCTTATTCTGGACACGAATCTGAAAACTGAATGTTTTAGCCGAGTTTCTGTTTGTATTTTTGTTGAATTCTATATTTGGAACTCAGAATGCAAAATCATTTACCGGTATTTCATTAAATTATACGCACACATTTAAATGAAAATGAAATAAAGTACAGTGGGTTATGCTATATAAGGCACACAGTAGTTAAGCCTGTTGTTGGATATTAATCAAATACATGATCGTTGTCCAATAATTCCCTCCCACAAAAAAAATATAATAAAACGTCCATTAAGTATAAAATCCCAAACCGTATCTATTCAAACAGCACAGGGTTAAATGTTTCCGGTACGGAAAATTTATAAGAGCATTCGCACATCGGTATTTAATTTTAATTTGCAGTGAAATATATAGATCTATATATCTAAAAATATTCCAAATATCGATGCGCATGTAAAGTATATACCCATTAAATAATATATATATATATATATATATATATATAAAGTAACCCGTCTACATACTGGCAGACAGCTATCAGGAAATTGTGTTCATTCATTAACTGCGGCTGCCGATGAAACATTGCAGTTGTTGGAACGAACGAACTTGCTGTGTGCACATGGTTTTCTGCGAAATAAATTACATAATATACATGATGTACATGATGTATTCATAACAAAAACCCTTCTGTTCACTATTTCATTTAATGGCTTAGAGAATAAATTATTGCCAAATATATAATTAAAGACGTTCGCAACAATTTTATCCAATATCCAAAACTAAAACAGTCTTAAGAAATAGGGGTCACCGGCCTTGTTCCGGAATTATTGGGGTTTAACTACGGTACCTATCGAAGCCTTTTTTCAGTTTATGTGACTAGCAGTGTCCAATTATATAAAGCGTTCATGTTCAAACAAGGACGGAAATTTTTAAACTTATTTTTGTTTATTGTTTTGTTTGGCAATATACAAGTGCAGATTAATGATAAAACGCGCTTTATCTATTGTAACCATTCAAAAATTACTTTTAATGGACTTTTAATGAGGTTAATTATGCATTTAATATGCCTTTGAAAACATCAATAAATAATCAAATATACGAATATAATTGGTTCCAAACGACAGATTTTGTTGAAAAATTCCATATACATGTGTCAGTGTATGCTGAAACAAAAAACAGGGGTCACAGGCCTTGTTCCGGAAATATTGGGTTTTGAATACGGTACCTGTCGAAGCCCCTTTTTCAGTTTTTTTCGGCGTAGCTGTCTAAGATCACTTTTGACCTAGATTTCTTGCGATAATTATGCAGCGGGAAAATTGAATGCCAATAGAATTGGGCAAATTTTCTTATTTTAGGGAATGCAAACTTCAAACAATGGTTTAACGTATACCAATAACTGTTGCATACTTTTGGGGATTAAAAATTTACATAATTGTTTGCATAAGCGGTTAAAATGAAGTTATAAACATATCCTCGACATATACTCTAGAACTGAGGCTAATTATGAAACGTATTTTCTCATTGTATGCCATAAACAGAATGCTAGATTCATTCACGTAACGAAATAACTATTTTGTTTAGCCTACATTTATATAAGCGTTACGCTCTATAAATAGCAATTATGCAATGTTCCCATTCATAAATCTCATTCACAGGGTTGCCATTCCATGTAGCCCATTGATTCTAGCGAGTTCTTCACATTCCAAAAACAGTAGTGTCATTCTAAAAATAGCGCGCGTAGCTAGAAACAGTGTATAGCTGTGTTAATATACTCGTACATGCATCAATAATAGCGTTCAGAGAATCATACACCTAAAAATTTAAATAAATGGGAAATTTATATTTATAAACTTACTGTTACTTTGAATTAAAATTGTGGTTACGATTTATTAACGATTATTTATAATTGCATTTTTCTATCAACTTCTCCAGTAGATATTATTTAATATGTAAAACGATGCTACGTTTTCAATAGATAAAATGTCATGAAAGAAGAATCGGAATACGTCGAATTGTTATTCGCGTAGCATGAATACACAATTTGCAGTACTAATTATACACAGGAAGCCTTGAAATATCATATTTCTACTGATATAATTTAAAATCGTCATAGTCTAATGAATTTTCATGTTTGCGTTATCAAAAATAAAGTCTTAACATTTAACAAATCGCTGAATGTTCCCTGACTATTGCTTTTTATTGGGATACACAGAATAAATGCTTATTTGACTTCAAATCGTTGTTATATTAGATAACTAACATGAATGGTATATTACCGGTACTATAAATAACTATATAGACTCGCCTGATACATAATAATTTTAATTCATTCCCGAAATTATTTTCTTACATTGTTAATTTGTTAAATAGGCTTGACAAATTCAGACAACAATTATGTTCACCTAAATTATTTTGGTTATTCATATATCACTGGTGGAAACATGGAGCGGTATGATTGGTTTATTCACAGCATAGATAATAATGATAATTTTATTTAATTTTTAAATTAATAAATTTTTCTCAAATTAACTTTTTAGTCCGAGAAGTTTTCTTACAGTGTCCGGAAAATCTGGGGTCCAATAAGTCTCTTAATATTGGTGGGGACCAACATATCTGAGAAGTCACGTAACCTATCATTTTGGCCGTCTGTTTTGGTAATTTTTAAATGACATCTCAATATTAATTTCAAAGCCGATTGTCTCTTTTAAAGACATTTCTTGTTTTATCAATGTTTAAAATATAAAGGAGAGCTTTTTCAAACTAGGTTATGGTTCTTTCAACTGATATGTTTTTACATATCTTGTATGGCAATATACAAGTGTATTTTGGTAATAAAAAACGCTTTACCTACAATTACTGTTAAAATAATGACTTTGACTAGACATTGAAGTAGGTCAAATGGCTACTAATAATAACTTCTGAAACGTCATTTATTATGCAGGAATTATTTTGTTGCAAACGACAGATTTTCTCGCACATACTTGCACCAATGTATACTTACATCAAAACATTAGTAAAAAGAATGGGGAACCGAACTTGTTTGGGAAATATTGGACTTTAACTATGGTACCTGTGTAGCCTTTTTCATGTTTCGTGTTTACGTAAACAACGTATCAACTGCAAAAATATAATGTAGATATTTTTATGGATCTTTTTTAACTAATTTGTTTGGCAATACATTGTATACGTGTGTTTTTGATTATTTTAATGCTTTATGAACTGTTAACCATTGACAGGAACTTAATGACTTACACAGATTTATATTTATTGATTGAAATTATTATATTGTAACCTATATACAGTAAGAAATAATTTGCAAACGGAGAAATTAACCCAATTATTTTCTTCTTGTTGCGAACGTCTTTAACATCTTTAATGCAGTCGATATATTTTTATTAGTTACTCGTAGCCTCTGCAAACGTGTCAATCGCCAAATTTTGCATAATTACCGAAGACTTCCGATTTTCCAAAATGGCGGTATTGCCGGTTTTTAAAATTCCCGCCTGTGAAACTTATTTTACGCAAATGTCCTAAAATGAAAAATGTACGTAAATTTATTACACGATTGATGATTTAGTACAAACTTGTAATTTGTTTAAAAGCAAACTATCACGAGAAATCAGAGTACTTATGATGGCTTTAGCTTTAGAAGGCCTGTTGTGTGACCCAGCACCAGTTTCACATTCAGTGACCTGTTCAATTTTTGTGCGTACTGTTCTGTTATGAACTCTGACATGATCATTCCTGGTGCACACAATGCCCTACTTTATCACAGTTTACTTACATGTTTAATGATTAAAATTCATAGAAACAATTGAGTGTAGCTGCTTTTAATGACTGATGGGCATATTTTTGTTGTTAATTTTTAAACTTATCAGCCTGTCAAACTATACTGGTCATGAACCTAATTCCGGCCACTTTGGTGGTTGTTTTTTTTTAATCTCACGTACACAACTGATCAAAATTAAACTTCACATCAATAATCCTGGGTTCGAAACTCGTATAACGTGTAAGTTTAAACCATATTGGACGAGTGTAAAGTAACTAAATAAACGGAAATAAAGAACGTATAAAATGTCCATTTTCCTAGCTCAAATGTATGTAAATAATCGGCCACTTTTAGTATCCTCGGCAATGTTTATAACAAAATAGTTTTTTTTAATAACTATCCTTAGCTAAAGAGTAACGATCAAGGTTTAGTAACGATGAAGGTTTAGTAACGATCAAGGTTTAGTAACGATGAAGGTTTAGTAACGATGAAGGTTTAGTAACGATCAAGGTTTAGTAACGATCAAGGTTTAGTAACGATGAAGGTTTAAAAAAATTAAAATTTTGACTAAAATATCCTACCTAAACGACTTTGTTTCACCGGTACCCCCCCCCCCCTCCCCTAAAATTCTGTATAAGTTAAACCAATGTTGGCAATGGTGAACTGCAAGTGGTTTCGTTTCTTTCTTTCGCTTGTTTATATTGTGTTTGTTTTGTTTAAATGTCATTTTTATGTCAAACATAAAGTAAACAAGTTTTTTAAATTTGAAGCCAAGGGCGATGTGAGCTATAAATAACTTTAAACTTCCTTTAATTCTATTCGAGGGAGATAATTCTATTTGAAAATATTAGTGTATAGCTGTAAATTTTCACCTGTGCGGGTGTATGCGTTTTATGTGAGTAAGTAAACAGTTATAACTGATATGAATAATATAGAGAATACATTATTCAATAAAATATAGATATTATTAGTATGAATATAAATTTCTGAAATATAACAAACATATAATTCATAATACAGATCAATAAGTATGCGGGCCGAATTGTCAAAGGGGCCGAGTTGTCTAATGAATTGCTAACTAGAACTGGGACCGGATAAATCTAGTGGCCGAATATTCTCGATACCTTGAGTAACCCCTTCGCTGAAGAAGGCTACAACATAAACTTACCGGGGCTGCCTAGAGTTTACGATGATATTGGTATTAAATTCATTGAGAATTGTAAGAAAATCTGAGATAACCGAATTTAAAGAGAAAACATGTCTGGGCAAAATAGTGATGTGATCTTTTAAACAGAAGCGGGTGTTTCCTATTTAGTAAAATTTGCTTGTGAAAATTTGTTAACGGTTAGAAGAAATAATAAATTTAAATCTGTAATCATGCAACACCATATTTTCGGTGCGTGCGTATGATGACGTCAGTTTCCCCATGTGACTCAATATTTCCTGTTATGATACTGAGATTTCAATTTAAAATTAGATAACGATATACTTACTGGAATCGAGAAATCTGTAGAAGTCTGTTGCTATAGAATGTTCTTTTGCTAATTGTTTTAAAACAATATTAATCTCTATCGAAAAACGCTTTTTGAAGGGTGGCCGAATATTTACGTACAGGCCGGAATTACGTCCATGACCAGTATCGTGTAGGTACCTATTCTCGAACCTCACCTATTTTCGAACCTTTCGCTGTGTGCTATTTACACGTAAGCAAAGTGTGTAAGACGTCATCCGATTATGTGTACCGGTGCTACGGTAAACAATCTGTACAATCGTCACAAAATATCGGAAATATGCATCAAAAACTTGTATTTACTATCATATTTTAGTTTTGTTAAACAATTTTATTAAAAACTCTGACTTTTTATGCATTTCAAATAAATGTACATATTTCTTAAATTAAAAGTATTTTTCTTAAAGAAAAACTCCCCTTTGAGTTCCCCTATTGGCTGCATCGGAAAGACAAGTGATGATCATGTGATACACCATGTGTTTGTTATTGATAGCTGTGGGTTCGAGAACAGTTATTTTAGGCCGCCATGACAGTTGAAATAGCAGGGTGGCGACATAATACAGTGTAAATTTTCTAAAACATACAGAATCTTTGTCACTATTAATGCATAAAAATGTGCACCAAAGATTGAATAGGATCTATAATGTTGTTTTCAAGAATGCTTTTGCAACAAAGTCTACAGGCCAGGGTACATCCTTAGAGGTTCGAGAACTGGTACTTCCATGATAATTAGTGTCAAAAGACTGGCATTTCGGATCACAAGATTATTCATTGCCGGCATCACAAGATTATTAATTGCCGGCTATGTCGTAATACATGTATAGGGATACAAAAAAACATCACAGTCAAGTGCTCAAACTATGTCTGTGGTTAGGTGATTCAGTTACACCTAATTGAGTTATCATGGAAGTACCAGTTCTGGAACCTCTAAGAATGTACCCTGGCCTGTGGATTCTATTGCAAAAGCATTCTTGAAAACAGCATTATAGATCAATATTTCAATCTCTGATACACATTTTTATACTTTAACACTTACTAAGATTTTAGAAAATTTACACCATATGATGTCACCACCCTGCTATTTAAACTGTCATGGCGGCCT
This sequence comes from Congeria kusceri, assembly GCA_027627225.1. NCBI lineage: Eukaryota > Metazoa > Mollusca > Bivalvia > Myida > Dreissenidae > Congeria > Congeria kusceri. The sequence continues at coordinate 564,726 of JAPFQT010000080.1, forward strand.
AAAAATAACTGACCTATTTTAAAACCCACAGCTATAAATAACGAACACATGGTGTATCACATGATTATCACGTGTCTTTCCGATGCAGCCCATTGGGAATCTCAAAGGGGAGTTTTTATTTCCAAAAAAAAAAAATGCTTTTAATTTAAGAAGTATGTACATTTATTTGAAATGCATAAAAATTCATAGAGTATTTAATAAAATTGTTTAACAAAACAATATTATGATAGTAAATACATTATTTTGATGCATATTTCGACTAATTTTGCTTCGATTGTACAGAATGTTTACCAAAGCATCGGTACACATAATCTGATGATGTCATACACACTGTCTTACATGTAAATAGCGCATGAACAAAAGGTTCGAAAATAGGTGAGGTTCGAGAATAGGTACCTACACAATAACATTATGAGTGTCTAACTTATGTCGCCCCTGCACACATCTTAATTACTGACACAAACAAAATTTACTTACTCTCCATGCAATGAACAGTAGTACAAATTACCATACATATAAAAGATTTATTCCTTAATAAGTGTTCTTTTTCACAGCTGTAATTCATAGTTGTAAATTTTTTTAGACATAATACTTGTTAAAACTGGTACAGTACATTTCATAATAAATGGGCATCTCTGAAGCTGGAACTATTGACTTTTTTTACCAAGGGAGCAAGAGAGGGTCATATAAAATAAGACTGCAAACACAATATTTACCTAACTGAATGTAAATTCAATCTTTGCAAGAAAGCAAGCATAGTGAAAATTTCTAGCAAAACTAATGATCCATAAGTATAAATATTAACTGTTATTACATTTACGATTTAGGGTCACCAAAAATGGCACATCAATCTAAAGAAAAAATATATATGTATGAAAATTATTATACCGTTATACCATTTTATTCAGATTCATTTTATTATTGAATTTGTGTAATTGAAATTTGGGTTTTCAAATGAAGCTGTGTAATGGAATCCTAAGTTTATGAAGTCAGCAGACTGACACTAAGTGACTGAAAATGAAAAACGTCCTGTCACCACCAGCCATTTGCACAATTGTGCGATCTAAGGCTTGCCAGATACGCAGGTCTCTCAGCAGAAACAGCATAGATGTTAAAGGAGCATTTGTGCTAGAGAAAGTGTGGTCATTTGAAGGGGAAGACTCTGGCCATGGTAAGATATGAGAGATATCACAGAAAAAATGTGAATTTCTAAACAATTGCGTAATACTTTGAAAATAACATAATTTAAGTTAATTATTGCAATTATTTGGTAAAAAAGCACATACAATGCTACATTTTTGATGAAGAAGTTAAATGTTTGACTTCAGATGGCAGACCAATAAAATAATGATAATCATAAATAGGAATAGATTATTATCATTATATGATTTCTTCCTTGATTGTTGATTTTTTGACCCAATTTTTCTTAGAAAGATTGGGGTGGTCGGATGGGCAGGTAGGCGGGCAGGGGGGTGGGGGAGGAGGTGATGGCGTCATAAACTTTTGGTTTCCGCTCTCTAACTCAAGAAAAAATTGAGATATTGTAATGAAATTTCATACATAGATACCTTATAGTGAGATCTCACTTGGGTTATGCATATGGGGTGGGTGGAGTTAAGGTCAAGGTCACTGTTACTAAAAACAGTTTCTGCTGAGTAAATTTCATTTGAAAAATTTGGTTTTGAGGGAATTTCCACGTTTCTTGTTTAAATGGTGTCTTAATTTTTCAGAATATAATTGGAAAATTGTTGTATTTATAATAATAATTAATTGTAAGTGATTAAATATAATAATAATAATGCTAATATAATAATTATTATAATATAATACCACTATTTTTGTTTCACTTAACATCCATCTTACAAAGTTGGTATCATTTATATTTCACAGAAAACAGTTGAATATAAGGAAGTTTACATGCAGTTTCAGGTTCTCAAGACAATCTCTCAGAAAGTGAAGAAGCAAAAGATGCCTGGTGCAGCAAACACTGTTGGATACTCTCCACCAATTTACTGACCGCACATTCATGTGCAAGGGTACATATTTATATTTTATCATGAAGCTTTCTTAATGTGTACAAATTGTGTTGTGCATTATGATGAAGCTACTTTAGTGGTTTTTTTTGGCTAGCAACAACTTGGTTGCATTGTGGATATATTTTTTTAAATTGTAATGTTATTTTTACAGGGTTCGAATTTAGGCTCGCATACTCGAGTATGTTTCGGAAACTGCGAGTACATTTTCCCAAGCTCGCAAACATGTGCGAGGTCCGTAAAAGACCATGTATAATGTGCACCCGATTTTTGAAGCAAACTGGGAAGAATTTGGAGTAGTTTTGTCCATGTCTGTTGGATATTATATTCCCATTTTTTCTCCATATTTGTCGTTGTTCTGTTATATTGTACTAAATTTACATTCATAAAATAAAGTAAATTTCAAATACTCACACATAGATTATAATTACCTTTAGCTCGAAACAGAGATAACAATCCACATTGAATGTAAATAGTAATGTTAATATTATGTTATAATATTTTGCGAGTTAATTCCGCATTTTGCGAGAAAGCTCAAAAGCCACTCGCAATTTTTTGCAAGTGGCTTTTTTCGTTAAATTCAGACCCTGGTTTATATACAGTGTACTAGTCAGTGTTTTTTTTCATCTTTGGGGGAAATGTGGCGAGCCCTTCAAATGGGGAATTTTAGGGCATAAGGGGATTTTGTTTTAGAAAAGCATTGTTACTGCGTTTTTCCTCACCACTTTGATAATGGTACCGGTCAAATTGTGAAAATTAGCATCGTTTTCAGCAAAATTGGGCATTTTATCACTTTCATTAAAAAATGTCATAAAAGATGTAAAAACAGTAAGTTACTTTCCCTAGCTGTTAACAGTAACCCAGGATTTTTCTCAGGCGCCCCGGTCCTTATGTCAAATTTTTTTTTTGCGACGTGTCATACGACGTTATCTGGTGTGTTTTAGCTCTTAAAATTAGGCTAACACGTTTTCAATTTTCTGTAAATGTTTAAGCGAATTGAAATAAACGAAACATCACCGTTTAAATAGTATACTGTAGCCTTTTAAAAGCAAAAGCGTCATTGTAAGAATCATGAGTTAAATACATGTATATTATACATGCTTTGTTCTTGCAAAAAGGGGGGGGGGAATTTTCCCGTGCACATTGTGCCTACGTGCGTCAAATGTTAAAGACCTGTATTTAGAAAGCACATGGTCAGTACACACACGCTTTCCATGACGTCGTGGTTGTCAGCAGACATTTCACGCTCTTTTGCAGAAAACAGGGGTTTTACATGGCATACAACATACCGCTTGTGTTTACGAAACTACAACACTGAGCAGTAACACTGGATAGGCTTTTCCGATTACGATTTCATATAAGCGTATTTGAGACTGATCTGTCGCAGTTTATTTTTTAAAGTTATGAAATTTATTAAATAAGTGCTGAGCGCCAGATAATTTTTTCAGTCAAGGGGTATTTCACTCATGAAATTTTGAAATGATGAGTAAAATACAAACATCAAGATTTTCCAGGAGTATTTTATATCACCCTCAAAGCATCATATCAATTAAACGGTCCTATTTTGCAGTACACTAAGCAATTATCAGTTTTTCTGTTTTTGTTTTTGGATTGTCAGTGTTGTTTGTTGTTGTTGATTTAGATTATTGCACTAAATTTACTTTCATTAAAACACAATCAATGTAAATTTCAGATGCACATACATAATTACCTTGTGTGCAAAACACGTTAATCCAAATTAAATGTAAACAATTCCTTTTAATATTCAACAAGTTTATATTACGTTACATAATCCCATTTTAATTCCAATAGATGTATATTTCAGCACTCCCATTTAAATCTCCAATTTATAAAATGCAAAAACAAACTGTCTAATTTTTGTCAGCCTTGACATTTTCCCAAGAACGCTAAATCATTAATGCTTTATCGCCACTGCTTGCCTGCATTGTTCAGGTACAGTAGATTGACGCTCTTTCACCAACCATGTGCTCAGTGCGTTACAACCATGTGCTCAGTGTGTTACAACCATGTGCTCAGTGTGTTACACACTTACCACTACAAGCTGTTTGACAATGGCCCCAGCTCTGCAGTTACATGAAAGCACTTTGATGTCAAACCGCACTGTTGCTATGGTGGTTGCTTACGGCTTGGCTATTTAAAAGCCAGGTTAATTGATGACATCGTGCTTTCACTCTTCTAAGTTGTTACATGTGTTATTATCAATGACTGTGCTTTGAGCGGATTTTATTGTTTGCTCAAATTGTAATTATGAATGGTTTAGGAATGACAATGAAAATAATTAATGATTTAATACGAAGTAGACACTGGTGGTATGCCTGATAATAGCACGCGATGCATATAGTGGATTTTACCATGATTATTTTTACACACTGAATTTTAAATTAATTCGTATTTAGAAATTTTCCATGCGTATCTTACGCAGATACGCATCTTATCTGGACTTCTGTAAGTGTGCATATTATAAAATCATTCCAAAGCGAAGATAAACTGAGCGTTTCTATTGGCTCATATCGGTTTTACTGCATGATGAAACTCCGCCTACAAGGCGGTGCTTCACAGTGATTGATTGCGGCTTAGGAATAACTGTAAATAGTTAATATTTACGGTGAAGTGACACTCGCTTTGATCCTTTACCATCTTTATTGAGCGGGTGTACATGTTTCTGCAGTGAAAAACGGCCTTGTTACGTAAGAGATTAGCTCATACAGCAGGAATGGTCGGTCTGCTGCAGTCAACACAGCTAATTAATTGATGAAATACACGTGCCCCGGGCGATGTTTATAAGCGCAACACTAATTTTAGACGCCCCGGATATGTTTAAGTTAAAATTTAAGTGCCCGGGCACCGGGGCGCTAACATGGCCTGGGAAAGGCCCTGCAGCTGTGGGTGGAGGTTTACGCTTGGGTAAAACAAAAGTACAATACAGGAACAGTGTCAATCTTTTCAGGGTCTTTTTGGAATTTTTTCTTATATTTGGGAATTTTTTATCTTTAAATTGAAAAAAAATGGTAAGAAAATCGGATTGGGATACCGTTTTCTGGTACCGACTTTATATAGAGGAAAAACGCAGTGTTTTAATAATTTAATGCTACTTAAAACATTTATGAATTGTTTTGCTAGAAATGATAACTTACAATATGCACTAACTTTGTTTGATGAAAAATTACTGGGATTGCTTACAAAATTCCTCTATCTCTGTAATTTTTTGTCAGATTTTTGTCTTTTTTGTTTCAAAATAAAACTTACATTCTGAGGGGTATTTTACGGTAAATATAGGATAAAAATTTAGACTTTTTAAGCCAGGGAATGGGGCCAAATTTCGGCCCCAAATTGGCCCTAAAAAACCCACTGATATCTATCCTAGGCTCCATTGAGAAACTTCAAATCAAGGAACAGACTTCTGTTTTGAAGCAGTAAATTATAAAAAGAACATTTTTTAGTGCAAAATGTCCTGTTTTGTGCATTTTAAAATTTATCGTTCAAAAGTACACTTTAATATAAACAGCACAAAAAGTAATCAAATGTGTTTACTAACACACGGAAAGTATGAGAATTTAACAAGATCCGTCAGACACAGGCATGCCTCTTCATCTTGGTATTCCAATTTTCTGTGGTAGAAATTGTCAAAGTGCTCAATATTTGAATGTCATTATGTATTTCTGAGGTAAAGTTCAACATGTTTTACACTATCTTATCTACTAGTACTTGAATGCATTCTATAATTCACTTAATTGCTGCGAAAACATAATTATGTGCTTTTTTTAATAACAAGAAAATTTTTATAACATCATGATGATACAAGTATTTAGTTTTCAAGCAGTTCTAAAGTAAAAATATTTCTGCAGTACATGTAGCAGGGTTGTTAAATTTCCCAAAATGCTACTCGCCCTGTAGGACTAGTGACTGCAGCCGGGTCCGGCTAGCTCAGTTGGTTGAGCGCTAGACTGTCAATTCGTGGATCGTGAGTTTGAACCCCAGCCCGGCCACATAACTTGTGTGGGGATTGGTCATGAAATTATTTATACGGCCATTTTCCCCCTACATCTGATTCAAGTAGGGCAGTTGTCAGTTACTAGCATAGGTATGCGCACTTAGTACTGGTAAACCGCTTAGATCGGCTAAGCTTGCCCAGGAAAAGTGTGAGTAGGTTAACTGACTGCCATGATATGACTGAAATACTGTTAAAAACGGCGAAAAACCCCAACAAAACAAACAAAACTAGTGACTGCAAATCCTTACTCTCCCTTACTAGATCTGTATTCGCCCTTACAAAATACATGATATAGCTTAGAAAATCAAAATTACATGTTTGCTTGTACATGCTTGTGCATGTGAAAAAATAAAGAAAGAAAAGAGATGTGTACTATTAACAATTATTTTCGAACAATTGAAACAATTACAGTTAATTTACAATAATCGACAAGACTACTTTAAAAAAATTGTGACATAAATAATTATACCCCCACAAATGAAGTTTGGGAGGGGGGGGTATATAGGAGTGAGCTTGTCGGTCTGTCAGTCCATTGGTATGTTGGATTTTTGGTTCCCGGATGATAACTCAAGAAGGGCTTGACATATTCAAATAAATTTTGGTACGTATGTGTGTAACATCATAAAATACAGGTCAAGTTCAACTTTATTTTGACAGAGTTATGGCCCATTTTTGACTTAAATTCCGTAAAAACATGGTTTCCGGACAATAACTCAAGAATGGCTTGGCATATTCAAATAATTTTTGGTAAACATATAGAGGATATTTGTTTAATGCAGTGTAAGATCATATTTTATTTCATGAGTGGTCATAGAAACAATATTTTCACAAGTGGCGCAGCCACGATTTGCGCCACGAGTGAAAATATCTATTTTTTATGACCACTCATGAAATAAAATATGATCTTAAACTGTATTCAACACATTTTCTTTTTATTTCATGCTTTTGAAAGATAAATAAAAAATGCGCGAGATATGCTGAAGCGCCACAAGTTGTGTGTATCATGATCTCATATATATGACGTCATTATGATTCAAAAATTGTCGATCACTGTTGTGGTGGGAAAACAGTACCACTCTTACTGCGTCGTTGTCGCTTAATTATATTTGTATTGATATTTATTATGTGTTTTATGTAGTTTAAAATGGCCGATGTTTACACTGAAGATTAGGTATTCACATATTATAAAAAAATAAACAAAAACACAAAGTTAAAAGAAGTTCCATATAACCAAGAGTGAAATGATCAAACGTTATCATTTCACTAGACCTAGAGTGAAATGATCGGGTTATCATTCACTGGCATTCTCCACTCGTTCACTGCATAGCATGAAATAAGTGTAGCATCATAAAATACAGGTCAAGTTCGACTTTGGTTACAAACCACTAAATTTTGACAGAGTTATGGTCCCATTACGACTTAAAATCCCTAAAATTATGGTTTCCTGACGATAACTCAACAATGGCTTGACATATTGTAATAATTCTTGGTATACATGTGTAGCATCATAAAATATGAGTTAAGTTCGACTGTGGTTACAAACCACTAAATTTTGACAGAGGGTGGCGGCATCAACTTTTTGTTTTCGCTCTCTAACTCGAGACAAATTGAGCTATTGTAATGAAACTTCATACACAGATACGTTATATTGAGACCTCGCTTGGGATTGCATATGGGGTCAAGGTCAAGGTCACGGTTACTAAAAATAGAAAAACGGTTTCCGCTCAATAACTTGAGAATGCATTGAGATATTTTAATGAAACTTCATACATAGATACCTTATATCGAGACCTTGCTTGGGATTGCATATGGGGTGGGTGGGGTCAAGGTCACCATTACTAAAAATAGAAAAACAGTTTCCACTCAATAACTTGATAACGCATTGAGATATTTTAATGAAACTTCATTCATAGATACCTTATATTGAGACCTTGCTTGGGATTGCATATGGGTTGGGTGGTGTCAGGGTCAAGTTCACCATTACTAAAAATAAAAAAAAACAGTTTCCTCTCAATAAATTGAGAACACATGGAGATATTTGAAGGAAACTTCATACATAGATACCTCATATTTAGACCTTGCTTGGGATTGCATATGGGGTGGATGGGGTCAAGGTCACCATTACTAAAAATAGATAAAAAGTTTTCAATCAATACCTTAAGAACGAATTGAGATATTGTAATGAAACTTCATATGTAGATACCTTATGTCTAGACCTCTCTTGTGATTGCAAATGGAATGGGTGGGGTCAAGGTCACCTTTAATAAATATAAAAAACGGTTTGCACTCAATGACTTAAGAACTTATTTAGATATTTTAATGAAACTTCATATGTAGATACCTTATATTGAGACCTCGCTTTGGATTGCAAGGACAAGGTCAACATTTCCTAGCCATAGGTGTATGACCTTCACCTTGCACCCAGAACTTTCTTTCATTATTGTGCTGACTTATGCAGTTCATCAGAAAAAAATTTAGTTTTCGTGAAACTTCCACATTTCTTGTTCAGTTATGTTTGGTACACAGGTGTAACATCATAAAATACAGATCAAGTTCAACTTCAGTTACAAACTATTAAATGTTAACAGAGTTATGGCTCCTATTGAAATTACATTTTTCCAAATACACTGTTAAACATTCACAAATAAAAAAATTAAAGCATTCTCTTTGTGTCTATTTCTTTCAAATGGATGCCATAGTTTTGTGACAAGGCCATATTGTGGGGGTTATCCGTCACTCATGTGACAATTCTAGTTTTGATATCCACTAAGTGGTTTCTGACAATAAGTATGTCAAAGTTGCTTATACAGTCTTATACGGTTAAACTTGCCCACCCCCTTGTGGTCATGTTTTAACAACTGAAAATTATTTTAAGGAAGTTGGTAGAGAGTCACCCAAGGAACATTACTGTGAAATTTTTATGAAATCCAAGATTGTCAAAGTTGCCAAAAATGGCAATGTATAAAGTCAAACTCCCCGCCTCTGGCAGCCATATTTTTAAATGAATCAAAATCGTTTGAAAAAAATTGGAAGAGGGTCAACCATGGAACATTACTGTGAAATTACTTTGAAATCCAGCAAGTGGTTTCTGAAGAGAAGATTGTTAAAGTTGCCTATACATCCATATATGATCAACCTTCCCCTCCCCGTGTTGGCCATGTTTTTAATGAATCAAAATTATTTGAAGAAATTTGGTAGCGGCTCACCCAATTAATATTCTATAAAATTATTTAGAAACCCATTAAGTGGTTTCTGATGAGAAGATTTCAAAGATGCCTATATGGCCATATACGGTCAAACTTCCCCACCCCTTGGCGGTCATGTATTTGAATGAATCTAAATTATTTGAAGGAATGTGGTAGAAGGTCATCCAAGGAATGGTTCGGTGAAATTATTTCAAAATCCAGCAAGGGGTTACCGACAAGAATAATGTCAAATTTGCATATACAGCCATATATGGTCAAACTGTCCCACCCCCTGGCAGCCATGTGTTTCAACGAATCAAAATTATTTGAAGGAATTTGGTAGAGGGTCATCCAAGGAACATTATTGTGAAATTATTTTGCAGTCCAGCAATGGTTTCTGACGAGAAGAATGTCAAAGTTGCCTATACAGCCATATAAAGTGAATCTTCCACACCCCCTGGAGGCCATGTTTTTAAATGAATAAAAATTATTTGAAGGAATTGGTAGAGGGTCACCTAGAAACATTTCTATGAAATTATTTGGAAATCCAGTAAGTGGTTTCTAAAGAAAAGATTGTCAAAATTGCTGGTATGGCCATTTGCAGTCAAACTTCCCCACCCCCAATTGGCCATGTTTTTTTTAACAAATCAAAATGATTTGAAGGAATTTGGTAAACGGTCATTTAAAAAACATTTCTGTGAAAACTATATTGAAATCCAGACAGTGGTTCCTGACAAGATGATTTTTGAAGAATTTTGCGTTTTTAGGCTTTTGGTTGCCATGGCAACCACAGTTTTCCATATATCCCGTTGAATTGAAGGTTTTTGGTAAAGGACCACCCCACAATTATTCCTGCCAACTTTGGATCAAATACTCCAAGCGGTTTTAGAGAAGTCTTTTGAAGCAGTTGGATGATCTGGAAATAACATGTGATAAGCTTGTTATCACCAATAGCTTTGCAACAGTATTTGGCAAATCATTTGCATTTCAGTTGACAGCTTAAGATTCAACATTAATGGAGTTCTGCTTTCATGCATGTTTTGTCTATTACTTTCAGCTATGGGGGGTATTTAATGAAATTTGCTTTTAGGTTGTTGGATTTGCGGTGACATTTTTCGTATCCAATCAGTCCGTGTACAAGTACATGCAGTTGAATACCATTCCCAGAGAAGGAAACAATTAAGTTGAAGATAATGTCAAAATGTTTCATTGATATAAATTGTCAGTGGTTTTCAGTTAGATAGACTGAAAATAAAATAAATTGTGTAAACTCGGCTAACTGTTTCTATTTGATGCGTAAATTCAGTTCGCCAGTGAGTAGCTATTTAATAATATGAGGACACTGCTTTTGCAGTAATCCTCAACATGGGTATTAAGTGCACTCAGTTTCTTATTTATTGCGTTACATTGTAATTCACATCAATAGGTTTATATTCAGTACATATAGTTTCAAGTCATCCATTTTACCTGGTTTAATAGTGTGTTGTATGTTTTTTTCCCAGGAGTTTGATCTTGCATTTAAATTGTAAAAAATAATAAATATTTTTTTTTTTTTAAATTAGTTGATTTGTATGAAAAACATCAAGAAACAATATTTTTACTAACTGCATTAATTTTGTAACTGGTAATTCCCCCCCCCCCCCATCGAAAATGGCGGGGTATATTGGTTTGGTAATGTCTGTCAGGGTGAGGGCCCTTGATTTATCTAAAATTGGCCTTTTTAACAATATACACGCTCTATGTCCAACAGTTCTCATCCAGTCATCACCAAACTTGACATATTTGAAAGATTGTTTTTAATAGGGATGGGACCGAATATTCAAATATCGGATCATATTCGAATATTAAAAAACGAATATAAATATTCGATTTTTAAAATTTATTTAAAGAACAAAATTTCTTTTAAAAATCATGTTTTTTTCCAGTTTGATTGCAAAATTAAATGAATTCCAGTCGTATTGTATTTCCTGCCTAGCAGGTGGGCGGGGGCAGTGTAACGTTTTTACAACACATGCCAAACATGTCCAATTAACGACAATTGATAATTGACAGGAAAGCCACGTCTTTACAAGGGCCGCGAATTAACGGTTTGTAGGAGGCCCGAATATTACGCATTGTATCAACAAATAACAAAACTGGGCCATGTTGTGATTACGGTTTCACAGTTTGCACAAGGCGTTCATTGTTGTTTATTATCCTTAAGTGACGGTTAACTTGTTTACAGTAAATTATAATTACTCTCTAAGTAAACCAATCAAAATGAATCCATTATCAGCCAATCAATTTCTTTAACAAAATTAGCATGATCTGGTCAATATACATCACTTGTAAATTATTCTCCATTATATCAACACCGTATATTATACAAGAGTCTTTGTTAATAAACAATGCCACCATCACGTGCCTGCAAGTACTTTACGCGGTCATTAGACAAAACCCAGGCAACATGTAATCTGCACAGCAGATACAAGCTTCATGGTTCTAAAAAAAAACTGGACGATTAACAAATTAATTAACAATACATTTAACAATATCTTACATTTCTTTATATTTGCCTAACACTCACTAAGTTATATTGCTAATTTACCACTGAAACCTGGTAAAACAACTACGTGCATGTAGTATACATATTTTGGATCGGTAAATATTCGGACAGAGTGTCGTATATAGTAGTATATAGTAGTATTTACAAAACGAATATTCAAATATATTCGAATACCTAAAACGAATATTCGAATATTGATTTCAGTATTCGGTCCCATCCCTAGTTTTTAACCTAGAGGAGGCATAACCGTGTTACAAACATCTCTCGTTTTAGCTCGATATACACAGGCATTTCATAATTGACGCCTTACTTTTATACTTGTGCACAAGTATGATAGAAATGAAAACTAAATTGTGGACTCATGATTTTGATGACAGCAAGGAATTTATTCGGAAGATTGAGATAAGACCAATGGAAGACACTAATTGTTTACCATTTAGATACACAACTGATAGATGGCTACCCGATATGACACGCCGAACAGTGGGCTATTCTTGGGGCTTAATCTAGCAAAAAATGAGTTTCATTGTTATCTTGATCAAAGCCACTTGCACAATTTGGTAAAAGGTATTTATTTACTCACTGTCAAAGGTGTGGATGTGGCGCTTGCATTCAACATTGTTTGTATGCTACTATAAACACTCGGTACAAAAGAAATGGAAACCTACATTACCAAAAGACCACTTACATGAACAATAATCGCAAAACAATTAAGATTTTTGTTTTATCTGTTAAAACAATAGGTAAGTAAAACAGGCTTAGACTTTGCCCCCAGACATGCAACATGTCTGGTCAGTCCCCTTTAAAATATTATAAACGTTTGTATTTGTTTTGAAGATCATTTAACCTGTGGGTATTGTTGATGTATGTTCTCTAGCTGATGATATATTAATATGTATTACTAAAATAACATTATTTCTGCTCATTTCATGTAGTGCTGCAAAAGGATTTTACCCAAGAGAGCCGTTTACAAATGTGCAGGTATGACATTTATGTATTTTTATTTTTTGGAGCAAATTTTGAGCTACTTAATTATACAATAATATATAATAAAAACTTGTTTTGACCTACGTAATTATACAATAATATAAAATGAAAAACAAAGTTGGTAGACCAAAAAAAAACAAAAAATAATAAAATGAATAAATTAAAACATAATTATTTATTTGGTTATAAAATGCTTAACGGTACATTAAAGCATAACATATATTATTCATGTAATAAGATAGGATCAGTTCGTATTGAGAGTATTTTTTCAATTACGGTATATCTTTCATTTCAATACACATTTTATTTATCTAAATAATGTTGATGAAATGTAAGTGCCAACATTATCGTAAATAATGTTTCAAAGGAGGAATGCAATGGGAAAACTGCTATAAGATATATAGGTAGACAACCTTGCGAATTGTAGCAAAACACATTGTGTGGTTTACTAGTGCAGCACAGATGCCTACATTTAGTATTTATTGTTGATGGCAACATGAAATGTTCACTGCACATTGTTTTATAAGTTGTGATGTATTGAGCTTATGCCATGGCAGTTTGTCCGTCATGCGCGCATGCGTCCATCCATAAACTTTTCCTTTAAACAACATCTCCTAAACAGATAATCCAACCTTGATGAATCTTCACAGAAATGTTTCTTTGGTGGTCCTCTACCGAAGTTGCTCAAATGGTTCCAGTCCACTGCACAAGATGGCCACCAAAGCTATTAATAGAAAAATCTTTAAACAACATCTTGTAAACCCCTGAGTGAATTTTGAAATAATTTCACAAAAATGTTCTTTGGGTGGCCCTCTACCAAAGTTGCTCATATGGTTCCACTCCGTTCAAAAACATGGCCACCATGGGGCGGAGCCATTATAGATATATTGAAAATCTTCTTGTCAGAAACCATTGGTTGGATTTCAAAATAATTTCACATAAATGTTCCTTGGGTGGTTCTCTACCAAAGTTGCTCAAATGGTTACGCTCCATTGAAAACATGGCCGCCAGGGGGTGGGGCCATTTTTCCGTATATGGCCGTATTGGAAACTTTGAAAATCTTCTTGTCAGAAACCACTGGTTGGATTTCAAAATAATTTCACCCAAAATGTCCCTTGGTTGGTTCTCTACCAAAGTTGCTCAAATGGTTCTTCTCTATTGAAAAACATGGCCGCCAGGGGGGTGGGGCCATTTTTCCTTATATGGCCGTATTGAAAACTTTGAAAATCTTCAGAAACCACTGGTTGGATTTCAAAATAATTTCACAGAAATGTTCCTGGGTGGTTCTCTATCAATGTTGTTTAAATAGTTCCTATCTGTAGAAAAGAAAGACCACTAATGGGTAGGGCCATTCTTCTTATATGGCCATATCGAAAACTTTGAAAATCTTGTCAGAAACCATTAGTTGTATTTCAAACTAATTTCACCCGAAATGTTCCTTGGTTGGTTCTCTACCAAAGTTGCTCAAATGGTTCTTCTCCATTGAAAAACATGGCCTGTAAGGGGCGTGGCCATTTTTCCTTATATGGCTATATTGAAAACTTTTAAAATCTTGTAGTCAGAAACCACTAATTGGATTTCAAAATAATTTCGCAGAAATGTTCCTTGGGTGGTTCTTTTCCAAAGTTGCTCAAATGGTTTGGTTCTGTAAAAAAAAAAGGCCACCAGGGGGGCGGGGCCATATTTCCTAATATGGTTATATTTAAAACTTTGGATTTCAAAATAATTTCACAGAATTGTTCCTTTGTTCTCTACTAAAATACTTTTGCTTCTGACATTCCTTACTTAATAAGCCAGCAGAGCGATACAGACTCTTACATGCCTCTTGTTTATATTTATATAAGCGATTCAATGTATGTTTTTTCACCTCTAAAATTTCCACCCTTGTCAAATACCATCTTTGAGGATATTTCTGGTTTATAACAATTGTATGTGATGCTGGTATATACACATGTTTTTAATAAAAATTTAGTTTGTATTGCACTGTATGCGAATACATCACTCACTTGTCTGTTTCTTTTGGTCATTAATCTTCTGAATGGTTTCACCATTAATTTGCTTGGAATTCAGTTTTCAAATACTTCATTCATATTTCCGTCTATTACTCATATTTATGTGCCCTCCTGTGGTGGCTTCAATCCTCGCACTACTCTAATGTGCTGGTTATTGGTGGTATATCCACAGGTGCTAGCTTCTGTTTTGTGTCAAGGCAAGTCTGTCTATGGAGCAGACTGTTCCAAATGTTGGTATGTACTTTACTACTGTATACTGGCTTGATTTGGAGGAGTGCGTGCACTGGCGTTATATTTTCACATGATTTTACGAGACATAAAATCATGTTGTCAGTGAGTACACCTGTCATAATAATTACAAGAGCAACAATTAAGGCGTAAATTTTTTTTATGTTTGTTTCAGGTTACATGCCCCAAAAAAGTAGGGTAGGTAGGTCGGGATTTATGTTTTTTTTTGTTGTTTTTTTATTTGGTAAATGGTTAACTTCAAGATTCTAAAACTAAATATATACTCAAAACCTATCAGTAATATCCTAAAACATTGCTTATAAGTGGATGCTATATAAAAAAAAACACACTTATGTTTCCAAAAACATTTAATTATTGAAAAAAGGTTAATAACACAAAAAAATATCTGACAAACTCAATAAAATGTTCTAGGGTAGGGGCATTTTTTTAGGGTATGTCGGGTAACCTGAAACAAACTTATTTTTTCTTTATGCCTAAGGAGTTCACACCTTTTTGGTGTGATTTCACCACCTTTTTGGTGTGATTTTTATGAGGTTTGCTATGGTTTGTCTGTATGAGTTAGGGCCCTTGACTTTAAATAATGATATTAATATTGGTCATACTGATCTGCGTTCTACTTTAACTCTCAAATTGTATTGGGCCTACAGTTCATGAAATGTTTTGGAATTTTATTCATGGTACACGGCTGTGCAATGATTTTATGAATAATGTGTTTGCTGAACAAAAAGTTTTGGAATGAACAGAAACAACACTCGTTGAGGATCACATCACTGGGTAGTTTGGTTAATAAATTCAATTAAAAGCAGGAATGATTGCTAATGGGTCTGGGAATCTGTCTGGTGTGGTGTCCAGGAATAAGGTCATTGTTATGACAAAACACTAAGAATGTTAGCCCAGGCAGTATAATGTAGATGGCTGGTGCACTGAGATGCAGAAAAGTTGTATGTGTATTCAGGCCTCTAAATTTAACCTAAAGTTGAGACAATTTTAACAAACAAGGACCTGCAACCATTCAAGTTTGCAATTTTGTGAATGGGAAAAGAGAAAAACTATGCATACATTTTGCAGAGCAACCGATAAGGCGCGTATTTGCGTAAATACGCAATTCCGAAAGCCATTTTATGCAATTAATTTTATATTTGATGAGTAACAAAACTCAATTAAAATACCCAATACGCATTGCGTAAAGAGATTGACAGACACGAGTACGAAATGACTGATTGATATGTACAAAACAGCCAAAAAGGAATGGTTACGAAATTAGGTTACGAAATACTAGTAACAGACACCCGCATAACATGATGCTGTTTGACTGGATGTTGTTTTCAACATATTCCACAACTGTCCAACTGAGAATCATCGAGTATCTCCATAATGGTCTTTTTTATGACGTCATTATGCTACTTTCGTTTGAAATTTTGTGTACCCATAATAGGTTTTTCCTTTTGAATACGAATATTAAAAATTAAGTTTATATAGTTTATATAGTACACACATAGATTGGATCTACTTACTATGCTGCGCTACAACAGCCATCAGCATAATTAACCAAATTAAGTTTACATTATTTTAAGAATTTATCCCGGTGTAGTTACTTACGTGTTGCGAACAGTTTGCAGATTAAGTGTTCTGGGAAGATAAGTATTGCGTTAAATTACAGAAAAATTACATCTGTGTGTTGCAGTTGTTTGACTAAATATGGAGATCATATCTTCGTCTAATACTCAATCATTTCTATTCTAACGGGATAACATAATTTTAAGTACTCAATTATTTTTGTCAGTATTCAATTGTTTTTAATAGGATGGGGTAATACTCAATTGTGACAGAATCCTTATCTGTTGTTCTGATTTTGTATCCTTTACAAAAACTATGTCACGCCAATTATTAAGTGCTTAATGTAAAAAAAAACACATAAAGGTTGCAGTCCAAATTTTAATAAAAAAATGTTACAAATTGTTGTTGATTATATCAAGAAACACAAACACGTACATTATTAAATGGTGATTTTAGAATGGTCTGGTGGAATTTGGATTTATTTACATTAATTTGGGAAAATTTCAATTTTCTAGCCATCAGAAACCTGTAGTGGGCCTGTATAAAGGAAAGCAGTGATTTTTTAAGGACAATTTGGGGCCGAAATATGACCCCATGCCCCCAGCTCTGGAGTATATATTTTGCCCCTAAAATCTCAAAATTGTCCGCCATGATGTCTTAAAGCCTCATTTAAGGTGAAAATTGTCAAATTTATATTAAACAATTAAAACATGTCTGGTAAATTTGTATTATTGTATGTGTAAGCTTCTGTTATACCCAACGTCAGGAAACTATTTGATTTTTGAATACTATTAAAAACAAAAACACCAATCCTCCAAGTAAACTGTTTATAAACACTTGCTTTGTTTATTTGCTAGTGTGGTGATTTTCACAAGTTCAATGCTTTTCATGAATAACTGTACTGCTAACAGTAATGTCATTTGTCATAAACTGGACAAGTGATTTTGAGGGCCGTCTCTAAAGCGTTTTGTACAGTATTTCAAGTTTAAAATATATAATACATGCAACAATTTACGAACTAAAAATCACTTGGTAAGTTTCTGACCACTATAATAAGTAAATTTGCATAGAAAAACCATGTTGCTTTGTGTATAATTACCTTTGTTTTCTCAATGTGTTGTACCAATGTCTTTATTCAATTCTGATACTAGTATAGTTTTATTAGACGACCCTCGAAATTGAAACACTTCACTGACCACAATAATGGGATTTTTCCATGAAAAAATCATTGATAGGATTTGCATTTCTTTTACGGGAAACTAGACACCAAATGTCTTTAAATGTAAACAAGTGGAAATAAAACGAGTCAAATTTCATTTATTTTAAGAAAATGTAAACTAGTGTTTTGTCATAATGTTCTATTTTATGTGTTGATTAAATCTTGGTTAAATATTGGTGGTTGTCTTAACTCCCAGCACCTTGTGTGTGCCTTTAAGTGAAGGAATAATAAAGAAACCAACAGCATTAAGTAATTTTAAGTAAAATTAAAGAAAAAGCTTTGTAGAGTGTTTGTATAATTGAACATAAGAAATAAATCTTGGTAAATCATTGCTTTCTTCTACATTGGTGAATAAAAGAAAACGCAGGACAAAGAATTTTTTAGCAGTTTTTGTAGCAGTTGTCGACGTATCCTAGTAGTGTTTTATTTACAAATGTTGTTTAAAGTAATCAGGAAATGAGAACAATTTTGAGAGTAACGTTATGGCACTTTCATTTTTATTAACCAAATTTTTCGAAGAAAAATTACAGTTATTACATTGGGGTATGTTGTTGGGTGGGCGGGTGGACAGGGTGACGGCATCAGCTGTTTGTTTCCGCTCTCTTACTCGAGAACGCATTGAGCTATTGTAATGAAACTTCATACATAGATAACTTATATTCAGACCTCGCTTGGGATCGATGGGGTGGGTGGGGTCAAGGTCAAGGTCACTGTTACTAAAAATAGAAAAATGGTTTCCGCTCAATAACTTGAGAACATATTGAGATATTTTAATGAAACTTCATACATTGATTCCTTATATTGAGACCTCGCTTGGGATTGCATATGGGGTGGGTGGGGTCAAGGTCAAGGTCACCATTACTAAAAATAGAAAATGGTTTCTGCTCAATAACTTGAGAATGCATTGAGATATTTTTTTGAAACTTCATACATAGATACCTTGTATCCAGACCTCACTTGGGATTGCATATGTGGTGGGTGGGGCAAGGTCAAGGTCACTGTTACTAAAAATAGAAAAACTGTTTCCGCTCAATAACTTAAAAACTCATAGAGATATTTTAATGAAACTTCAAACATAGATACCTTATATTGAGAACTCGCTTGGGATTGCATTTAGGGTTGGTGGAGGTCAAGGTCACTGTTGCTAAAAATAGAAGAATGGTATCTGCTAAATAACTTGAGAATGCATGGAGATATTTTAAAGAAACTTCATACATAGATACCTTATATGGAGACCCGCTTAGGATTGGATATGGGGTGGGTGGGGTTAAGGTCACTGTTACTAAAAATAGAAAAATAGTTTCCTCTCAATAACTTGAGAATGAATTGAGATATTTTAATGAAACTTCATACATAGATACCTTATATCGAGACCTTGCTTGGGATTGCATATGGGTAGTTGAGTTAGGTTCTAGGTCACCTTTACTGAAAGTAGAAAAATGGTTTCTGCTCAATAAATTGAGAACATATTGAGATATTATAACGAAACTTCATATGTTGATACCTCATATTGAGTCCTCGCATGGGATTACATATAGGTTGGGTGGGGTCAAGGTCACCATTACTAAAACATGGACAAACAGATTTCATTCAATATCTAGAGAACGAATTGAGATATTTTAATGAAACTCTATGTGTAGATACCCGATTGCATATGGGGTGGGTGGGGTCAAGGTCACCATAACTAAAAATAAAAAAATGGTCTCCACTAACTTGAGAACAAATTTAGATATATTACTGAAACTTCAAATGTAGGTACCTTATATTGAGACCTCGCTTTGGATTGCAAGGTCAAGGTCACCATTAGCTAGCCGTAAATGTACGACCTTCACCTTCAACCCAGAACTTTCTTTATTGTGCTGACTTTAATGCATTTCATTCGAAAAATTTGGTTTTCCTGGAATTTCCACGTTTCTTGTTTCAAATATATTAGTATTCTAAAACAATATATAAAAATATTAATTTAAATGGTATGGTAGTTTCCAGCTTCCACTTTTAGCACATTAATACTGAATATTAAATACAGTTTCTTTTTCCCAATTGGAATGAAAAAAATCCTAAATCAGAAGTGACATAATCCAAAATACATAGGAAATATGAATCTATGCTGTGTATCATAAACTTAATGCATGGTTATCAATAAACATCATTGAATTATCAAGTTTAACAATTATAACACAAGTTTAAGTTATTTATTAATGACAATTCTTGTTAAAAATTTGCCCAATTGCAAGATTTCAGGACGTGAAGTTCCCATTTTTATGGGTACCGTACCTATTCCCAAAGCAGTGAAAAAATCACTGATATGGTATACATTCACATTTTTGTTTTATGTAATGTAACAATAATTTCATGTTAATCACCGCGTGGAATTACTTATGATGCTATTTAATGACCACATAAGTTGTACCCCCTGATCTTTGACACCAAAATGAATATTAAAGAAAACAACAACAAGTAAACCTTAATTTAATGTTCCTGTAAGCAATCATGTATGGGATTTTAATATTATTCAAGTGTGAAGTTTAGTTGTCTATTATAGGTGTGTTCGTGCTATAATTTTGTTTCATACATCTTTAATAAATACCAGTATTTAATGACAGATGTACTGGACATGATGCTGTCATGCATTATTTGTTGTTTCTCTCAGCTTGTAAGCGATTGTGCCATCTAAAGTGTGCTGCGGAACCAAGCTGTGCTACACAACTAGACGGCAGTATTAACACTCCAATAGCCGAAGGAGTGCTGTCTAGAAACCAGCCAGTGGAGGAAACAGCAGCCAGGGATATGAATTTCCAGGCTTTTGTAGTGCATAATGATGGTAGCCCACTGCAGACTTGTAAATTTGTCAGAAAGGTAAATCCGGCAGAATTGTCAAGGATTTCAAAACTGATGTTTACTGTTAGTGTGTATAAACTTGAAGTACAAGACAGTAAAGAATTTCGCTCCACTTTGGGCGTGAATTCTGAATTTTAACATAAAGACAAAGATTAAGAATGCTTATAAGGGGCCAGGTTTAAGACTTGCAAAATATAGAAAAATTAAGCAAAAAAGGCAATTTTCAAGATTTTTGTTTTAGTAGACCTGTATAGGGCATCTGCTATACATGTCGTGCAGATTTGTAAAAAAAATTTTTTTTTAATTAAGGGCTGCTTTTTCCGTGCATGATAAAAGCCTAATAAAAGCATCTTTTCCAAAGCAAAATTTATTCAAAATGATACCAAAATTTGTACGTAAAATTAAACAACACGTTTTTCCCTTCTTACAGAAATTGAAAATTATTGCAATATTTTCCCATTCCCATGTTCTGAGGGCCTGGGTGCATCGGTAAGGCTGAGCCGTAAAAAAAATGCCCCGTCAGCGATTAACACGTTCAGATACATTTCAGGAGTCACCTAAACGACATTATGGTAAAGAAACCTTGCAGAGGCTTGAGGTTCCCAAGCAGAATGGGGAGACTGAGTACACTGAAGGAGTCGACAGCTTAGATGGGGAAGTTCCATATGATCCCAGTGTTGACAAGGTATGCTAAAAAGGATATTTCCACAAATCATATTCAGGCTATCTGTGTGAGTTTTCAAATCATTTTGCCAGGATATTACTTGATTACATGTTAAGGTTTTCACACACTAATTGTCATAATCCCAAATGTGTTTAATTTTTTTCCCATCATAATCTACTATCAATATGACACTGTATTTGAAGGTGTAAAGACTTTTTACCATGTAATAAAAAAGTTATTAGCATTTTTGTAATGCCACCCCCTTGGTAAAAAAAATTGCTCGAGCAGACATGATGTCATATTAGAAAAAGCCACAAAACATGTTCATGTAATTTATTTTTAGCATATTTTAAACTTCATAACAGTCACATGGACATCTATAAGCAGAATAATAACAACTGTGTGATGTTTATATAAACAATATAAAGAAAAAAAAGGTACAGTACCCTATCGAAAATAAATACAAAATCAACTAATTTGAAAATGCGTGTCCATACTTTAAAGTCAGTTGTGATCATATAGGTAAAAGCTATAGGTGAATTCAGCCCATTAAAATTATGAACATACATATGCAAATGAAATACAAAAAAGTATTAACTTTCACCTTCATATAACAAAAATAGTTGCAGCTTAAGTATACAGGGGTAAGTTTTGAAAACCTAGTACAGTAACGTGCCAAATGCTGTTTTTAGTACATATCACAACTAAACATGTCACAAAACTTCATAAATTCTAATATTCTGATTCCAATAACAGCTTGGTTACTTCAGCTATTATTTTAGACAACTAAGATATCTAAATAATGAACATTGTTGCTATAATTAAGTATTAGAGTCACTCGGAAAACAGTCGTCAGAGAAAACTAGTGGACACAAAGGCCAACATACAGGACCAATACATCTGATAACTGAATTAATTATCCAGCTATCTTTTAACCTAGTATTTACACAAAAACATACTGACATTATTGTGTTGCAAAGAATAAAATCATTTAAAATTAATCCTGTAACAGCATAGGTCGAGGTGAGCAAATTACTAAGGTAAAAACACAAGAAGAGCTGAAAAGTTTTAGTTTCTGTTGATGTAGCACATATCTTTTTATGAAGTTTAAAATTACATTTATTTCCATTTATATGCAATTAAAAAAGACTATACATATCATAATTATACATAAAATATACAACTTTCTGATGTTAACAGCAATTAGGCCCTATATATTGACAAATAAGCAAAATATTAAAGAACCCCCTCTAAAAACAAATTCTAACACTTTTATAAAATGTGCTCTCAACTTCAAATTGAATTCTGGACTATGTTCAAGTGCTTCAAGTGTATTTGACCCTCCAAAATTAATGTAAGTGGTAATACAAATAAACAGTGCAAAACTATAAATGAGGGGCATCGTGGGAAAACCGGACTTAATGCATGTGTGTAAAGTGTCGTCCCGGATTAGCCTGTGCAGTCCGCACAGGCTAATCCGGGACGGCACTCCGCTTTTATGGTATTTTCTGTTTCAAGGAAGTCTCTTCTAAACATAAATTCACTGTAGGCGGAAAGTGCCGTCCTGGATTAGCCTGTGCGGACTGCACAGGCTAATCCGGGATGATACTTTACGCACATGCATTAAGACCGGTTTTCTCACGACGCGCCACAAAT
This sequence comes from Congeria kusceri, assembly GCA_027627225.1. NCBI lineage: Eukaryota > Metazoa > Mollusca > Bivalvia > Myida > Dreissenidae > Congeria > Congeria kusceri. The sequence goes on from JAPFQT010000080.1 coordinate 587,683, forward strand.
GTTTACTGTCTCTGACTGGAAATGCATGCTGATCAATGAAGTATAGAAGGTTGGGTTTGAGAATTTACAACAGTTATTTGTAAAATGAAATTTGTCAGACATAACATTGTCACAAACTCTAGTTTATTCAAATTTCTTACTCGATTAAGTTGAAATAAATGTTTAGTAGCTTTACATGTAATTTTGGCTTAGATTAAACACTGAAGCACTTGACCAATTTGCCATTTAACTCAATAGTTACTCCAAGTGTATCAGCAACTTTAAAACAAACTGTTGTAATTGCATGTTGTAGTATGGCAAACAATATATTGTACATTTCTATACAATAAATTGAGTTAATGTCTTTGAGTTTATAATATGAATAATATTTAATCAATATTAAATAATATATAACTATTTTATAGTTTATTTTGTTCATATAATTAACCATAAAGAAAACTTTCTTAAATTTAAGGTGTCATTGCTGTGAAAGCTACATTTTCAAATTAATATAACTAAAAGATGATTCTTAAAAGTGTACATCAAAACTTTTGTCAATATGGGCACAATAATGCAGATGATTAAATTAAAAGTGTCCAATCCAAGAACAGAAGCACTGTAACCTTGATGATTGTTGGTGGAAATTCTTCTTGTGCAATATAATTTCCTGGACCTGCATGTTCCGGTGAAAACTTGAACTGATGAATTGTTTGGTTTTTCTCAAAAGTCCATTGATGATTTGTCCAGAATAAGTTATAAATGTTGCCATTGATGTGACATCAGGGAACCTGAGCCAGGGAGCTGCAAGTACAAATTTTTAGGTCTATATTGTATATGAACAAGTAAATAAAACATCATTGTTAACTGCACACACTGAGAACATTGCTACATTTATTAGAATTTAGAAGTCAAATTATGTATCATTTTGTTCAAATGTGAATCAGTTAACACAAAAATTATAGGAATCCTGTGCAATATGTACAGATCGAAAGACATTATAAATTAAAAAAGAATGAAATATTTTTCAATAGAAAATGGTTATGAATGAGAACTGAATAAATAAAAAAATCATATAATTGTATTAATTCACTTATTATTGATGTTCATATATTTAACAAATAAAGGAATTCCAAGTAGAACCACCATTGTCAAACAAACCTGTGTGTCATGTGGTACATATCAAGCCAGTCTTCTCTTTAATTCAACTCAACATGGATTTTATGCCAAATTATGGTTTATGGTGTGACTTGCATTTATACAACACTATACATGAGCCAACAGTCTCTATTCTGGCACCGATTTAGCTAGTAACTTTCAAACGAATAAAATGTTCCACACATGTCACCGATATAAGTCCACGATAGCATTGTTTGTGATGGTAGATTATTTTCAGAAATAAAAACACCAACAAATTCCACAGTCCTTCATAAGGCTTCCACTTCGAGAGATTTTGTCACGTAGACGCATCGTTTATAATTACACCAGCATAGGGAACGTATCAACATGCTCACTATGATCATTAAATACGTGCACGAGCCTTTTTTATTTATGCTTAACAAATGAAATATACGTTAATTCTGTCAAATAATCACAGTTGCTAACAAAAAGGTAAATGTTTCGTTTTAGTTTATAGTTTATGTACAAAATACTCGATGTTTATTTATGTCACTTTTTGAGACAACCTTCGTCCGACGTTGTTCCGAAATATACCGGAAGACACCGATACGTTTACAAAATGAGTCGATATTACCCAATTTCATTAGTGTGCAAATACCTTAATCTGGTATACACAAAAAAGCACTGATAATGCCTGTGATGGAATTTTATCCTTACAATAGCAGGAGAGAAGCTTAATGTATTATAGGCAAAAACTGGAAAGGTCTCTTGAGGAGGTTTCATTTCAATGCCCTTTCTGAACGAGTATCATTATACTTTATGCTCAAATTTTGATGTGATTTTCTTGCTGAACATTTTGAAACATTGAACTCTAAATAAGACTGTTTGGAGGAATTATGGGTAACAATATATAGTTGCTATGCAGCAGTAGACAACATGTACATTTTCAGAAAATTTACCTTTATCGGCATAATTATTTACACAATGGGACTATTTGTCGCAATACAACTATTCTTTGATGCGCATATTATGTCTCACTGCTACAAATATTTTTTCTATGACCACTCATGTAACAAAAACCTCTGTGCACTTTAATTATTAAGAAATACATGCTTAGCACTTGCTTAACCAAAATTTATTCACAGTATTCAGAAATGTGAATTGTCAGTTTGTTTTTTACTGACAGCACCCAGTTAACAATGGCCAGAATGGTGAGCTTCATAAATCACAGACAAAGCAACGCATCTTCAACTTTAAGCACAACATCGTCAAAAGATGTCGGTCCATCCAGAAGAAAGTTAAGAATATTCGTGACAAGTCCCTTTCTAGCGAAGAAAAGCCTACTGTCGATGAAGAGGTATGTGCAGAATTAATTCTGAACTTATCAAGACAGTTATATAGTACAATATCTGTAGTACTAGTGTGACCCATATTGCCGTATCAGCCATTTTGCAAACTCATTTAACTGTAAGTCGGATTTTATGTTGGGGCAGTCAATTTCTATGAAAGCAGATGAGATTGAGAGAAGTTGGTTTACAAAAAAGAATCAGCAATTGTGAAATTAGCTTTTTTTGCACCACTATGAATTTTTGTTTATTACTTATCTGTGGAATCCATTGATGTTTTAAAGTCCACCCCACAGGTTCTTGTGTTATGGCAGTGATTTGTTTCTTCTTTGGGTTGATCCTGTATAAATACCCATTACAAATTCCCCCAAAAGGCGTATTTGTCCAGTTAAAAGACAAATATAGCCTACTGGGTATGTCTTCCAAAATATATAGGAAAAGTAAATTTAGGTTGTAAATATTGGTATAAATTACATCTTCATGGATAAAAACAATACGAGTGGCGTTGTGGGAAAACCAGACTTAATGCATGTGCGTAAAGTGTTAATCGCACAGGCTAATCCGGGACGACACTTTACGCACATGCATTAAGACCGGTTTTCTCACGCCACGCCACATATTTAAATGCTGAGCTCAACTAATATACTGCTAGTTGAAGTAATTCAAAAAATTTATTTCCATTATCACCAGCTCCCAGTGACCAACATTTATTTTATGCTTTCCAGTGATTTATGGAGAAATATATGTGAAATAAAATTGGTAATTCGCTGTTTTAAAACAGTGAAAATTACCACTCTGGTAATTTTCCACTCTGGTAATTTTCACTGTTTCACACTGGTTCCTGATTTAATACAGTAAATGAACCGGACTGTCAATGATGCCGGACTTATGAAGTTATGAGTCCCGCAAAATTTTCCAGTTAAAACCCATTTAAAATGTAAAAAATAGGGAAAAAAGGCATAAAATAAAAAAAGAAAATGTGTTGAATTTCTGTGTAAGATTGTATTTCATAGAAATTTTTTTTTTTCTATGAACACTCGTGAAGTAAAATACGATCATACACAAAAATATATGTCCTCTGTTTCATGATGCAAAGATTCCCAGTCTGATAGGTAACCATTAACAAACCTGTGCAAAAAAAATAATCTATTGTCACTCAAGTTGGTTTCAATTCTTTATTCTTCTAGCAGCCCAGCAGTATGTCGACCTCTACCAGCTCTGGGGATCCGGAGAAGCAGGCCAGTCATGATTCTGAAGCGTGGGCTAGAAGTCCCGTACGCACACGACTGCGAACTAGACAGCTTGAACTGCGAAGGGAATCCATGAGGGCCAAAATGCACACAAGGAAAAGATTGGATCAAGACCAAGAAGGCTCAGTTGGACCTTCTTTTGTATGTTTGCTTTTTTGTGATTTTATTTTGTTTTGCCGAATTCAATTCATTTGTACTGCAACCATATGAAATTACAGCAGTAATTTGAAGTCTGTATATCTTAACTTTATAAACAGTCAATAGTCAATACAAAACTCCCTGTTAACAGGTTAAATTTTTATGTTTGGTTATCACAACAAAAGGGAAAGTCCATAATTCAAAAACGTGGTGTGGATGAGAGCTGGGATAGAAAAAAATAGTCTTTTTCCTTTGTTTCATACCTATACAATGCTCTGAAATCAAGTTCGCTATTTCTTTAGTATAATATCTCCACAATGATTAACACAAAGGACTTACACTTATGCTTACTAGGTAGTCTAAAACAATAAATGCTTTGTCCTTGGTAGTGGAAATCTGGTCGACATTACCCTGCCTGCGATAAAGCCCTTGATGGAATCTGTGACCGACTGGATGTCGTAGAACAGCGAGTGTGCAAGCTGGAGACCAGCATACCACAGGAGATTGCTGAGTGGAAGAAGTTGCAGAGGGTAAGAATTGGGAATCTGTGCAGTGTTTGATAAAGTCAACTTTGGGGCCGAAAAAGGGCCCCATTCTCCTAGGTCCGGAGTATGTTTCCCCAAAAATTTCAAAATTTCCACCCTTTGGATGGCTCAAGTGGTTGCATGATAAGGAAACCAACAGATGCATTTTCAGTTGAAACTTTGGGGAAAACCTGCATATATTGTTTGTATAACATGACATAAAATGATATGAAACACATTTGTACAAAATTGTGTTGCATTTAATTTCTTGTAGTAATTTCCCCCTAAAATGCATTATTTTCCCTACCAATTGGCCCTCCCACCATTCTCCCAATCAGAAAAATTATCTTGTAGATATGTATGTACATTTGTAGACTTGAGATGCCAAGTTCATATAAAATTTAAAAATATTCATATGATAATGTCACTTACCAAAATCTCTGGATTTCTTTATTGTTAATGACAATATTAACTTGTTGTTGCTGGAAATGTTTATTAACATGCCTAAATCTGAATTGGTGTATTATCTGGGTTCTGAATTGAAACAAGAAATGTCTTTAAAAAAGACATTCGGCGTAGAAATTAATATTGAGATGTTGTTTAAAAATTACCTAAACAGACGGCCAAGATGATCGGTTAGATGACTTCTCAGACCCCAGATTTTTTGGTCCCCACCAATATTAGGACCCCAGATTTTTCGGACACTATAAGAAAACTTCTCGGACCCAAAAGTTAATTTGAGATAAATTAATTAATTTAAAAATTAAATAAAATTATTAATATCTGTGCTGTCAATAAACCAATTATACAGCTCCATGTTTCCACAAGTGATATATGAATAACCAAAATAATTTAGGTTAACATCATTGTTATCTGAATTTGTCAAGCCATTTAACAAATTAACAATGTAAGAAAATAATTTCGGGAATGAATTAAAATTATTATGTATCAGACGAGTCTATATAGTTATTTATAGTACCGGTAATACACCATTCATGTTAGTTATCTAATATTATAACGATTTGAAGTCAAATATGCATTTATACTGTGTATCCCAATTAAAAGCAATAGTCAGGGAACATTCAGCGATTTTTAAAATGTTAAGACTTTATTTTTGATAAAATAAAAATTCATTAGACTATGACGATTTTAAATTCGACGTATTCCGAATCGTCTTTCATAACATTTTATCTATAGAAAATGTAGCATCTTTTTATAGATTAAATAACATCTACTGGAGAAGTTGATAGAAAGATGCAATTATTCAATTATAAATAATCGTTAATGAATTGTTACCACATTTTTAATTCAAATGAACAGTAAGTTTATAAATATAAATTCCCCATTTTTGAAATTTTTAGGTTTATAATTCTCTGAAAGCTATTATTGATGCATGTACGAGTATATTAACACAGCTATACCACGGTTGCTAGCTACGCGCGCTATTTTTAGAATGACACTACTGTTTCTGGAATGTGATGAACTCGCTAGAATCAATGGGCTACATGGAACGGCAACACTGTGAATGAGATTTATAAGGCGAACCGCTTACATAAATGTAGGCTAAACAAAATAATTATTTTGTTACGTGAATGAATATAGCATTCTGTGTATGGCGTACAATGAGAAAATACGTTCATAATTAGCCTCAGTTCTAGAGTATATGTTGAGGATATGTTTATAAATTCATTTTAACCGCTTATGTAAACAATTACGTAAATTTTTAATCCCCAAAAGTATGCAACAGTTATTGGTATACGTTAAACCATTGTTTGAAGTTTGCATTCCCTAGAATTATAAAATTTGCCCAATTCTATTGGCATTCAATTTACCCACTGCATAATTATCGCAAGAAAATCGGGGTCAAAAGTGATCTTAGACAGCTACGCCGAAAAATAAAACAACCGGTGAAAAGGTACATTATTAGAAATAACTTTGTTGGAAGCCAGTTGTCAACAGTTAAATAGAGTTGTTCTCCAAAATGAATGTTGTAAATTAGTAAGACTAAGCAAGCATGCATTTGACAGGCAATTTAAATATGTCTAATGGATGTTGTGGTTATTTCCAGAAATTTCAGATGGATGTGTTTGCTGATAATGCTAACTGCCAGGACCAGTGTGCAGAAAGACCTGACCCAGGTATTGGATTTTTCTATATATATAAATATTAGGGTGCATGGGATGGTATTGTGCACTGAATAATTATAATTATGACTATGATTAGTAGAGAATATACAATTAGTTTATACAAACCAGTCAATTCTATAACAAGACTTCAGTAGCTAAGATATTTTTTTGGGGGGTTTGTTATGATGCAATTTGTTGAAGAATCAAGGTTTAAGCTGCATTTGGATTAGATGGTAGGAGGGCTGTCCTAAAAGTTTCTGTACTGATTGGATTTCTTTTATATCTTTCACTAGAAACATATACAGTTAATAACGTAATATGTATGGAAAGCACAGACTTTACCCTACAATTATGTGTGACATCAATTATGTTGTTAACAACTCTAAAAAAACAACAGTTGGTACAACACTGTCACTACAGATCCATCAGCTCATGTCAACCCAAAATTTAAGGTCATTAATGGACATCAACAACGTGGCGTTTTGGTTTTTCAATATATCATATAACAATGATTAAGCACTTCTCAAAATATTGTCAATGGTGCTGTTGTCCAGTCTTAAATTCTTGGCAATTCTCAAAATATTGTCTATGGTACTGTTGTCCAGTCTTAAATTCTTGGCAAGATAAATCTTGGTAAAAGTGCAAAAACAATCTCCAAACTAACCCAAATGCCCAATGCCTCCAACTGTTAGACTAAATTGTGACCAAATGCATTACAAAACTTTAATTAGTCTGCCTATTGCAAAGTTTAGCTACTTAATGCAGCAACACAAAAACTTGTTAAGTCGGTTTACAGCCTCTTGCGAGCTTATGTTGTACTGTTATTTGTCTTGCTGACTTAAAATAAATCTTATCTTATGCAAAACTTTAACTAAACCAATTTTAAATGTGGCGCGTCGTGAGAAAACCGGTCTTAATGCATGTGCGTGAAGTGTCGTCCCGGATCAGCCTGTGCAGTCCGCACAGGCTGATCCAGGACGGCACTTTCCGCCTAAAGTGGATTTATGGTTAGAAGAGACTTCCTTGAAACAGAAAATACCATAAAAGCGGAAAGTGCCGTTCCGGATTAGCCTGTGCAGAATGCACAGGCTAATCCGGGACGACACTTTACGCACATGCATTAAGACCGGTTTTCTCACGACGCGCCACATATATTTTGTAGATACCCATCCTAAGAGGTTTGAGGCAGAGAGACCGGTTGTGTTGACAAGTTCAGGGACAACATCAGACGAGATTTATGTCGTACCAGAATATCCCAGCATTGAGAGTCATGATCTTTCTGGTCAAATGGTACACAGCTCGAGTCACATGGGTCATGGCCTAGGTCACATGATACAAAGAAGTGATGCCATTGGTCAGAAGGAGACTTCTGTCATGTACAGTCCAATTGCTTCCAATAATGATTCCCTGCCTTCCGGACTTCACAACAAGCTTTTGTTAAGTATGTTGTTGTTTTTTTCATTCAATGGAATGAATTGTCACTGGTCATGTTCTTTAAAAGGCTACAGATATTTAAAATCTTATAACATACCTGATACGAAACTATTCAAAGGATAAATTGAATTGACAAATTTAAATGTATTATAAAAATTATTCTTTTTGGATGTGTTTGGATTTGTTTTCATTTTATTAAAAATAATTAATATTATTAAAGATAAAGTAGCTAAATGCTTGATAAATGATTGTAAGAACTGAAAATGTATAGGCATTTTGGTTAAAAACATGTAAACCAAGACAATTAACAAAGTAACTTTTCGTGTACTTAAACACTTCATGGTCTTGACCTGATTGTACAGTTACAATACATTGATCAGTGTATTAATCACAATCTGTTCAACATTTCAGGTGTGAAGTCAAACAGATCTGAGGTCTACAGCGACCATCAGACCAGCACTCCCGTCACGGCCAGGGAGATATCCTTCCGATCTGCATCCCGGAACTACGAGAAAACACACCAGATCAAGCACACCAATGTCACCACCATCAGCATCGATCACTCTTACTCGCAGAAATCACCTGATGACTATGCACCAGTGAAAAGTGTGCTAAATGAACAAAATTGTGAGTTTGAAAAGGGGACGAAGCTTGGCATACCAAAATTTGAATGCTTGGATGATGTGGATGGGGCATGTACTGGTATGTTAAGCACAAGAGATAAATATACATCAGATGAATTGAAGGTAGAGAGTGTACCTAGGGCTTCTCAAGAAAAGGTTCTGTCTCCTGAACAACTAGCAGTAAAGAGCTTTTTGAGTAAGCGATCGGGCGAACAGCAAAGATTAAGCATTCATAATCAACAGAATAGACCAGAGAGACAGTCTGTCAATCTCTGCCAGAGTGCTAACACAGAGTTTCCTGACCTACAGAGCCCTGGTATTGTTAGGCAGCTGATAAGCCATTACACAAGTCGTGGCTTGTATTCTCCGTCAGGAAAATGTAGCAGCTTTAATCAATCCCCTCCAATAGCTTCATCAACATTCCAACAAGGAAGTGACTTGAATTCATCTCAGCAATCACCTTCTTTCACTTTTCGACACGATCCGGAGGCCAGTCACTACTCTTTTGCAAAGATAGACCATGAGGAATCAAATTCAGATCATCGGAAACAGGAAAATAGCGCTAGCAAGAATGCCTCATCCAGGTCTGACCTTTCACATACTTTTGTGCTGCGCAATGACAGTCAAATGATTCACTCGAATGCAAGCGAGGACTTGCCAGGGTACACCAGAAACCATTCGTTCCATGTTGGCTCAGCTCTTGGTGGTACTGGGCCAACCTACAATGATGATTCCAGTAGTGAGTGTATGGAGATTGGGAACCAGTTGGAAGTGAAGGCTGTTATCGAGACTGATGCTCCACGAGAATTTGATCGTCCTGTGAAATGTGAGCAGAGACCTTCTGCTGGGTCTCTTTCTAAGGACTGTATGTCACTGACCAATGTCACGGAACTTACTGGCGATTATTTGAACAGTTTTGCGGATGTCAGAGAAACTGTAGAAAATTGTGAAGTGGTAGATAAGTTTCAAAGAGACAGGTTTAGGACAGCTTCTGCGGGAAAGATTGATGAAACTGGTGATGGGCGCAAGCCTCCATGTGATAGAAAATACAATAATTATGTGCCATATGTTGATTTTTTAAAAGAAGCTAAGAAACATTTGGAGACATTCAGAAAAAGACGATCTGGGGAGGCTGACGCTGGAATCACTCTAGAAAAATTGCCAAGAATTCCTTTGAGTGTTGGTGATAACTTGATATCTGTGGGTGGAAATGGAACTTGCGCCTATGTTGGAACTAGCAATCTGCCAGAAAAAACTTTTGATTTTCTGACCAAGGAATCAAGAGCTGATCAGAAGAGTAACTTTGAAAATGCTGCCACAAAAAATGGCTATGGTCCAAGGGAGACCCTTGACCAGTTAAGTATCACTGGGAAGACAAACTTGTGTACTAAACAGGTTGGTGAAAAGCCAGTTGACATGAATAAGGCAACAAGAAAAAACAGCACCAATGATTGCCATCTGATGGTGGATTCCACTAAAGAATTTGAAGACATTGAAAAACAGCTGCAAGAACAGTTATTAGCATCAAAAGACAGAATAAGTCTTTCTCTGACACATTTGCCCAGCATTGATTCCATTACACACGAACAAAGTCACAGACAGAAATCATTTAGCTGTACAAACAGTATCGATGGGGATGCTAGGTCGCTACTGAATGATGGGGCACGGTACCATTTCCTTCACGACAAGGGTATGATTAAAATAAGCTCACCCAGTCTTAAACTGCTCTGTGATGACCAAGGAAATGCTCAAAGAAAATCACGAGCCATAAAGTACAATCATATTGATGAAGAATCTGATATCGCTGAGAGTGAAAGTGAGAGTGAAATGAGTGGGGTTTATTATGTGGACAGCAAGTTTCAAATTCCTGGGCTGAACTACTGTCAGACCTCCTCAGAAATAGACTCGCGCCAGTCCAAGAGTGACCGTGCATTCAGTGAAATGACGGAAATGACTCCATCTAAGGAGCTGGATGAAAATCGGCAGTTGGAGTTGGAGAACCATCATTTTGAGGAGATGCTGAAGTATGTGGATGCCCATCAGAAAGATATGGATCCCGTTGTGAGCTGGATAAACAACAGATATGATGATGAAGTTGTGGAGGAGTACGAACATGAGCTGGAAATGTTGATGAAGGAGCAGAGAGGCCTTCACAGTATGGAAACTGAGCCAGAGAACTTGGAGAGCCAGCTGGGTTCTGACTCTAACCTACAAAGTCCGGACGATGATTCTGTGTACTACAGTGTGCTCGGACAGTCACAAGAATTGAAGAATGTATTGTCTCCTGGGAGACTGAACAAGTTGTGTGATCCTGGATCAGAATTAGGTGAACTGTGCGCTGGTTTGATGAATGTTATTCATCATGGCAGTGTCCAAGATGTAGCTGATCTTCTGAATTCGGACAGGACCATTAGTGAGCAGGACATCAAGGAGGCAACATTGTGGGCTTTGGAACAGGAAAACTTTGACATCACAATGCTACTGTTGACTGATATTTGCAAACTTATCTGTGCCGCAGAAGAAGGAAATTGTGTTGACGTGTTTCCAGCATATCGTCAATGCAAACGGTGGAAGCCAATTTTCGTAATTTTGACGAAGCAGAATTTCCAGGGCGAATGGGATTCCTTTATGGGTTTTCCAGTCTACAGAAGACGTTATGATCTTGTTAGCTCAGAAGCTGCAATGGTTGTCAATAGTGTCTTTGTTAGAAAACACCCACTAACTGTTGCGGATTTTAAAACTGTGAAAAATGTACTAAGTTCAGAGGATTTACATAAGCAGCACAGAAATATTACTGTAATAAATGCATGCTCTTGCAGGTCAAAGAAAAATGGTGATGTTCTTGAGAAAGGTGTATGCATTGTTATTCACTGCCTGATTAAAGGGTTTATTCCATTCGATGAGGAGCCATTTCCTAATGAGCTGTCTGGCATACCAGTGGATGTTAGAGAAGGTTGTTTCAGACTTGGAGTGGGCACACCTATAGGGGAATCAAACACTCAGTGGGACACTTCATTAGAAGATCACAATGATTCTGAAGGGCAAAGTTCAGAAAGCTCCAGTTCTTTAGGAACAAGGTCAGGAACAAAGTCTGCTTCTGGGTCAAGGTCGCAGATTTCAGGGTCGGAAACAAGGTCAGGGTCAACGTCGACATCTGGCTCAAAATCGCAGATTTCAGGTTCGGAAACAAGGTCAGGATCAAGGTCGGTATCTGGGTCAAGGTCACAGATTTCAGGATCTGAAACAAGGTCAGTGACAAGGCCAGAAAATGTGACGTGTCAGTCCAGTTCAAGCGTTAGTGATCAGTCTAACTCAAGGTCTTATTGTGATACGGAAGAAAAGGAGGAGGAGGAAATAAAGATAAAAGGTGAGAAAAAAGTCGTGAGCAAAAACAGCAGTCCTGACAGCAATTACTCAATGGGCAGCTTTAAGAAATTACCGCCACCAAGGAAACTGAAAAAGGTATCCACACTGAAGAAAACAAAGAATGGGAACAAAGACAACACTTACGAGACAGACTCAGACATTGTGGACCTGGTGGCGAAGGCGTGTGCAATGGGGCCAGGCGCGGATGTAATGTTGCAGAACAATGAGGTCCTGGACAAGGTGGTGGTAATTCTGTTGGACGTTGTCAGCACTGCGTTACAGTTGTTGACTTTCTGATTTTTGTTGTTTTTGCTAGTTTATTTTCAGTGATTTTTGTGTCATTTTGTAATACATTTTGGTACCACTAACAATAGCAAACTTGATATGTTCTCATTTTTTGTGATAATTTAATTATT